>CM062811.1:380089870-380524035 GCA_031772625.1 Pinus tabuliformis | reverse complement strand
TTCTGAGGATAGACTCTTCCAATCTCCGGGTTAGTTTCGACCAACTCTCCTTCTCCTAATTTAAGCTTTGATCTAGTTAGCATTCAACAACAAATCCAGCACAAGCTTGTCTAACCTTAAACAACCTAAAGCTCTGATACCACTTGATCTGAAATCACTCATGAATGATCTCAGTTAATTAATGAAGGTATTACAGACCCATGTGTTAGGGTGTGCCTATGTTATTTTAAGCAACGGATTGATAAGATTGCGAAATACATAGGCACTTGAAACAGTAAGAGAAACACAGTAAGCAAATACAAAACACAACAAATTTAATAAGGAGTTCACCCAATCCTCCTGGGCTACATCTTCGGGTCCAACCTTTAGTGGTGGCCTTTTCTATTATGTCTTAAAGCAGAGATTTTACAATAAGGAGCTCAATTTGAGTCTCACTTAACAGAGAATGATCAGTAGGATTGTACTTGGATCCCCAAGTCTCTAGAGTACACAGACTCCCCTTACTAAATCTCGACCTCGACTGGTCTTAGTGGTATGAGTCCAATTTGGTACTCAATACCTGACAAGTCTACACAGAGGAGTTGCTTGAACCTCTCAAGCCTTCTCTGGAGTTCACAGACTCTCGGACTCTCTGTTCTGTCTGCTCGATGCTGCCTTTGCTCTGCAGGTCAGCTCGGCTTCTCTGTTCTCTGCAATTCACTTCTTTCTCTCTACTTCTGTCCCCTCTGCTCTTTGTCTGTTCGTGGCTTAAAGCCAATCTGCTCCCTGACTATTCGTTTCCGCTTCCCAGCTCTCTGGATCGCCTGCCTCTGTCCGCTAGAATTCCCTGCTCTGCATCATCATCGTTGTGTAACGCTTCACAGAGAGGTGGCCACCTGTTTCCTCGCGAACTGAGTGTCAGTTCTCTTTGAACGGTCGTTATTTCCGTTGCTCCAAGATTGCCCGCGAAACTGTTCCTCTGCCAACTCATCGGTCATGTCGGACCTCAAATCTCATGTACCTCAGTCTATTTCCCTGTCAAATCCGGTCTTCCATCGGGTTGATTCTCTGCCGTTGATCTGGAGCCTCCAGATCCTACGGTCTCCGTCTATATCGCGCGGGTAAGTTGCTCGACCGTTACTCACGCGATGTAAGCAATTTTCTCTCACATTCGCTGGACGCGTGTCACCCGGTGTGTGGCATCGCACTGAACTCGGCCAAACTTGCTTACCACTCGAAGTGCACGCGATATCCTGCCAGTTTTGGGTGTGGTACCCGCCTTCTGACGGTTTCCACACGGTTTCCTCGTGACCGAGCGCCTGGGGCTTTCCTTCACTGAGAGTTTTGCCCTGCTATATGCGATTATTGCTCTCGAAGTGCACACAATATCCTACCGTTTTGGGCGCGGGACCCGCCTTCTGACGGTTTTCGCACGGTTTCCTGTTTTCCTCGTGACCAAGCGCTCGGGGCTTTCCTTCACTTAGAGTTTTGCCCTGTGATATGCGATTAGCGCTAATCGCGTATCAGAAACTGCCTTTGTTTTTGGATCTGGGCTTCCGATTGCCAATTTGCATCCATGCGCGGTCTCCATGGGCCAATGGTCAGTGCGCTTTGACCGAGGGTCCTCGTTGTTCCATGCTGGCCACAAATTGCCATTGTCCAGAGGTCATTTCTGATAAGCTTGTCATTCATAAGATTTTGAGGCCTGACATAATTTGAAACAGTGATGGCAATGTTTAAGGATCCAATTCGGATCAAGCTCGGATGCTGGTCACTGCTTCCATTTGAAATGCTATGGTGCCTCTGCCTACTAGAGTACACTTCGTTCTATTTCCCATAATAACCTGGAAGCCCATTTTCTCTTCTTGATAACTCGAGAAATATTATTGTACTCCAGTCATATGGGTTGAAGCCCCGCTATCAATATACCAAACATCTGCTGACGTCGAACTTGACAAGCATGCAAATTCTTGTTCCAATCTGGAAGATAATTCAGAGACATCTTGATTTTCCATCCTTTTTTCTATTATGCTTAACCAACAGAATAGAAGAGGAATTTTTGTGAGAAATTTTATAGATGATATTCTCACGCTTCTCAGCAAGAGTCTAACTCTGGAGAGGACCTGCTGCCCCATTGCGTCAGCTTCTACGTAGGGATTGCGTAGTCCTAGCATCAATCCCAACGTCACAACCTCAACGCTGTCCCTCCTTTGTTCTGTGTCTTCTTTCTGCTCCCGCACCGCTGACTGATGCTGATGCCCTCTCTTCTTCTCACCTGCAACTCTCCCTCTAATTCGATTTCCTCTTGCCAAACTTCGACCAGTGAGAAAATCGATCTTACTTGGGTAACTGAGTATCTGCCCAGTGGGTTTTCCAAATGCCCATCGAAGTCCTTCATATAATCCTCTAGTTGGGTAATTAACGACCCAAATTAGATTCTAATCAATGGCTCAGATCATATTGACTTGATCCTCATCTTCTTATACAAGTTTCACCCTCAGTTTAATTAATACCCTTTAATTATTTTAATTTCCTAAGTTTAGACTTAGACAACTATTAAAAATAATTAATTATTTTAATAAAACTGTCTCCGAGTGAAATTTCCCAAAACGATTTTTGGGTATTGTGGAATACATGTGTCCAAGCCTCCCTACAAATTTGTAGGCTTAGATCACATCTGATGCTACCAAAAATCAACATTATTTATATAATAAGCCCAAGGGGCCTAGTCAGAGTCATAGTTAGTTAGGTCAGTCAATAAAGCTTGTAAGCGGTTATCTGCATTAATAAGAATTGTAAGTGGTTGATCCGCATTACAGAAAAGGGACCACAATTAGTTATAAATGGGTCATAGTTAATAAATAAGGTGGTTAACCCATATTATGCAAGGGACCACTAGTAGTTAGGTTTTTGGAGGTCATAAAGCTATAAATAGCCTTAGATAGCAAGGGAAGAATCATCAAGTCTTATTGTAATTGAGCTCTGCTCTGTGGGAGGTTGCCCCCTCAAAGAGACAAGTGAACATTGCATTCTGCTTCTAAATAACAAAATATCTTTGTAGGTTGTCTCAATTCATGTGATATTTCTGTTTCTGGCATTCTGTGATTCTCGCAGGTCAAGTGCATAACAGAAGCCTTTAGGACAATAATAAAGGCTCTTCCAATACCTTGAGGAGACTACAAAGATGATCAATACTTCTAAAACAATCACTCAAGTCACCAAAGGCCAAAGAGGAAGGCACAAACAAATAGATAACAAGCTTCAGTGAAAAATCGACTTACAACAGACCTCAAGAGACCACATGGCCTTGATGATCCGACTGGTAGAAATCTCGTGTTCCACGACAAGTCCAAGCACATCAAGATTAGAGATCACTATATCTGGGATATGGTGCAGAGAGGAGCCGTGAGACTCCATCACATTTCGACTGTTGAGCAGATAGTTTATATTCTTACCAAGGCTTTGTCGGAAGGGAATTCCTTGGTCTTCAGAGAGAAGCTTGGACTGATGGATGTGTTGAGAAATCCAAAGTGTAGCAGTTAAATGATTTCTCTTATTATGACATTATCTTGTGATGGTTTTCATTATTAATATTAGTTCTTACGAATTATCTTTTCTTATCATCAAAACTAATGTCGGGCAACAAATAGAAGAAGACACAAGATGTAGGCACGCAGCCAGGGAAAAACCCCACTCTAGGGGAAAACCCAATCAAAATTCTTCCTTCAGTAGATTAAAAAATGAGACGACCATGACCCTTACAACTTAGACTCAAGACTACCACCATCCATCAAGTCAACCTCATCATTGTGCTTGCATTGAATCCTTATCACTGTGATTGCACCGAGACTTCATCACTGTGTTTGCACTAGCACCGAAATCATTCACTGTGGTAGCATCGAAATCATCTGTTGTGGTAGCACCGAAACATCTCCACTTCACTTCATTGTAATCCACATTTGTGTCTTAGAAAGGTATGCCAAAATCCACATACCTTCACTGTAATGTACGCTGCCTTTGGTCCTGTGGTGACTGCCCCAAACTCTGATCTCAGTCCTGTAATGTTCTGAGTTTCCTTACTTTATTCCACTGAAACTTTCTCTAAAATATCTACACTATCTCACTGTGATTACACCGAACTTCATCTCTGAAATACCGAACCTTTCTTTTGTGATTTCCTCACTTGTCTCACGAGTTCATCTCTACAACTAATTCGAGTTTCTATGGTGTAATGATGTGAAGACCTTATGCTTGTATATATAATGGTTTGTTCATAAAATAGGCCGGCATGAGTCCATGAACCGTTGTGTCTTCATTTAAGGTTAGGCCGACATGAGTTTACTTATGGAAGCCGACTTAATGATGAATCCTTCGACAACAAGGAGACTTTGATGGATGGAGGAGTCTTCAAACAAAATTAACTTTGACAATAACCTAAAGCCTACAATGGAGGCTCGACCTAAGAAAATTGACCCAAGCATGAAACCCATGCTTTAACAAGTCAATTTAATAATAATAAAATTCTTTTTTCCTTTTTTTGACAAATATATTACATTTTAACTTCAAGTACAATTATGAAGACCGAACCTAGTTACATTCTTCAACACTCCCTCTTAACTAGGGGGTATTCATATTTACATATAGCCATAGAGGTACATGGAAGATCTCAAAAACCATTGCCTACAAAGAAGTTTAGGCACCGTAATGCCATGGACTAGATTCCTCACTAGGGCAATCTATCCATTGGTCTCTCAACAATTTAGGCACCGCAATGCCACGGACTAGATTTCTGACCAGGGCAATCTATCCGATGGGACTAAGATGGATTCAAGCCTTTAGCCTCTCTAGGTACCATCATGCTTACTTGCTAACTATCAACCCAGGGATCTAGGTGTGTATTCGAGGTCAGAGCTCTATGACCAACACCACCCTCCCAACTTCGGGACCTAGACATCAACACAAAGTGCCAGCCAGATGTCCTCCCAGGCAATGCTTCACTCACAAAGCCTCAACACTCCTTGATCCAATAGATCAAGGACAACAAATCTCTCTCGATCAAACTGATCGGTAACCAACATGCTATCAAAACCTTCGAGAGATTTACTTGTACAAACACAACCCCAATCAATAATATACTTTCACATGTTCATAAACAAACACAAACCTCTAGGGTCTTTCAAACAACTTGATGTTGCTTCTCAACATAGTAGGACTATCAACCGAATATTTGACAGAATATTCCTCAATCATACACTTTCCTTTCCTACTCACATGCAGTAACATATTCTTCAAGCAGATCCTACTTTCCTTCTTTCAGCAGCACCTCAAAATGCATTCTCCAATTTCCTTCTCTCACTCATGGCCTTCACTAAAAATTACGGTTGTTAGTCCTGGTCTAGTGCATGACACATGAAGTAGAGAACCATATCTGTCACTCCCTCTTAATCAAAGAGGATCTGATCATTCCTATACAAGGAATATTCTCAACCATCCTCTTAACCTAGGGAGATTTCATCCAGGCTCCCTCTTAACTTAGGGAGTTCTACTTCTTCTTTACGACATCGGAGAATCTTTCGTGGCTTCCACGCTTATCACATCAACTTTTCTTTCGATCATCTTCACCATCTTGAAGATGATGTACTTGCACAACTTTAGATAGCACGTACAACCAGATCTATAGAAGCATGAAGTTAGCCATAACAAAATCTTATAATAACGGAAGCATTAGATGCTACAAACTTAATCAACAAGAGATTATACTTCAATACTTCAACTTCTTGCCCAGGTTTTGTTACAAACCCTAAATCACATCCACAACTCATCAAGATATCAAACTCATTATGTCTAGGGTTTCAATATTCTTTCAATGACAAGTTCTTTCATATAGCAAACCCTAGAAACAATTCAGATCAATGCATCTAACAACTTTCAAAATTCATATGTTAGACTACCTACTAGGGTTTTATACAAACCCTAGATTTTATACATGAGCTTCAATAACCGTTCATAGCTTATTAACATGACTAGCTTCTACTAGGGTTAAATGTAAACCCTAGATTTCTTATTTTCAAATTCTCAACAATTACTATATAGATTCATAGATTCTAGATTGTTATACCTACTAGAGAATTTAACCACTACTAGGGTTTAACTACAAAACCCTTGATTTCCCAAACAACATCATCCTAGAACTTCAAACTTTGACTAGGGCTTGTTTCCAAACCCTAGGACTTATGACCATTAATAATTAGGTCAACACATATATCTAGGAATTCATCATCAATCATAAGCATAACATATGTTAGACAATATTAACATATTAGACATATACCGACCTAGACCAAGCTAGGGTTTCAACCAAATGAACACATACCTAGGGTTTCATTCCTAGGACTTTAAAGACATAACAAGGGTTTTGCTTATAGACCCAACCAAACCCTAAGGATCTAGGGTTTCAATTCATAACATAGCAAACCCTACTTTACTAGAACTTCAAAGGTTCAGGATTTCAGACAACACCATTTTAATCGTAACAAGTTAGGTTTGTCATGATCATACCAAAACCCCAAACATGACATCATCAATATATCAAACATAATAGCAATTTCTTTAGACTCCATCAATAACCCTAAGTAGATTAGGGTTTCATTCATTTTCAACATACCCTTAGGTTAGGGTTTTCTAGAGAACCTGTCTAGGGTTCTATAAGAACAATCAAGGATGTAGGGAGGGTAGATTTATCAAAAGATGAATCACCCTAAACAAGAATCTTTATGATTCAAGACAGCTAGACATAACGATGTTAGTAATGTAACGCAAATTTCAAAATAAGATGAATGTACTTTTTATATTAAGAGAATTTTATAAGATGTATAGTCTAAGACATACCTGGAGATGTTCAAACCTTGTAAGGATTCCCTGAAGTGTTCTCCTTATATTCAGCCATGATCTTTTATACTTGTAATACATACTCTTAAGCAAAACATGTGATAGCAGGAACATGACTTAATTTCTCAAGTTAGATCTTCTACATAATCAAGGAGGATGGAATCTTATGATATTGAAAGTCAAGCTATCCTTTCTTCTAATCAATATTAGGACTTTTGCTTGACATTCTAGATTACTTGTAAACCCTAGAAGATATGGGTTAAGGTTCTAATATGAGGTTTTCGTATGTTATCTAGGATTACAATTTTAACTTAGACTAGCTATAATCAAGGATTGTATGAACCATTTAAGATTAGATACATTGAAAATCTAAAAATATGTACCTTGTGTTTACGTACCTTTGATTTGATAGCTTGTTGCAAGAGCATCTTATTAGGTGACAATACTTGATTTCTTTTTCCATAGGTCAGACTTCGGATAGTTTTCAAATGAATGTTTTTTGCTTTTATCAAATCCTCCTTTCGTTGCATATATCAATGACCATGGCAATGCTTCAGCCCTTATACAAATCAGTGCTTCAACCATATATCACTGAGCCCGAATGAATATGATTGTGACGTCACCCAATCTGAAGATGGTCCGAATTTATCTTCCTCTGAACTTTCTCTTCACTATTATATCGAATTAACTACTGAGATTTTTCAGCGAACTTGATCAGCCAATCTTTGAAATGAACCAAAATGTATCACTGTACTTCCTTATGAGATTATACAAATTAGTCTCTCTAAAATTTATCGAGCTTCTTGACTGTGATTTTACCAACCCTCACTCTTTGAATTAGGTCCGAATTTGTCACCTTGAGGTATACTGAAATCTTCATTCTTAAGCTGACTTGATCTTCAATACACACAGAACCTTTCACTGAGAATACTTCAAAGATTGTATAAGTGGTCTTCAAACTACCTTTGACCACGACCATAGCTTTGATACCATGTTGAGAAATCCAAAGTGTGGCAGTTAAACAATTTCTCTTATTATGACATTATCTTGTGATGTTTTTCATTATTAATATTAGTTCTCACGAATTATCTTTTCTTATCATCAAGACTAATGCCAAGCAACAAATAGAAGAATACACAAGATGTAGGCACACATCTAGGGAAAAACGCCTCTAGGGCAAAACCCAGCCAAAATTCTTCCTTCAGTAGATTAAAAAATGAGATGACCATGACCCTTACAACCTAGACTCAAGACTACCTCCATCCAACAAGTCAACCTCATCACTGTGCTTGCACCGAATCCTTATCACTGTGATTGCAGCTAGAATTACCAATGGCACTGATAGGCAGTAATGGAGACAAAGATTTGAATGAACTATGGGACAGAAGGATGGGACACTTACACCATGGGGCTCTGAGAACTCTCAGGAAAACAGTATCAGGAGTTCCAGAACTAAGTACCGAACGAGATGATGTATGTAGGGGGTGCGCTCTGGGCAAGTATGCCAAAGCAGCGTTTTCTAGAAGTAACAATAGGGCTAAGAGTGTGCTAGGATTGATAAACTTAGATATCTGCAGACCGATGTCCACAAAAGCTCTTAGTGGTGCCGAACACTTCGTCACCTTCATTGATGACCATTCCAGAAAGACTTGGATCTACTTTCTAAAAACCAAGGATGAGGTTTTTGGTCGACTCAAAGAGTTCAAGGCTCTAGTGGAGAATTTGATAGGAAAGAAGATAAAAGTGTTGTGCTCGGACAATGGTGGAGAGTATGTTGACAAGGACTTCACCGATTTTTGCGCTAAGGAAGGCATCAGAAGAGAGTGGACAACTCCCTACAATCCGGAGGAGAATGGAGTAGCAGAAAGGAAAAATAGGGCTATTGTGGAAGCAGCTAGGGCAATGCTGTATGATCAGGATATGCCTAAATTTCTATGGGCAGAAGCATGCAGCACGACAGTTTATGTCCAGAACAGGCCTCCACATATGGCATTGGGTAAAATCACTTCGGAGAAGGTCTTCACAGGGAAGACACCTGAAGTCAGTCATTTCAGGATATTTGGGAGTTTAGCGTATTGCCATATACCTGAAGAAAAGAGAAAGAAATTAGATCAAACTGTTGAGAAATGATATCTTGTGGGATATAGCGAGAATGCTAAGGGATATATAGTCTATCTTCCAAGGAGTAGGAAGGTAGTAGTTCGACGAGACGTAAAATTCATGGAGGACAAAGCTTTCAAGAAATCCCGAGAAATGCCTTCCGAGGAATAGTCAAAAGACAAGCCGTTGGTCAAACCACTTCAACCAGCGGAAACTAGTACCAGAAATTCTCCTAAAGACAAAGCTTTAGAACAGGAGAAATCTCAGGAAGAGGAGGAGATGATAGATGTGCCTACTACCAGTGGAAGAACGAGCCGAGAACTCCGACAGATTCTATGGGATGTAGAGGACTTCATTGGTGCACCCAGGAATAATAAAAGGGAGCGAAGACAACTAGACAGATATTAGGCCTTAGTAGCTCAGGTTGGGGAACCTTCTAGTTTTCAAGAGGTCGTTCAGCATCAAGCATGGGTAGATGCTATGGTGGAGGAATACAACTATATAATGGTCAATGATGTCTGGGAAGTGGTACCTAGGCCTTAGGATAGATCAGTGGTAGGTTCAAGATGGATCTACAAGGTCAAATATGCTGCAGACGGCAGTGTGGAGAAATACAAAGCCAAGTTTGTGGCTAAGGGGTATGCTCAGAAGGAAGGGATAGACTACGAAGAAACCTTCGCCCCAGTAGCCAGGTATACTTCTATTAGAACCGTGATATCTCTTGCAGCACAAATGGGGTGGGAGATTCATCAGATGGATGTCAAGACGACATTCTTGAATGGGGTAATAGAAGAGGAAGTATACATTGAACAACCAGAAGGTTTTGAGACACATGAGAAGAAATCTCATGTATGCAGATTAAAGAAAGCCTTGTATGGGCTTAAATAGGCACCTAGAGCATGGTACGGTCGAATTGATGGCTACTTGCAAAAGATGGGATTCGTCAAGAGTGACGCAAACCCTAATCTCTACTATCTGGTCGTAGATAATGAGCCTCTAATCCTAGTGTTATATGTGGATGATCTCTTCCTGGCAGGATCATCCAGGCTCATCAAAGACTGCAAGAAGAACCTAGCCACAGAATTCAACATGAAGGATTCGGAATAGATGCATTATTTCCTGGGGTTGGAAGTTTGGCAGTAGAAGGGTGAGATCTTCCTTAGACAAGGGAGATATGCTACAGAAACCTTGAAGAGATTCAGGATGCAGGACTGTAGACCTATGGCTACTCCAATGATCACCAACTGGAAGAAGATTGATGCATCAGAAGATAAAGACATTGATCCCACCTTGTATAGGCAGCTTATAGGGTCCTTGATGTATTTGGTCAATACCAGGCCAGACATTTGTTACGCTGTCAACACCCTCAGTCAGTTCATGGTGGAACCTAAGAGGGCGCACTGGGCAACAACCAAACATGTTCTCAGGTATATACAAGGAACAATTGAGCATGGACTATTGTGCACCAGAGGCAATGACATCAGGCTGAGTGCATTCACTTACGCAGATTGGGTTGGAAGCTCAGTAGATTGAAAAAGTACAACTAGGTACTGTTTCAACATTGGATCAGGAATGACCTCCTGGTGTAGTAGGAAACAAAAATTTGTGGCTTTGAGCTCAGTTGAAGCAAAATATATGGCAGCTAGCACAACTTCGTGCGAAGCCATATGGCTTAGGAAATTGCTTGTGAATCTATTCAGGAGAAGGATGGAAGCGACCAGGATCATGTGTGATAATTAGAGTTGCATCAAGCTCTCTGAGAATCTAGTATTTCATGATTGGTCGAAGCACATTGATATCAAGCGTCACTTTGTCAGAGATTGTGTCCATTGAGGAGCAGTACAGTTGAGGTATACTCCTATAGGAGAACAGGTGGTAGACATCCTCACCAAATCTCTAGGAAGAACAAAGTTTGTTTATTTCAGGGAGAAGATGGGGATGGTAAAGAATCCAGTTCAGTAGCAGAAATGGATAAGTATCAGGAGTTGTAGTGCAACAGTTAGCAGTGGTAGTGGCAGTGTTAATTTTAGGTATGTTCTATGCTAGAGCAATTTATTTAATTTCTTTTCCATATTAGCAATCACATCAGCATAAAGTAAACTGCAGATAGAACTTAAATATAAATCGCAGAAGACAAGCCAAGACAAGGACACAAGATGTGGTGCAAGCCAGGGACAAACCCCACAATGTGTGGGGAAACCCTTGACCAATTCTTCTTTTATGTTCTTCAAAGTTCGACAGAGAGAGAGAGAGAGAGAGAGAGAGAGAGAGAGAGATAGTACATTTACAACATAAGTCAACACTTTGACTTATCTAGATCTAGCATAGATCATTTCGTATAACGATGAGATCAGTTGAAGACATTCTGCTTCAATTGATTCTCCAAGGTGACTCCTTCACCTATCATCATTCTGCATCTCGTCCATTTGCTGCACTTTATCGTGTAGCACCATCATGCTACATCATGCATCATCATGCTGCTCATGATCTCATATGCTGCCCATACATCTCATGATGTTGTCCATGTTCATCATATTGCCCATTATCATGTTTCCCTTTAGCATGCTTCCCTTTATTAATGTGCATCATTCTTTAGTTCATATACATATCAGCCTTAGCTGCTTGCTATGGCTTACAGCCTAGCAAAGCAGCTAGGCTATAGTTCCATGTCACTACTGTACAAGATGTTTGTACTGCCACTGAGATTTTACTGAGATATCTCAGGACTGCTGTGTATAACACAGTACCTTCATCTTCTAATCACTGTTATATTATGCTGTCCAACATGCTTAAATTGCTATAGAAGAACCACCGAGATCAGGTGTCAAGACTGTTATAGACAGCCTTGGATTTACCACGCTGTCATCTACAGCTACGTGCCATTAATGTGGGACCTTGTACCTGAGTTTATAACTTTGACTGCGGCTACCACACCTATCCTTTTTCAGCGTGAACAATTCTTCTTTTGGCTGTAAGTTACATGTCTCTTAGACTGCGTAGAAGTTTCCCTGATCTGCGTGTAATCTCCATTCATGACTGCATTTTGAATTCCTTTCCTTACTGCGGCTATATGACAACGGATCTGCGTGGCTGCCATCTATGCCTGTGGCTGTATCATGTCAACGGATCTATTGCGTGGCTGCCATCTATGCTAAGGCTGTATCATGTTTATCATGACAGCGTATTCATGACAGCATATCTCTTCATTGTGCGTGTAGTGGCTGCGTAAGTGTGTAAGTCTCCAGCGTGTAAGTCTTCCTGATCTTGCGTATATGCATGACAGTGTATAGAGTATTTGTTGTGCGTATATATGACAGCGTATCTTTTCATTTTGCGTATACAACCATGACTGCATTGCGTATATACCTGACTGCCCAGCGTTGACTGCCCAACGTATGTTGACTGCCTAGCGTATGACTGCCTAGGGTATAATGCCTCTTCATCACTGCGGCTCAGCTTCATGCACTTGCTATGTGTATAGTTGTTGCGTATATTATTGCCTGCGTATTATATCATTGCCTGCGTCTTGGACAACGTTGAGACTTCCTCCATTAGCTGTGTTTTATGTGTCTCCATGAATAGGTTTTCATGACTGCGTAGGTAGGGCATCATCTTTGGGCCAACGTGTGTTTCTCTTGGTGTCTCACTCCTTCTCCAAAAACCCAAGACGTGGAGAGGAGGAGATCACTCAAGAATTGTGTCCAAATGACATCAAATCCTCTTATATTTATACTAGAATGTATATGATGAATAGACATGACATTTGGGCTTCTTGAACCTACATAAGTTGCTGGTCGGCTAGATAATAAATCCATAATTAAAATAAATTCATATCTTCATAAATACTTATTGGAATCGGATGATCTTTAGATCAATCCTACACCTCTTGACGAAAGGGATCCAATAAAAATATCCGCTGCCATAAATAAGCTGACCCACATGGAGTTTGGCCCTAGTTTCCAATTTAACAGGCAGTGTCATGGGCAGCGATATAGGAAGCAACAGTGCAGGGGATGTGAGGCAACAGGCCAACCATCAACATAGGTACCGATGTGGAAGATTAGTGTGATGTTTCTATAGTGAAGCAATTCTAGAGCACATTCCTCGCTAAAAGGGAGTGTTGTGCTCTAGCCTTGAAATTTGGAGGAGAGGCTAAGGCACATGAGATCTCCAAGACCCAGAAATTGTTTTGTGAAATTCCACTCGGATGAGGAGTTATTAAAATAATTAATATTTTTAATGGGTTCCTAAGTCTAAACATAGGAAAATAAAAATATTAATGGGTATTAATAAAGATAAGGATGAGAAGCTTCTAAGAGATGAGGATCAAGTCTGTTTTAATCTTAACCGTTGATTAGGGACTTAATCTCGGCCGTTGATTCGTCAACAGGAAAAGTATAAGAGAAGACTTGAGGATCATTTGGAGACACACCAACAGATACTCAATATCTCTAGGAAAATCGATTCTCAAGTAAAGGAGATTGATTTCAGAGAGAGAGTTGCAGGGTGGAGGAAGAGGAGGGCATCAGCAGCAGGAAGTGACTGAGGAGGAGGTGACACAGGGACAGTGTGAGATAGCGCAGAGAGAGATGCAGTCCAGAGGAGAGACGCAACCCTCACGCAGGCTAACGCAGAGGGACGCAGAGCCACTTAGGGCCACACTGAGCCACGCAGAGTGACGTAGGGGTAACGCAGGGTCTCCAAAGTATCAGAAAGTCTCAAAGGTCAAGTCTCAAGTGTTTTTTTTAGTTCTCTATAAAATCATTCCTTGTAAAAGCAATTGCTGTTGAAGATTAATAAAGCCCTCATCTGCTGCACCTATTTTCCCACATTGGGTTTTTCCGGGGACAATTGTCCAAAAACAACTGTGTTGATGTGATTGGTTCTTGTGCATGTATTTTTCTCTGAGTAATTGTGCGATAACTACAGTAGAATTTATTTTAATATTTGTTGAAGGGATTTCGTAAATAACTTATTGTGAATAATAAGTGGGTGAAATAAATCAATTGCTACAGTAGAATTTCAGTTTAGAAATTTTCACAGTTGGTAAGCTACTGCTCCTCTGTTGCTCAGCAAGTGGGAAATATTGATTTCCTGGGCAAGGAATCACTGAGGAAGTATTCCCTCACTATGCAATCTGCTTCTTCCTTCTAACCCCTTTTCTGCCCAGCACTCAGCTTGCAGAAACTGCGTCCCTCTAGCTTTGCGTAGCTCCCTTTGCCTTGGCAAGTTTTCAATTTCGCAGTCCTACTTCTTTGTCGGCTCACTCAAAGAGAGACGCCCATGAAAATATAGCTCTCATGGCTAGAACTGCGCAATCCCTTAGGGGATTCAACTTCTTGCTTGCTGCAGCAAGTTGGCCCTTGTTTCAGTGCTAGATCTTCTCTTCCCTGTTTCACATCAACAACTCCGATACCATGTGAAAATTCCTAGAATCTAACAGTCTCAGGAATCCTATTGCAACCAACTGAATCTACTTCTCCTAGATTGTAAATTACATTACAAGCTTATTTCAGATTTCTTCATGAAACATTGAAGTAAATTACTGAAGCAACTTACACCAATTAAATATGATTCTTAAACATAGAAACTGTGCAAGGAAATACAAAGATATAGGAAACATTATTTTTGGACAATAGTCCCCAGAAAAACCCAATGCGGGAAAACCGGTGCAGCAACTCCGAGGGTTTATATTATGAAGCAGTAGTTCTAAATATAATCTCTAGATTCCCTTACGACAATCAAGTTACAGAGAAAAATTCACTGGCAGAAAACTTAGTGAGATTACCTCACTTCACCCGTCAAATCCCTCTGATCCGGCAACTGAACTGACTATCCCCGACTACAACTATGTTGCCCCTTTGCAGTAATTACGTGGGCCTGCATGGAGCTCTCTAAGGCTCTGCATCAGCATTGAGTTGGGTTTCACTACATCCTGGATCTCTGATGTCAACCTTCTTGGCTAATCTGGCTTCTCCTCGACAAGTTTCGGATTTCTGCAGGAGGACAACTCTTCCTCTGCGCTGGCCCTTCTGGCATTGCGTCAAGCACTGCGTGGGCCCTCCTGGCCCAACGTCAGTCCTCCCTAGGTCTGCGCTACCTCCACTGGTGTATCTTTGCCTCTCTGTTGAGTATTCGGGGTTCCGGAGAAGATCCTCCAACCCAACTATCCTTGCCCCTCTGCTGCAAGAGATCTCCTCAATCGATTTTTCCTCCTGAGAACTTCTCACTTCAGAAAATCGATTTCTTGATCTCTCTCGGTGTATTTTCCAAATGACCCTCAAGCCCCTTCTTATATCTTTCCGTTGGACAACCAATGACCTAGATTACAACTTAATCAAAGGCTCAAATCGTTTTGGCTTAATGTGTGTCTTTTTCTAGAAGTTTCACCCCTGATTAGATTAATACCCATTAATATTTTATTTTTCCTAAGTTTAGACTTAGGAACCCCATTAAAAATATTCATTATTTTAATAAAATCACTTCTAGGTGGAATTTCCCAAAACGCTTTCTAAGTTCTTTGGAATAACGATGCCCAAGCCTCCCTACAAAATTTGAGGCTTAGAGCACGTCCAATGCTACCCCAAATCAACACCTTCCTCCTCAGCTCATTCCAACTGCATGATCCCCCAAACCTGAGTAGCTCCTCCCTCGTCAATTGTCTCTTGAACAACCCAATGTTCTACTCAACCAACCTTTTGTCTAGCTCATAAGCAGCAGGTGAGACCAACTGTTCTCTCCTCCAAATAGACAACAATCAAGACTGCAACTCCCGACAAATGGCATTACGACCTCTCATACATGATGACAAGATGGATTGCATGTGTTCTATGATTGTGTTAGGATGATATTTCCTAATATTGAAGAAGCATTGGACCATTTGTAGGATCAACCCATCACACTCTAGATCAAACATGATTTCATAAGTCCTAGTCATAGCCATAACTTCTAAAACCTCAAGCTTCTTCCCAAAGGTAGAGCCTGCACTGTGGTCCAAGTCCTGGAAAGTTTCTACTACCAGTCTGAAGACTCTCCTCATAACATCATCATTGTAAGGAGCTATAGGTGCGGTCAACCTCATAATGTTACTGAGACATGATGCAACTGGAAGTTTGATCCCTTCACAAGGTTCCTCCAAGAACTTGGGATGTATTAAAGCTAGCATGGCTGGTTTCAAAGCCACATCAACTTCTTCCTCTATAACTGACTGACTTTGGAAAGGAGGGCATCTAGTTCATCAAGTTTGAAGAGAACTTTCCATGTGACCCTCATGTGCTTCAAATTTGTCCCAAGTGCAAATATTTTGTGTCCAATCTCTAGCTCTTTCTGTAGATCCCTTGGTTGCTCTTGTTGAAGAATGGCATGAACTCCCTTTGAGAAGGGTTTGTTGTTTTGTTTCTGCTGGTCCATATTGCAGCCCACTAAAGTGTTGTTGTGTTGGTTTAGGAGGCTTTTTAAATACTCCATAATAATGCAAAGGCTAAAACAATGTGTAAAAAGCTACAACAATACAAGATACAACCAATATCCCCACATACATCAACAATACACTTCCCAACACAACTATAATAATAACAATGGTAGTAGTAGTGACCCTCACCCATACTGACCATCATTGTCAACTCTCAAGCACTACTGCAAATCCTTACAGACCTCAGTGATTACTTTTACAGGGCTTGGGTATCAATATATAAGGGTTACTACCATACAATTGTTATGGCAACATCAGCTGAAACTAGACAACAATACTTATGGACTCGGCATTCACTGCCCAACAACTCAGCCCTTGAACAACAACTTGGACTTGTCTTGATAGCCCTCAAATAGTGCTAGGACAGTCCGCAAATCAACCCAACAAACTGTCCTCTTCTTGATCCTCTCTTGCTGCGGCTAGGGCATCTTCATACCACCCTTAGGTAGGGCAGCATAGGGCTTCCTCTAGCTGCAGATTAGGGCCTTCCCTTTGCTGCAGATTAGGGCTCCCTTTAGCTACGGATTAGGGCCTCTTAGATCTGCGGCCAGATCTCCTACAAGTTTGCGGCTAGGGCTCTCCTAGATGACCCTTCTTTGGGCTGCGTAGAAGGCATCTCCTCTAGACCTCCTCTTCCACCAAAAACCCAAAACAAGTGGAGAGTGAGATCACAAGAGATGAGTGTTAAATGACTTGAAGTCCTCCTTTATTTATACTAAAATGTTGAACACAAGTGGGGTTTATTTGGCTGCTGGCCGACCTTGACGAATTGTCCCATAACACTAATAAATCCATATCTCCATGAATACTTATCGGAATTGGATGATCTTTAGATCAATCCTACACCTCTCGATGAAAAGGATCCAAGAAAAATATCAGCTGCCATAAATAAGATGACCCACATGGAGTTTGGCCCTAGTTGCCAATTTTAACACTCCCTCTCAACTAGGGAGAACTCCATCTGCTGATCCATATGTCCCACTGTACTATCTCTGCCATCAGTAACCTGCACTGCTCTGCTCTACTGAACCATGAAGAAGAAGAATTGATCGAGAATGTCTCATACCATTCTCTACTGACTCGAAGTTAGTTTCATCTTACTGACCTGAAGTTAGTTTTAATGATCCTAGATCAATATCACAAGAGTGTCTCAAACCACTCATATTGATCCCAGATCAGTTTCGTTGATCCTAGATCAATGGAGGTCATCCTAGCATAGGGAGTACGGTAGATACAACGATGCATCCATCGATAGTACTATTATGGTCCCTAACCCCATTTCCCTGCTCATTGATCAGATGAGAGGTACTTCCCATGAGTCCCAGACTGCATGGGTAGGATGCCTCGACAGGAGAACTAATCATCCTGTCCACAGGAGAACGAATCATCCTGTCCATTGGTCGCCACAGGAGAACTAATCATCCTAGCCCACAGGAGAACTAATCATCTTGGCTCACAGTTGCCACAGGAGAACTAATCATCCCGACCCACAGGAGAACTAATCATCCTCTTCCTTAGTTGCCACAGGGGAACTAATCATCCCGGCCCAAAGGAGAACTAATCATCTTGTTCCATAGTCGCCACGAGGTATCACAAGGAAAGGTTGAACCTGTGACCCTGTACATAGCGCACCACCAGGGGAGGGTGAGTCACCTTGTGGTCGTATGTTGCTCCAGTAAGTACCCCAAGCCCCCTAGAGCTCCTAGAGCTTAGTGCATGCAACATGTAGGACCCTTATACGAAGGTCTCTCAACGACTCCAAGTCGTTCGGGAAAATCACATATTTGACCTTTTCCCGGGGCTTTGACAAAGTGTCTGCGACCTGTACATCAGTCTCAATGCGATGGAGCCTCCTCGCTCATTGACTTACCATATCCCAAATAAGGTAGTATCTCATGTATATCTGCTGGAGCAATCATAGAATACGGGATTCCTCAATAATCGAATCCCCCCCAGTTGTCACAAAGAATCACAATGATATTCATCATGTGTACAAACAGCTCACTGATGAGCTTCCACAACCAGGCAGCTTCACACAAGATCATACTCGTAGCTATGCATTCGGTCGCGGCGATGCTTATAGCAACCGACTTCTGCTTCCTGCTCATCCATGACATCGAAGCAGAATCCAGAGAGAACCAACACTAAGAAGTGCTCTAGCGGTCCTCCACACTGCCTGCCCAGTGAGCATTCGAATAATCATGCAGCTTCATATTTCCGGCAGTGTATCTCAATCCATGAGAGATTGTGCCCTGAAGATATCTCAGAAGATTCTTGGCACCAATCTAGTGAGGCTCAACCAAATATGAGCTCACCATGCTAACTGCAAAGCATATATACGAACGGAAGTTCACCAAGAACATCAATGTACATGAGTTTATGAAACTCAGAGGCATTTCCCAAATCTGGTTCCCAAATCTGGTCCGGCATCATCACCATATAACTTCTGAAAGTTAAGATCCTCGAGGTAGTCACGGGCTAGCAGCTTACATTCCATATCTGGAATCCAACTCCCTCTTACTTCTGCAAGTGAGAGGGTCTGCACCTGTTAGAAATAGGTCGTTTCTCAGAAGGTGCTGGTATGAGAGGTCTATCATCCACAACCTTCAAACAATGGTTTGGATCGACTTCACTTTTAGTGAATCTCAGCTTCATCAGATAGCTATCAATCCTCTCATATTAGGCCCGGGGTGTTTTACTTCAAGCCATAGAGGGCTTTCTTCCACTTGTATACATGAGATTCCCAATCATGAATCTCAAACCCCTCAGGTTGTTCCAAACCTGTGGACCTGCTACATGAGGGGAATGGTCCCCTTGTAAGATTTTCCTTCGGTACATCTCAGACATGTACCTTCATGCTCTTCTTGAATTCAGGTATCCGAGTCACCATCTGACTCACATCGGTTAGGGCCTCATAAAGTAGATCTCAGGTGTTATAGATGAGATATGTCATGATCCCCAATGGACCATCCTGCAACTTGACACAAATTGCCAACCCTGAACCCATGAGTAAAAGCATCTTTGAAAATTTCATTTTCAAACACGTACCTTTCCATCGATGAATGCCACCCTGTAACCTTTGACTTCCATTGCCGAAATGGACACCAGGTTCTTCTTGTGATCAGGTACATAAAAGAGATTCTGTAAATGAATCGAGTTACCCTCATTCAATTGAGGGGTAACATTCCCTACACCCTTTCCGGGATAGGTGGCATTAGCTCCAAGTATAATCCCATGATTGTTTCCATCTCTACCAAATTAGAGAGAGCACCCTTCTATCTGATGAAGTGCCTTGAAGCACTATAATCGATAAGCCAAATTCCCAAAGAATTTGAAGGAGAGGGCCAATACAAGATAACGCTTCTTTATCTTATTAGAAACAACATTTGATTCTTCATACCTGGGGTTCCTTGCTTTCTCTGAAGAGTCAGCCATTTCCTTGATGACCTGCATTACTTGTCATTCCTCTGACCATTGAAGATGTCCTTGGATAGATTATTATCATCATCAAGTGATGTGTCCCTGCCATTCGGACACTCCTTCACATAATGCCTGAACTAGTTATCTGCCTTTCCTTCCACCTTGAGATCCGGTCTTCCCAATGAAGTGATCTTTAGGTAGGCCGTATTCCGCTGCGCCATTCTGATAATATTCTCTGCTTCAATTTCACCCTCCGTGAATTTGAAGAGGGATGAGGAACCCATTGATCCTTTTGTCCTTTCCTAACTGTCTTCGGTGATTGCTATTTCACTCTTGCTTGGGCATTGTCTTCATCTCAGCTCTGATACCATGTTAAGTTTAAGTATGTTCTATGCTTAGAGCAATTTATTTCAATTTTCATAGTTAGCTCAATATCTTTTCTAGATTAGCAATCACATCAGCATTAAAGTAAACTGTAGATAGAAGATAAACATAAATCGCAGAAGACAAGACAAGACAAGAGGACACAAGATGTGGCACTAGCCAGGGACAAACCCCAATGTGGGGAAACCCTTGATCAATTCTTCTTATATGTTCTTCAATAGTTCAACAGAGAGAGAGAGAGAGAGTACATTTACAACAGAGGTCAACACTTTGACTTGTCTAGATAAGAGCATAGATCATCTCTAAGAAGATGATACATGAGATCAGTTGAAGACAAGTTGCTTCAACTGATTCTCCATCGTGCTGCATCTCGCCATCATGCTGCACCCATTCACTGAGTTGCTCTTGTCACGGAAATGCAACCAATCATGGTTGTACCAATCACGGTGCACTATACTGCACCACTCACAATTGTACCCATACATGCTGCTGTACATACTGCCTCCAGTATGTGTAATATTCCTAATTAGCCATGGCTAATTGGAATATTCAATTTTGCTCAATTTTGCCTTCTATAGTTATTTATAAATAAAAAGGTGGGGAAAGGGGGACATAACTCACTTTTTGAATAAAGTCACTCCCTAGTAGCACAACGTTGTAACTTAAAAGGGGAGCCAAGGGGGCCAAGGGACCACGTAGAGAAGGGGGCCCACATAGACACTTGGAGGGACTGCGCAGATGGAGAAGGAACACGTGGCAAGAGAGAGACTACGTTGGAGGAGGTGGGCCTTAGGGTTTTGAGAGAGGCCAACGCTATAAAGGAGAGAGAAGCCTCGTCATTTTGGGCATTGGATTATGTTGCATTTGAGCTAGTCACTTCGACTTAGAGCACGTTGGCTGTTTAGCCTGTCTGCAGCACTGTTTAGTGCATCGAGTGTCTCCGTTCGGAGATCTCACCCTTAGCCCCGGGGGACTTCGAGTGCCTGCTTAGGCAAGGTAGTTTCATCAGTATTTTGCAGGAGGAGCGATCTCTAGAGTTGAGGAGGAACTGAGCATTTTGATGACTGCGCAGTCTTGAGAGGGGAGGACGCAGTCTCTTTTGGTAGGAGCTTCGGATTGGGTTTATGTGGAGGATTTGAGCTTGGAGATTGAGCAAGGGATCAGCCCTTGCATATTGGAGGATTTTGTCAGAGTCTCAGGTAGAG
The DNA here is from genome assembly GCA_031772625.1 of Pinus tabuliformis. Classification (NCBI taxonomy): domain Eukaryota; kingdom Viridiplantae; phylum Streptophyta; class Pinopsida; order Pinales; family Pinaceae; genus Pinus; species Pinus tabuliformis. Next base: position 380,502,588 of record CM062811.1, on the reverse strand, counting down.
TTTTGGAGGATTCTCTTCAGGGGTAGTGCAGAGCCTTAAGTGATAGCATAGATCCTCAAGGGGGTGATTTTCGGGGGTCAGCGATTTTAGAAAAGCTTTCTGGGCCTTTCTGGGTTTATTGAGCAGAGGTTGATTCCAGGGTTTTAGCATTTTCTGAGGAGGGGAACAGCCCCAAATCCTCACTTGATTCCAACAGTAGCAACAACACAGCAGTTCTTCGACAGCTTGGACGCAGTTCAGAGAGAGGCCATTTCCTTACCATTCTGAGTGTATTTCTTCACTTGCCTTGTGCAAGTCGAGGTGCTATCTTTCTGATCACCTCTTGTACTCTTTCCATTACTCAATATAATAAAATGGCTTAGCATTTCTCTCTGCATTTCTCGAGTATCTGCTTATATTCCATGTATACATTATTGCATGTTGCACTACTGTTATTTTTATCTTTTTGAGCTTCCCGGCTACTATACCACTTGTGTGTTTTTCTCCTATACTCTTAGACAGAGTCTGGAAAGGGCCAGGTAGCCTCTAGATCTCGTCCTCTTTTCAGAGGCGACATATCTGGTAAACGCCCTCCCAGTCCATCTCTGGTTGGAGTTTGCTTGTGTTTGAGGGATACCCCTGATAAGGGATATTACAGTGGTATCAGAGCATAGATCTAGCTTAGCCTGTGGAGCTAGCAGACTATGACACTGAGGGAGAAGCCCTACCTCTGTTACAGAGGTAGGAAATACAGAGATATTGAGCATAGGTTAGAGAACACCAAAGGAGAGGGAGACTGTGTTCGGGTGGTGGACATTGAACAAGAGGAGCCTATGGTGAACACAGAACAGGAGGAGCCTGTGGTGGACGCAGAGTAGGAGGATCCGATGGCAGATGAGGACGGGAAGAGATTTGCGGACACGCTCCTTAAATCAGTGCAGGATCTGTCGAGGCAGATCGAGGTGATGGGGCAGAGATTCACGGCGGTGGAGGCTAGACAGTGCGAGAACCCATAGGTTTTCTAGGTTGGTGAGGGATCAGATACATCCCACCATTTGCCAGAGCAGGGTGCCACTCAGCGTGACACTACTCAGCAGATGGCCTCACATGCCCCTACACGCTCTACCATGCCCACTTTCCTAGGAGCAAACACGAGGGCCGGAGCCCAGCAGGAGGTAGAGCCCGGTCATATGGGTGATTATTTTGCAGAATACCAGGCATATGGGCAGGAGTTCAGGGATGCTCTCTCATTCAGAGACTTTTTTCAGCTCCAGTGGGATAGACCCTGCGACCATCACAGAGGGTACCGACATTACGAAGTGAGAGTCCACGAGCAGAAGATCAGGGCCATTAGAGATTGGCCGAAGCCGAGGAACATGACAGAACTTCGGGGATTCATTGGCATTTGTACTTACTACCAGAAGTTCGTCAAGAGTTTCTCACAGCTTGCTGCACCCTTGACAGATCTAACGAGGAAGGGGGCATTCAATTGGTCGGATACAGCGCAGTGAGCCTTTGACAGGCTTAAGGAGGTGATGAGTAGCTGCCCAGTGCTTGTATTGCCAGATTTTTCGTAGCCATTTGTTTTGGAGTGTGATGCGTCGGGAGAGGGGATCAGCACAGTGTTGATGCAGGGAGGTCACCCTATAGCCTTTGAGAGCCGGAAGCTCCTTTCGCATGAGAGGTTGTATTCTATATACGACAAGGAGATGCTGGCCATTATGCATGCATTGGCCAAATTCTGGTAGTATTTAGTGGGTAACAGGTTCAGGGTGAGGACTGATCACAACAGCCTCAGGTTCTTTTTGGAGCAGAAACAGCTACAGGAGAGGCAGCAGAAGTGGATCAGTAAGATCCAAGCGTATGACTTTGACATTGAGTATGTCAAGGGTAAGAACAACGTGGTAGCAGATGCCCTTTCACGTAGACCAGCCACATTGTCTCTTATGAGCTTGGACACAGACTGGAGGGCTCGACTCTTAGTAGAGTACTCCAAGGACAGATTTGCATGTGAGGTTCTGGATGGGCAGGTGGCGGATGACAGGTACAGGGTAGTCGATGAGATCATCTACTATAGGGACCGGATCTTCTTGACTAAGGGATCTCAGCTCAAGAAGAAGATACTTCAGGCATCACATGATTCACCATTGGCCGGCCATCAGGGGTTTACCAAAACCTACAGGGCCATTAGAGACAGGTTCTCATGGAAGGGCTTCAAGGAGGACGTAGTCCAATATATTCGGGAGTGCGATATTTTCCAGAGGAACAAGGGGGAGATGAGCCATCCCGCAGGATTATTGCAGCCTCTTCCCATTCCGGAGGGGAAATGGGAGTGTATTTCGATGGACTTCATCACAGGGTTGCCCATGGTGCAGGGCAAGGATTGTATCTTTGTCGTCGTTGATCAATTGACAAAGTACGCACACTTCTTCGCCATATCCGCACACTACACAGCGGCGCAGGTGGCCGAGCTGTTCTTCATAGAGGTCTTTAGGCTACATGGTTTTCCTAAGACCATCATCAATGACAGGGATAGTTGTTTCATGGGCGGGTTTTGGCAGGAGCTTTTCCAGTTGGTGCGGACGGAGTTGACACCGAGTACCAGTTATCACCCACAGACGGACGGACAGACAGAGATAGTTAACAAGTGGCTAGAGGGCTACTTGCGTAACTATGTCAGTGGGCAGCAGCGAGCATGGTTGAAGTGGCTGCATCTGGGGGAGTACTGGTACAACACTACACATCACATGTCCATTGGTATGTCACCATTCTATGCTTTGTATGGATATCATCCTTTATCTTTTGCTGACGTGATGTTTGGTGCTAGCAAGGCTCCGAGAGCCAAGATTTGGATCCAAGAGAGTTAGGATATTCTCCGAGCTCTCAAGGATAATATGGCTACAGCGCAGAACTAGCAGACGCTGTATGCTGACAGGGGTCGGGGGGAGAGACAGTTTGAGGTAGGGGGCTTGGTCTACCTATGATTACAGCCATACCGACAGTCGTCACTAAAGCAGAAGGGCGCTGAGAAGCTCAAGCTCCGCTTTTATGGGCCATACAGGGTGATACGCAGGATTGGACAGGTTGCGTATGAATTAGAGCTGCCCCAAGGCAGCAAGATTCATAACGTTTTTCATGTATCATGCCTGAAGAAGGCATTGGGGCAACAGGTGATAGTGACAGATGAGCTACCACCCACGGATGATGAGGGGCATTTGGTGTTGCAGCCAGAGGCTATTATTGATACCAAGGAGAGGCAGCTGCGGAGCAGGACGGTCCGGGAATTCTTGGTGAGGTGGAAGAATTTACCGGATGAAGATGCCACTTGGGAGAGTGAGAAAATTTTGCAGCATCCATCACTTCAGTTGCTTGAGGACAAGCAACATTTTGCCGGGGGAGACTGTAATATTCCTAATTAGCCATGGCTAATTGGAATATTCAATTTTGCTCAATTTTTCCTTCTATAGTTATTTATAAATAAAAAGGTGAGGAAAGGGGGACATAACTCACTTTTTGAATAAAGTCACTCCCTAGTAGCACAACATTGTAACTTAAAAGGGGAGCCAAGGGGGCCAAAGGACCACGTAGAGAAGGGGGCCCACGTAGACACTTGGAGGGACTACGCAGATGGAGAAGGAGCACGTGGCAAGAGAGAGGCTACGTTGGAGGAGGTGGGCCTTAGGGTTTTGAGAGAGGCCAATGCTATAAAGGAGAGAGGAGCCTCGTCATTTTGGGCATTGGATTATGTTGCATTTGAAACTCGTCACTTCGACTTAGAGCACGCTAGCTGTTTAGCCTGTCTGCAACACTGTTTATTGCATCGAGTGTCTCCGTTCGGAGATCTCACCCTTAGTCCTGGGGGACTTTGAGTGCCTGCTAGGGCAAGGTAGTTTCATCAGTATTTTGCAGGAGGAGCGATCTCTGGAGTTGAGGAGGAACTGAGCATTTTGATGACTGCGCAGTCTTGAGAGGGGAGGACGTAGTCTCTTTTGGTAGGAGCTCCGGATTGGGTTTATGTGGAGGATTTGAGCTTGGAGATTGAGCAAGGGATCAGCCCTTGCATATTGGAGGATTTTGTCAGAGTCTTGGGTAGAGTTTTGGAGGATTCTCTTCAGGGGCAGCGCAGAGCCTTAAGGGATAGCGTAGATCCACAAGGGGGTGATTTTCGGGGGTCAGCTATTTTAGAAATGCTTTCTGGGTTTTTCTGGGTTTATTGAGCAGAGGTTGATTCCAGGGTTTCAGCATTTTCTGAGGAGGGGAACAACCCCAAATCCTCACTTGATTCCAGTAGTAGCAGCAGCACAGCAATTCTCCAGCGGCTTGGACGCAGTTCAGAGAGAGGCCATTTCCTTACCATTCTGAGTGTATTTCTTCACTTGCCTTGTGCAAGTCGAGGTGCTATCTTTCTGATCACCTCTTGTACTCTTTCCATTACTCAGTATAATAAAATGGCTTAGCATTCCTCTCTGCATTTCTCGAGAATCTGTTTATATTCCATGTATACATTATTGCATGTTGCACTACTGTTATTTTTATCTCTTTGAGCTTCCCAACTACTATGCCACTTGTGTGTTTTTCTCCTATACTCTTAGACAGAGTCTGGAAAGGGCTAGGTAGCCTCCAGATCTCGTCCTCTTTTCAGAGGAGACATATCTGGTAAACGCCCTCCCAGTCCATCTCTGGTTGGAGTTTGCTTGTGTTTGAGGGATACCCCTGATAAGGGATATTACAGTATGTTGCAATCATTACAGTTGTACCTATACATGTTGCTATACATACTGCCTCCACTATGCAACAATTGTACCTATACATGCTGCTGTACATACTACTTCCACTGCAACAGTTGTACCTATACATGCTGCTGTACATACTGCTTCCACTGCAACAGTTGTACCTATACATGCTGCTGTACATACTGCTTCTGTCCCATAATATGTCCAGCATATCATACCCAAACATGGCCCTACTGTCACCTATAGCAACAACAGCTAGGTGACCTTTCAGGACAGCAACCAACTATAGTATTGATCCTAAACTAGGATCCAACACCCCTGCAAAACACTTTTGAACTGATGTTTTCTTCTGTGTTTGTGACAGCCCTGGTTAGGGCACGTGCTGCAGCCCTAAACCCTTATGACAATCCACAAACTAACCCTCAAAGGTTCGCAATTCCTAGTGAAGCCTCCTCTTTGTCCACGCTGCCTTCTGAGGGGCTAGTCCACCTTAACAGCCCTCTATGCAGCTCTTTTTGTGTGCTAAGGCCTGTGGCCTAGCACTATCATGAGACAGTCCCTACGCATGCCCAAACACACCTTCTTCTTCAGCGTTTTGTCCCTCTAGCTCTTCGGCCTTCACTACCTAGCAACTCGGCCCTTGAACAACAACTTGGACTTGTCTTGATAGCCCTCAAACAGTCCTAGGACAGTCCACAAATCAACCCAACAAACTGTCCTCTTCTTGATCCTCTCTTGCTGCGGCTAGGGCATCTTCATACCACCCTTAGGTAGGGCAGCGTAGGGCTTCCTCTAGCTGCGGATTAGGGCCTTCCCTTTGCTGTGGATTAGCGCTCCCTTTAGCTGTGGATTAGGGCTTAGATCTGCGGCCAGATCTCCTACAAGTCTGAGGCTAGGGCTCTCCTAGATGACCCTTCTTTGGGCTACGTAGAAGGCATCTCCTCTAGACTTCCTCTTCCACCAAAAACCCAAAACAAGTGGAGAGTGAGATCACAAGAGATGAGTGTTAAATGACTTTAAGTCCTTTATTTATACTAAAACGTTGAGCACAAGTGGGGTTTATTTGGTTGCTGGCCGACCTTGACGAATTGTCACATAACACTAATAAATTCATATCTCCATGAATACTTATCGGAATCAGATGATATTTAGATCAATCCTACATCTCTCGATGAGAGGGATCCAAGAAAAATATCAGCTGCCATAAATAAGATGACCCACATGGAGTTTGGCCTTAGTTGCCAATTTTAACATCCTCTTTTTATAGATCTGATGGATAGATCTCCAAGCCTCTAGAAGCATCTTATTTTATTATTTTATTATTATTCTAGAAGCTCCTCCATTGACTTTATCTTAAGTGACCCATTTTATTTTATTTTATTTTACTTAAGTCACTTTTGGCCCATTTCCTCTAATTAATTATTTTTCCTTAATTAAATGACTAATTAAAGTCATTTTTAACTAAGGAAAATGGTAAATCACCCACCATACTCTCTTTGGCCACTGGAAGTCACTTCTTAGCATCCCATCCTATAGATCTTCTCATTCTGGTTCTAACGAGCTATTACACTGAGGTGTTCCATCCATTAATCTCCCCGGAATGCCACCTCGAGCATAATTAATTAAGTTATGCCAATAATAACCCTGTTTTACGGGAATTATCAAAAAGTCATGGAACCAAAAACAAGATGTGCAAAACTTCTCATGATGATGAATATGCCAAGCGAATGCCATTGGACCCCATGAAAACTCCTCAAAACTCCATGGGAACCCTTGATGTCATAAACCAGCTCCACTAACCTGGCCATCCCCTGCCCTATGAATCCATAATGGTTGTACTATGGAGAAAAATAAAAATGGGGATATTACAGTCCTCCCGCCCCAAGATTGCTTGCCCTAAAGCAATCCAAATCTGTGGACCAATTTGGTGGCCCAACGCAACTGAGACCCAATGCCCAGATCCCATATGAACCACTGGGTGATGCTCTGCCCCTGTGTCAACCCACCATGAACGGACCCCTCAATGCCCGGATCCCAGACCAATCTCCAACAGAACATGTCATCAACAAATCCTCCTGGATCCCAATGCCACCAAGAAGGAGCATCAATACTCCATGGATCCCGCTGTGCTATAACTCTGACTATGAATGTTGCTCCATCCACCGCATACCAACTCATCACCTCTCTCCAATCCAACCCTTGGCATAGACCAAGGTCAATCCCATCATGTTGATGCCGTGCTGAAATACTGATGAGTGGCCAGCCCACATCCTGATGCCAACTAAAGCATGTGATATCCCTCACCTTTGAGGGCTCTTGCAATACAAAGCTCCTGACTAAAATTGATACTCCATCAATAGGATACCAACTCATGATCTCTCGCCAATCCATCCTGTGGGAAGGATCGGATGCACGTGCACCTATACAAGGTATGAGTCCACTGAGCTGCACCATGCTCAATTCATGCAGCTCTGCCCAACCAATCAATCGAATATGTCTAGGAATGCATGCCTCCCTCCCTATAAGTGGGTAACCCATGCTACACGCTCTGTAAATGTACTCCTGCAAAGGGTTGCTGCCTGGAAATACTATAGCTTTGCCAGCTACCACTGCATTGACCTGCACCTCGTCAGTGGGTAGACCCAAGGATGGATGCATGACTACCTCTAAAAGAGCCTCGCTCATCTGATCGGAAACTCCCTGCCCCACCAGTCCACTCGTCATCTGCAAAATTGTCCTGTCAAGTGCCAATGCCTCCTGATGAACAATATCTACAAATACTACCTCCCTGGTAGCTGCCTGCTCCTCTCCAATGGTTGGCCCCAAGGGTGTGTGCTCATCCTGCATCCTAGGCTCAACATGAACCACTAGCTGACTCTCCCAAAATGGCTCATCTCGCACACTGTGCATATCGTCCTGCTCATGTCCTTGCATCGCTGAGTGATCTTCATGCCGGGCCACCACCAATGGATCATTTCTCAAATCCTCCTAAGTGTCTTCTCCTGGGCTTTCTTTATGCATGGAATCAAATTGTTGCTCACCATCTGCAATCATCAAACATAGAGGCATAGGTAGGTTGCTATCACACAATTGTTCATGCTCCTCAAAGGTGTTTTCATGCAAGTTAAAGCATTCTACATGCAGCTCCTGCTCAAACATGGGCCCTTCATTTCTTTGTTGACTTGAGTTTTTTGTCATTCCTCACTCTTCTTTAGTTTTTGCTTCTTTGTCAGTTTTACATGTGTGATCTGGTGTCCATGCTCCTTGACATGTGAAGCAGATATGCTCTCTCCTCATTTGATTTCGGCTCTTCTTTGGGAGCTCTTGAGATTGCTTCTACTTTGGTTCCTCATCCTTCCCAAATCTAAACCCTCCCAAAAATATTCTCATAAAATTTCTCCTGGCGATAGGGTCAACACTAAGGGCTGCAAGCTACCTCAGTGACTCATCCATGAGCCAATAAATTTTAAAATTTCAAGCTCCCCTTATTGCTGTTGCAAAGGCCCAACAAAATAACCCAAATAATTAATTTGCACTGCCTAGAAATTATGTTGTTGCTACTGAAGATGAACTGGTGTTTTTGCCCTCAATACTACTCCAAAAATTCTGAAAATTTAACCTAAGGCTCCTCACACCAAACCCAGAAATGGTTTGGCTTAAATCCAAGCCAATATCAAGCTCACCAAGTGGTGTGAATTACCCAGTTCACTGATAAAATGAAATGATGAAGGAACACTGATTTACAACCCGCATACTACCTGAAAAATTATGAAATTTCAACCAAGGGCTCCTCTCACAAAACCAAGAAAAACCCAGAAAAATATTGGGCAAATTCTAGCTGATCTATAAAATCCCCAATTTAGTGTGAGTTTCTCAGTCTGCCCAGCTCTACACACTGCTCCAAATAAGATAAATTAATATCACAATGCTCCAACTCTTCAATCCTTCAAATTCACTGCAAAATCACTGGCAACAACAATCTTGGCACAAAAATAAAAATTCTGCAACAACGGATGACTTTGGCACTTCCAAAATAAACCCTCGAATACTTAAAACTGAAAACCCAAACCCGCAGGCTGAGCCAAGTTCGATGCTCTGATACCACTGTAATGTCCCAAATGAGAAAAATTTGGAACAAGCTCTTCACATAAAATTTATCATACATTTAACAGAAGATTTCCATGTAAAAATAAGCAAATAAAGCACTGCAATCTCAGAACATAATGAACAAGAAATTCTCAGCTTTATTATATTAGAAGAACTGGGGTTTACATGCAAATACAACCCATATAGCTGAGATAAATGGCCTCAGACAAATCTACAATAATGCCGCAATCGGCCTCCAAAACAAATTGAAAAACCAATACACTGCAACCTGTGAACCCTGAATGGATTCACCAAGGGAAGAGATGGGTGCTCGCCCACTCTCACTGAATCACCCGAGGGTTTCTGTCCTGGGGCTACTGTTAGAGTAGAGAACTAGGTTCTCAACCTCACATACAAGAAACAATATCAAAACCAAGATGTCCCAAATGATCTTCTCCTCCTCTTTTTATAGATGTGATGGATAGATCTCCAAGCCTCTAGAAGCATCTTATTTTATTATTTTATTATTATTCTAGAAGCTCCTCCATTGACTTTATCTTAAGTGACCGTTTTATTTTATTTTATTTTACTTAAGTCACTTTTGGCCCATTTCCTCTAATTAATTATTTTTCCTTGATTAAATGATTAATTAAAGTCATTTTTAACTAAGAAAAATGGTAAATTGCCACCATACTCTCTTCGGCCCAATGTTGCACGAAGCGGGAGCGAAGCGGAAGCGTTTTTTGGAAGCGGAAGCGTCATTTTCCAAAAATCTAGGAAGCGAAGCGTCCGCGGAAGTGTCTACTATATATATATATATATTTTTATATTTTTTTGCATTTATACTCAAAACAAACATCCCAAATAGCAAATTAATTGTAGAAGACATGAAAACATGCATACTTTTGCATAAATCAAGATAGATATGGCATCCATTGTACATTAATGATTAATTATTCGAGCATCAACCATTTAGAATCTAGATTCTTCTCCTCTTGTCTAGCCTTTGCCTCTACCTCGATTGTCTAGGGATATTAGTCAACATTGCCCAATTTTGATCAAACTACCTAACTCAAGACTTAAAATATGGTAGAAAAAGCTTAAGATGCTTGATCGATGATTTTGACTTGATTGAAAGGTAATTTTTTGCTAAGGGCGTGCCACGTGACAAAGGAGTTCAACAATTAACACCACCAACACTAGGTACATATAGGGCTTGGTGCTCTTGATTAAATGCTAATCGCATACCTTCATACTTGATATAATCTAATGAAATGCCACAATCCCATTGATCTTGAATTCCTAAAAACTATTAAGTCTGTTGAATTTTGAATAGGATATGAAATTCTATTTTCTCCATATGAAGTCCAATGAGGCTGGAACCACTCTCAAACATCCTGAGTCATTTCATGGTAATGTTAAAAATTTAAGTAAAAGGATGAAAATGAAAAATAAAGGAGAATGTCACTTTTACTTTAAGAATTTAACATTACCATGAGGGAGCATCTGCTATATTTATATTTTTTTTTGCCTTCATTCGTCACCCTAACCCAAGGTGGATCCACCCCCAACAAGCAAACTCACCAAAAATAAAAATAAAAATTGAAAAAAAAACGATTTTCTAAACGCTTTTCCGGAAGCTTTTCCAGAAGCGTACGGAAAGTGTACGGAAGCGTACGCTTCCCCCTCCGAAGCGCCACGCTTCCGACGCCCGAAGTGCCGTATGAAGCGCGCTTTGGAAGCGCCACGCTTCCGACGCCCGAAGTGCCGTATGAAGCGCGCTTTGGAAGCGCCACGCTTCCGAAAAGTCCAGGAAGCGGCAAAAAATGCCGAAGCGGCGCTTCCGAATTTCCGGCCAAGCTTCCTAGGCGCTTCCGTACGGGACGCGCTTCGGGGCTTGGAACCGTGGGGGGGGGGGGGCGCTTCGTGCAACACTGCTTCGGCCACTGGAAGTCACTTCTCAGCATCCCATCCTGTAGATCTTCTCGTTCCGGTTCCAACGAGCTATTACACTGAGGTGTTCCATCCATTAATCTCCCTAGAATGCCACCTCGAGCATAATTAATTAAGTTATGCCAATAATAACCCCATTTTACGAGAATTATCAGAAAGTCATGGAACCAAAAATAAGATGTGCGGAATTGCTCATGATGATGAATATGCCAAGTGAATGCCATCGGACCCCATGAAAACTCCTCAAAAGTCCATCAAAACCCCTGATGACATAAACCTGCTCCATTGACCTGGCCATCTCCTGCCCTGGAAATCCACGTAGGTTGTAGTATGGAGACAAATAAAAATGAGGACATTACATGCAACCTCCAGAAGATGCAAACTCGTGTCAGAACGACTGGACCACATGAGATACGACCCAATGATGCTCCAATTGATTATTTCGATCTCCTTCAGAGACAACGACTCCTTGCAGTAACCGATCCTTCAACAATTCATTGGTTTCGGTCTCTAACATGGCAACCACTAGCAACACGATTGATAGTCTCAGTCACATTCTTACAACAATTTACCTGCACCATAGGCTCTACAGGTCAATCAACCTTCTACTACTTCACTCCATGTGCACTGAAATATTTATCGAACTCTGTTTCACGAGCTTTTGCCAGATCGCACCATTCTTGGACATCGAATCCTTATCATGCACATTATGCAGGAGATGTACGCAAAAACATAGCGCTGTCAATGAACGATGCGACGTCACATATTCTCGGCCCTTTGGTTAGTCAGGAACCTACCAATTTGTATGAGCACCATTATGTTATTTCCTGCCCCTTCGCCTCATGTGTAAAGGTCACATTATCGCACTCAGGAGCAAACAGGAATATCGACGCCCAGGTCAGTTAATGCACAGGTGGATCCACACTTTTAGATTGACTCAATTCTCTGTCAAAAAGAAATCACGTTGCATGGATGCCACGACTTCTTCACTTAGCCAACAAGCTTGATAAAGCGGTTCCCCTGTGGCCCGCACACCCCGTCCTTGATTGCTACGTCCTTGTGGTTAGTTCGATGAACTCCCCAAGCGCGTACAACCATCCAAATGGCCAGATCGACCCGTAAGTTGTCTGCACGGTCACCTTATTCTGACAAGATCGATCACGATTTTTTTTTCGGGTTCACAACAATAAGTGTTGATGTTGTCCGCATGCAACACAACATGGTCACATGCAATGACTCAGCTTCCTTTTTACGCAGCAAATCAACAAATCCGCCTCATAACTCCTAGTGATCACGATCTGATTCAACTGATGATTAAAGACAGTCTTCCACTATGTAATGTCCTAGAAAGGAAATAACAGTGCTAAATAAGCAAAATACACATATGACACAGAAAAATTCAGACAACAATTAAACACCCATAAAATTGCACCAGAACTGTGCCAAACTGGGCCATTTTATTATCAAAGGAGAGTACAATGAATGGAATGCGTGCACCTGGCTTGCCAAAGCAAACTAGACAATCCCATGCAAGGGAAATGTTGCCCGGATGCAAAGGAAAGACTTTTCCTCAATGTTTTGTGTTGGTCCTAGAAATTTTCAATTGCTGGCTGAAAGAAACCCCTGTTTGAGCCTCCAAAAGTGTTTAGAAAATTATGCCAAGTAAATCTTGAGCTCTCCCACCAAAAACCCAAAAAAACTCAGAAAGGGTTTGGGCTATCTCCAAGCAAAAGTCGAACCCACAAAATGGTGCAAATTCCCCAACTGACTAACAATTCGCCCTGTTAAAAGAATTAGGCTTTCAGGACAGAATATTGCCCAGAAAATTCTAAAACTTTAGCCACGAACTCTTCTCACAAAAATCCAGAAATGGTTTGGCCTGATTTTGAACTCCCAAAATTGACCCCCAGAGGTACTGTGCAATCCTCAACAATTCTACATTGTTTTCTGCAAAGATATGGCTGAAAACCCCACCTTCGGTGCTCAGAAAACGCTGTAAATTTATATTCGGGGTCCTTGGCAAAAACCCAGAATAACCCAAAAATGGTTTGGTTTGGTTTTGACCTTCAAAAATCGACCCCTAAAAGGCCCTACGCCCTCCAAATCCGCTGAAGCACAATGCATGCCAATACACCAGAAAAAGCCTCCTCAAACACTCTAGAAAGGTAGCAATCAACTCCACCAAAACTTCCCTTATTTCTCTCGGCAAGAAATAGTCCTCCGGTAGAATGCGGCAATGATCACGCTACATACACTACTGTGTCCTCCAGAAATACGCACTGCTCGAGTGAACTGAATACAAATGCTGGAAATTTCTCTACAAATCTCCTCCAAATGGTAATGGATGAACCTCTCTAGGGTGGCAGTCGAAGTACCCCGAAGAAAGGGTGAGTTCTCTGCTTGGAAAACTCTTTCTAAACAGCAAGTGACCCGGCTAAACAACTCGAGCGACAAAATCAAATTCAATAAGCCAAGAATAATGAAATGTGGAGTGCTGCTTTCCTTTTATAGATTTTGTTGAGCCTTTTTCCCTCCTTCGTGGGTCCCTCACTAAGCCTTCAATTTCCCTCTCATGCAATTCGACCCATTGGCTTAGGGAGTGCGTATTTCCTAGTGTGGTGGCCCCCACACGCTACTAACAAACCAAAATAACTTACTTCTAACTCCTAAGTCTTCTAAATAAAATTGAATGGGCCCCATCTCCTCCAAAATTGGCCCCAAAATGTAGAAATTAATCCTGTTCCAAAATAATTTAGGAAGGGACATTACAGTCCTCTCCTCCCAAATGTTGCTTGTCCCCAAGAACCTTCAATGCTGGATGCTCATGTATGTGTTCACCCTCCAAGTGGCATCCTCATCCGACGAGTTCCTCCAATGCACCAAAAATCACTTGTCCTCAAGCAATTGCTTGAACAAGCGCCCTCTCTGATTGTGGACCCCCACTGTCACTGCAAACTTCACCAGGGTCCCAAATGTGCCATTGGATCGTCCTTGATCATTGTACTATCCTATAGTGAAGGATTCCCTCGATACCAGGATCCCTAGGCAACCTGATCAACGTGAAGTCCCCCTTGCTCAGCTTACTATCCTGCAAGATATGGGCGTTAGAACCCCTCTGTCTACCGCCAATAAGTAGAGCATCCTGACGATGTAAAACTCTGTCCAAATCCTCTTGAAGCTACTCTACTGAATAGTCCACCCCATGCACTCTGATTGTGGGCCCCTGAAGATACAACTCAATCCCTATGCGAATGAAGCCTCTCCTGAAATCCTCTTGCTAGCCATCCTACAATGTTGATGAACTCTCCCAAGCCCTTAGCGAATCACTGAAACCCAATGGAGAATCTGGATGACCCTCCCCTATAGAAACCAACTCACCCCTATGGGTATCTGAATTGCTAAGTACTACAATTGTAATGTCCCTTTCGAAATTAAATTGTTACCGGTTTATTTATTCTACAATTTTGAGAATTTTGGAGGCCATGCGACCCATGTGATTTTTGGAAAAGACTTGGGAGGGAAAAAGGGGCCCAAATGTTTTGTTGGCATAGTATGGGGGCCACCCACATGGGGAAATACACACCACCTTAGAGGGAAGTTTGAATGACTAAGGAGGGAAAGTCGAATTGCCAGTTGGAGGGGGCTCACATGGGAAAAGAGGCCCACAAAGTATAAATAGAGGAGGCTCAGCCTCATTTTGTATCTTTTTGACATATTGAACTCAACCTTAGTTGCTCGAGCTGCTTAGCCAGGTTACTGTGTTGTTTAGCACATGAGTGTCTCCGAGTGGAGATCTCAACCCTTGCTTCGGTGGACTTCGAGTGCCACCCTAGGAAGGCAATTCGTACTACCTTGGAGGAGAGCCGGTGGAGTTTCACAGTCACATCATTCAGCATTTGTCTCAGCCAGTGCGTGTTTCTGGAGGACGTAGAAGGGGAACACGCAAGTGTTGCTTGTGGGTTCATCTGGCAGCAATTGCCGGGGTAGTTTGGGCATTGGAGCTACAATGGAGGATCAACCTTTCGGGAGAGTTTTGGAGCAGGAGGTTGCTGCATTGGAGCAGTTCGATTTACAGTCACCTGGGCCTGCGCAAAGAGCCATCACTGGGCTCACATGGGAGTTGGAGGAAGGAATTGTAGAGCTGGAGCTAGCCGGGAGAAGTAAGAGATCATTTGGAGGGCCATTTGATGAGGATTGCTAGAATTGGGAGAGTAGAGATTGACAAGATCAATCACAGCAACAAATTCGAAATTGGAGGAGGGCCAAGCTGTGAAGGGTCAGTTTTTGAAGGTTGGAAAGAAGGGAAACCCTTTCTGGGTTTTGGGCAAGGATCACACTCCTAATTTTATAGAATTTTCTAGGCAGATCTACAAGGTTAAACAGGGGTCCCAACTTAGCTAGCAACTAGAGGAACTATGGGGAATTTGGGCCAAAATTCCGAGGTCAACATTTGGCAAATCCCTTCGTGGGTTATTCTGGGTATTTGGTGGAGAGGCTGGGGTTAATTTCCCGTAATTTTTTGAGCACTGAAGGTGGGGTTTCCAGTGTCATCTTTGCAGCAGACAACACAATTTCACAAGGGCAACGCAGGGCATCATTACAACAGTTATTTGTGCCATCTGGGCTAGACATATTACCACCTGGACTTGATCAAGCTTGCCATTGAGGCAAGCCAAGGTGCACCACTTCCATATTATTGTACTTTTCTCGTAGATTATAACAAAATGGCTCAGCTGTTGGTTATTCCTAGACTTTTTATGGGTGTGCACTAAATGTTTCAATTTTATGGTGTTGTTTTCATTGTTTGCTTTGCATATTTTTCCTAGTTTGGTACATTACAATGACGCTAGGGTCCCATGCCCAACACAACAAGCAACTGTCTTGTTGACCCCGCAACACCCTGGTCATCACTAACTGTCAAGCATGCTCGTACTAGAGCCTCCTCTTGCATAGGTCTCGGCCACAATCTATGTGATGATCGAGGTGAGGCCCAACCTGCCAAAGCGACCCAATAGTGCCAGTGCTTATCCCTCCATGGCTAGCCCTAATCCTGAGCAATAATCTACCTTGCCCTATGGTGAGGGCTTCGGTCAGTGTTGCGGGGGAGCGTCCCCCCTCAATCCCGCTCCTAATCCGCGCTGCGGGCGGGAGCGACTCGGGAGTGATTTCGGGAGCGCACTCCCTAAAAAAAATTTCGCTCCCTACCTTTTCGGGAGCATTTTGCCTTTTTTGCAATTTTTTTTCGTAGTAATGTTTGAAATGCAATTTTTTTTGAAAGAAACAAATAATTTTTGAGTGGGATGATCAAGTCTAGGTCCTAGTATTGATATGCTATTCATGGTAATGTTAAATTCTTAAATTCTTAAAGTAAAAGTGACATTCTCCTTAATCTTCATTTTCATCCTTTTACTTAAATTTTTAACATTACCATGAAATGACTTAAGATGTTTGAGAGTGGTTCCGGCCTCATTGGATTTCATATGGAGAAAGTAGAATTTTAGATTTAATTCAAAATCCAGCAGACTTATCAGTTTTTCAGGATTTCAGGATTGGGGGATTGCAATGTTTCCATTGAATTTTGTCATGTATTAGGGTATGGAACTCGTATTTAATCAAGAGCACCAATCCCTCTATGTACCTTGATGTTAGTGACATTGGTTGTCGAACTCCTCTATCATGACCCTCCTAAAAATGTATGCATCACTCAAACAAAATCTTGACTTGACATGCTATGCTTTTTCTATCTTATGTTAATGCTTAGAGGGTGATATTAATGACAAAGATCCCTCTACAGATACAGAGGTAATGACAAAGATACCTCTGGATATTAATGCTTCGAGGGTGATAATAATGACAAAGATCCTGATTTTCCAACAAGACTAAAAAATCAGACATTTCTCGTGGTGGCAAGAGGCCCAAGCATAAGAAATAGATAATAGATTTACTTCTCTTTTCTAGTTTCTAGTAGCTTTTATAACTATTGACTCTTTCATATTTATTATGATATTTTTTTAAACAATATATGACAATTTAAGTTTGAAGTTGGCAATTATAACTCATTAGTAATGAATTATGAATATGATGCTTCATGAAAGTTGAAAGTTGTTTCATTTCATTTCATTTTATAACATTTCATTTCATGTTAGATATTATTTGTTGTAATGGTTACACTTAGCTTACAAGTACAACTTTGGTGATCAATGATGATAAATGTTATATATTGAATTTTCAAAGCTTGAAACTTTAAGATTGATAAATCATGAGACTCAATATGTTGTATGTTACTATGTTACTAACTTGTGGACGTGGTTGATGAAGATTATAACTTCTAGATGATTGTTGTTGTATGGTTCAATCTATGTTTTTTTTTATGTTTTTTTATATCTAATTCATTATTCTACATGTTTTTGTTGACATATGTATCAAAATATAAAAAATATATATATTATATAAAAAACGCTCCGGGATTCGCTCCCAAACCGGGAGCTTCTGAAAATGTCGCTCCCGCTCCACGCTTTCGCTCCCGCTCCCAAGTAACACTGGCTTCGGTGATTCCCCATGTGTCCACTTGTGAATGAATCAATTCGCTTGTTATCATGCCCATGCTCACTCAGGAGTGGAGTATCCCACCAAATCACTAGATCCCTAGATCCCATAACGATACCAGAGGTCCGCCGTGATATATTGCTAGCTGTTGGGACTCCTTTGTGCCCCGTCTCTGACTGCTGTAGGTATCCAATAGGTAGGCACTGAGCATCAAGAACCCGTGTTGCGAATAACCAATTTCTCTGTGCCTGCCAAATCACACAACAAGATCTACTATCCCAACTCCTGATGATGTGCTCTGGTCCTACCGGAAGCCTATGCATCATCCTACCAACAAGGGCTACCATCCCCTGCACTTCATGCTCACTTAATGTCTCGAGTTGTCACATTGGAAAAGCACCATACAACTCCCTCTTGGTCACCTCCCCAAGTGTGAGCCTAGGGGTGGAACATATGCTACCTTGACAAATAACCATGCTATCCCTAAGCCTGTATCTGTCAAGTCGTGCACCTACCAAGTGTCTCAACTGGAGAGTCTCCTCCAAGCCCATGACACGCGGTGTCTCATGCAACTGCTTAGGGTGAGCCTCCCATGCCCTGCTGCCTGAATGGAGAGTGTCAAGGGGCAACAACTAAACACTTTGTGACTGTAAGCAACACCGAAGGAGGATGGGTGGGAATGTCTCAAAGGGTATGATCAAGAGTTTGCTAGAATGCTCAAGAGTAATCCTATGGACATCCCTCTCTTTGCCTCGGATCTATTGACAACCCCCTCGAGGCCCTATCTCCGCTAAACACGGTGTCACCAAATGCTCAACTATGTCCTCATCGATCCTAGGAGAGCTGCATCCAATGGTACACCTACTGCCCCTGTCCATAAGTCTCCTTGGAGGTAATCCTCCAAGCGCCCACTACACCACATCATCTACCACTGCATACCACCCAGTATCACCGCACTCATCGACATGCCACTGTATACTGCAACCTGTCCCTGTACACCACTGGATACTCCCGGCTACAACTATACCATCCTGTATCGTCCTGTGTCCCACCTGTGTCACTACACCTGTCACTCCCCGCATGTACTCAATGGGATATGAGGCACTCCCACTCCATAGCGCAGTCCAACATACTACGACACACCCCCATGTGTCTAAATGCCCATCTGCAGACCACTGCTCCATGCTAGATGCTCTGACCCATCCCTAGATGTGATGGCTTAAAGTTGTGTCCATATGCATCAGCCCGCATCAAACTGTGAAAATTTCTGAATCTATACATTAGAAACCCCTACTGCAATTACTGGTTTAACATCTCCTACTTGTTCTTTGCATTAACAAGTTATTTAATTTCATAAACATCGATGAAAAACACTATTGCAACCTACACATACATACAGATCATGAACTGAAATACACTGAGACAATCACACAGGAGACACCATTATTTTTGGACAATTGTCCCCGGAAAAACCCAATTCAGGAAAACCGATGCAGCATATAGAGGGTTTGTATTATTAAGTAGATTCTTGAATACAACTAGGGTGCCAGATATGGCTCACTCAACAGATAAAATACCTGGCAGAATTACCTCTATCCGGAGATAGATATTCTGACAAATTCAACAACTGGATGATTAAACAACACAGATGACTCGACTGTTCCCAGTGCTGGGCAGTGATCGCTGCTCCAAGCTTTGTGATGGAACTACATCACCTGCTCTAGGAGTTGCGTCATCCCCACAGTGAGCCTCCCTTGCTCGGAAAGTCGATTTGCTGAACTTCTCCCTCTCGGCCCCACAGAATCTCCCCAACGCTGTCTCTAAGGTCCTACATAAGCCCCTACGGCTTCTGCATCACCTATGTTAGCCTCTACGGCCTCTGCGTCACCCCCTCTAGGACTGCGCTGTCTCTCCCGGCGCTGCTCTACCTCTCTACTATGTATTCATCGACCTCGGACAAAAGTTACCTTGCCGAATTGGCCCTCACTGCAACTCAGACCATTAGCTCGATTTTATCACAAACCACGCCCTAAAAAAATCGAACTCTTTGATCTCCTCCACGTCTCTCCAACTGACCCTCAAGCCTCCTCTTATACTTTTCCTGTTGATGAATCAATGATAGTGATCAAATCTCTCATCAATGGCTAAGATTAGAACTGGCTTGATCCTTGTTACTTAGAACCTTCTCACACATATTTTTATTAATACACATAAATATTTTTATTTTCCAAAGTTTAGACTTAGGAACTCATTAAAAATATTAATTATTTTAATAAGTCCTCATCCGGGTGGAATTTCTCCAAACCATTTCTGGGTTTTGGAGATCTTATGTGTTCTAGCCCCTCCACAAAATGTCGAAGCTAGAGCACATCCAATGCTACCCAAAATCAACACTCCCTCTTAGTGAGGAATGTGCTCAGCAATACTTCTCATCAAAAGTACTACACTGATCCACTACATCGGTCCTCTGTGCTGCTGATGCTTGGCCTGTTGCCCTTCATCCACTGCTGTTTCCTGTACTGCTGCCCATGACTCTGCCACTGCTGCATTTGTACTACAAATCCCTCTCAAAAATGCTGCATCTTGCTGCCCATAGCACTGCCATTGCTAACTGCTGCACTGCAACTTAGTTGTTGAGAAGTAAGCAATTGAAAAATCACCCAAAAACACAGACATCCTAGATAGTATGGATGCCTCGTGATGCTGAAGCTACCTTTGCTGCTAATCTACACTGACCCTCTGCTGCCACTGCGCTGCTACAAAGTGCTCCGTGCCTCTCGCACTGCTACAACATCCACTGCGCTGCCTCAGACTTTGGCACTCTAGCTCTGCCACTATCGCTCCATCACACCTTGCTCCAACCGACACCCGTCATTTTGCCACTGTCGTTAAGGGCTCCTGTAGCTGTATGTGATCCAAGAGTTTGGGCACCTCAAGGATCTTTCCCCTATGTAGTCCTCTCAACTACACCTCGATGTCGCCCCACCACTTCTCCAGAGGTTCTTGAGCAATCATGGCACAATCGTCATCCTCGCCTTCCTTGTCCGCTTTCGCTGCAACAACCTTTGATTCAAAAGCTTCCCCCTTGCCCTTCTTCCGAGGACACTGAGTGACATAATGTCCCAGCTCCCCATAGTTGAAGCATTTGACCTTGGTGATGTCTTTCTTCTTCCTCTTCTGCTACCCTGCTGTCCTGCTGCTGCGAGAGTTGCATCCTCCTCCTCCTTCTTGACCCGGGTTCGCTTGCTGCTACTCCCTGCCTTGGTCAATCCTCTGAGCTCTTCTTGTCGAAGAGTCGCCCACATCTCCTCCCAACAGGGAGAGTCACTCTGCCCAAAATACTTTGGACAAATGTCTCCTAGTCCTTGGTGACTGCATTCAGGGCAGTCCTGACCATGAACTCAAGATCTGGTGTAGACCCCACGGAACTCAACTGGTCGCGAATCCCTTGCAACCTAAGAAGGAAGGGATCTATCTCCTCTCCTTTCTGCATCTGGTACTGTCTCAACTGATTTTCTAATAGAATCTTCTGTTGCACGGAAGAGCCCTGATACAAGGTGGTCAGGGTCTCCCACATCTCCCTTATTGTGTTCTTCTCAGCAATGTGTGGTACTACATGATCTTTGATCTCGTCTAGGATCATGCACTTGGCCTTAGCTTGGGCCTCCTCGTACTTCTTCAATGGATCAACATCAAACCGTTCAGCAACAACCTTCAAGGCATAGTCCTTGATGCGATGTTTGTCTAGGATTGCCAGGATCCTGGCCTTCCATATGACAAAATTAGATGCTCCATCCAATCTGTCCTGATCCCTCAACCCATTCATTGCCATCTCTGCTCAAAAATAAGATTGGTTCTCTTCTCACTCTCTTGCTGTCAATATAGCAAGACTTGGATCTGGATTTCTTTGGCGCAAGAAACCCTCTAAGGAACAAGCTCCTCTCTAGACTCCCTCTGAGTCCTGATTTCCCTCTTGGAAATCCTCTAGCCAACTGTCGAATTGCTCCTCTCCAATCCTCCTTTGCTGTTGCAACCTGGATTTAGATTTCTTGGCTAGAAATCTGTCAAGGCAGTGATTCCCTATACCTTGGTTCGGTCTCCTTAGACACTGTTCTACGCCAACAGAAATAGCGTCCCACCAGCTCCTCAAACCGAAAATCTGCTCATCTTCCTTAGCCCTGGAAACTTGAAGAATTTGAGCCCTTCAGGCTCTGGGCAACCACTGTGTGGGCTTCATCAGCTCCTCCTGGCCAACTGCGTCAATCCTTCCTAGCTCAAAAAGATGGCATTGCTCTGCGTGAGCCTGATCTACCCCCCTCCGCCTTTGCGTTGGCCTTCACGGCTGATGCAGCTACTGTGTCACCTCCCCCTGGCTCAGAGTGCTGACGCAGGCATTGTGTGAGCCTCTGCTTCACTTTCTCTGCACTGCGTCACTCCTTTTGCGTCTTTGGCTCTAGAACAACGCTGTCACTTGGGACAACTATTTTGCTACTGTAAATTCCCCAGATTTCTTCGCTGCTGTCTTCAGTCACCTATGATTTGCAAATGCTCTGATACCATGTGAAAATTTCTGAATCTATTCATCAGAAACCCCTACTGCAATTACTGGTTTAACTTTTCCTACTTGTTTTTTACATTAACAAGTTCTTTAATTTCATAAACATCGATGAAAAACACTATTGCATCCTACACATACATACAAATCATGAACTGAAATACACTGAGACAATCACACAAGGGACACCGTTATTTTTGGAGAATCGTCCCCGAAAAAACCCAATTCGGGAAAATCAGTGCAACATAGAAAGGGTTTGTATTATTAAGCAGATTCTTGAATACAACTAGGGTGCCAGATATGTCTCACCCAATAGAGGAAAATCCTGGCAGAAGTACCTCTATCCGGAGACAGATGTTACGACAAATTCAGCAACTGGATGATCAAATCCCACAGATGACCCGGTTGTTCCTAGTGTTGAGCAGTGATGGCTACTCCAAGCTCAGTGTTGGAACTGCATCACCTCGTCTAGGAGTTGCGTCACCCCCATAGTGAGCTACCCTTGATCAGAAAGTCAATTTGCTAAACTGCTCCCTCTCTGCCCCACAGAATCTCCCCAACGTTGTCTCTAAGGGCCTGTGTCAGCCCCTACAGCTTTTGCATCACCTGTGTCAGCCTCTACAGCCTCTATGTCACACCCTCTAGGACTGCGCTGTCTCTCTCGGCGCTGCTATGCCTCTCTACTATGTATTCTTCGGCCTCAGACAGAAGTTCCCTTGCTGAACTGCCCCACTGCAACTTACACCACTAGCTCGATTTTCTCAACAAACCACGCCCCAAAAAAAACCAACTCTTTGATCTCCTCCATGTCTCTCCAACTGACCCTCAAGCCTCCTCTTATACTTTTCTTGTTGATGAATCAACAACTGTGATCTAATCTCTCATCAACAGCTAAGATTGGAACTAGCTTGATTCTCGTCACTTAGAACCTTCTTACCCATATTTTTATTAATACACATTAATATTTTTATTTTCCTAAGTTTAGACTTAGGAACTCATTAAAAATATTAATTATTTTAACAACTCTTCATCAGGGTGGAATTTCACCAAACCATTTCTTGGTTTTGGAGATCTCATGTGTTCTAGCCCCTCCACAAAATTTCGGAGTTAGAGCACATCCGATGCTACCCAAAAACAAAACCGACCTGTATCATCACCTCCACCATCGCATCACCATGCTCTCCGATGAGGGGATCTCCCCTCCAAATCCTCCCTGAGGGGCCCAAGAAGTGAATCTCTCTAGGCACTAGTAGTGATGCCACTACTGCTCTGCTCCTCGATGTCCTTTGTGCCCCACGCAAATGTGAGGAATCCACAACTCCATACAAGGCACTGTCTGTTGGCCTACCAATGCCACCTCCTCTCACAAACTTTTGCCATAGTATGCTGATCATCCTGTGATCCCATGCGAAAACAACATGCAAAAACAACTCATGAACTATGTCTGCTCCCCTGTTAATCCATCACGTCACTAGTGGTATTAGGAACTCTAAAGGGGATATGAGAAGGTGTGTGCACCCAACCACCGAGTCCATCGTGAAACTACTACCATCACCTACTGACTCCACGATGTGATGGAGAATCCCACCTGGATCCCAACATAAGTTTGGCCCTCGAGCCCCTTTAGTAATCCATAGCCTTTGCTGATCTGTGGCCACAGATGCATCTAACCTCCTAGCCAGCTGCACCGGATACCAACTCAATATCTCTCGCCATCCAACCCTGAGAGAGGGATCGAATGCACAAACAACCATACACGAAACAAGTCCTCCATCCTGCAAATGTTGCACCCTCTGCAACTCGTGTCACCCCATCTTGCTAGTATGGCCAAACCATGTAATCTACCTAGGTAACGCGGACTCTCTCTCACCAACATAGGGAGGCGATCTAATAATGCCGCAAGCCCCATCGATGTATGCCTGAAGGGGACTACCCACTGAAAGCATGACAACTCTACAAGTTGTCGATGCACCTAACTTCTCCTCATCGATGGTTGACTCCAATGATGGCTGCTCATCCTCCTCCACCATGGGATCAACATGAACCAATAATCGCCCTTCCATAGATATCTCATCATGCATAACATCCTCAACAATTAGCGATAGGTAGCTACCATCTAGAAAATATGTCACAGATCTGGATGCCTCTGTACCTATTGGCTTGTCGTCAAAGGTGGATATGTCTCCAGACACCTCACTGATCTGATGTGAGCTGCCATCACTTGAAAATCTGACACGGTCCTGGACACCTCATCAATGGATACCTCAACAACAAATGGCACCTCATCAACGACAGACACCACATCATCAAATGGCTCTATGGGTGTATGCTCCAGTTTCTCCATCAAGGTGTCAACTAGTGCGATCAAAGAGGTCTCCAATAATGGTGACTCCTGTGCTACACTGGGTATATCGATGTGCTCCTCATGACCCTGCGTACCCTCGACCTCCTCCTTAGGCCCCTGATGTCTAAAACCAGGTCTCCACCAGCAAAATCGTCTCCTTGACTCACCCTCTAACTGTCCTTGGCCTGCTTGCTCCTTTTCAGGAGATCTGGTGCCCTGATTATGTCGGCTTTCTCCACATGGCATAGATGGTTGTTTTCCCACGACTTGTGCACCTCTAGTGTCTCTATTGTAAGGACAAGGATGGATCTGGTCTGACACCTTCCTCAATTGAGCCAACCTCTCATCGTTCCAACAGATTCCGCCCCAGAATTCCTGCATACTGAATCTCCCTTGAGCCATGGGTGGTGTATGGTGTAACCCGTCACTGTGCATACATGCCCAAATCTCCCATGATCTTACTAGTTACCCACAGCTGGGCCAAGATCATGCTTTGATACCACTGTAATGTTCCAAAAAGGAAATAACAGTGCTAAACAAGCAAAATACACATATGACACAAAAAAATTCAGACAACAATTAAACACCCATAAAATTGCACTAGAATTGTGCCAAACTGAGCCATTTTATTATCAAAGGAGAGTACAATGCATGGAATGTGTGCACTTGGCTTGCCAAAGCAAGCTAGACAATCCCAGGTGAGAAAATTGTTGCCCAAATGCAAAGAAAAGACTTCTCCTCAATGCTCTGCGCTAGCCCTAGAATTTCTGCAACTGTTGGCTGGAAGAAACCTAGTTTGAGCCTCCAAAAGTGTTCAGAAAATTTCGTTGAAGTAATCTTGAGCTATCCACCAGAAACCCAGAAAAACCCAAAAAGGGTTTGGTCTATATCCAAGCCAAAGTCGAATCCACAAAATGGTGCAAATTCCCCAGTTAACTAGCAATTCACCCTGTAATAAGAATTAGGATTTCAGGCCTGAATATCGCTCGGAAAATTCTGAAATTTTAGCCACGAACTCCTCTCACAAAACTCACAAAACCCAGAAATGGTTTGGCTTGATTTGGACCTCCCAAAATCGACCCCCAAAGACACTGTGCAATCCTCAACAATTCTACACTATTTGCTGCGAAGATATGGCTGAAAACCACACCTTTGGTGCTTAGGAAAATTCTGCAAATTTATATTTGGGGTCCTTGTCAAAAACTCAGAAAAACCTAGAAATGGTTTGGTTTGGTTTTGACCTTCCAAAATCGATCCCCAAAAGGCCCTACGTCCTCCAAATCCGCTGAAGCACAATGCCTGCCAATACACCAGCAAAATCCTCCTCAAACACTCTAGAAAGGTAGCAATCAACTCCACCAATACTTCCCTTATTTCTTCCGACAAGAAATAGTCCTCTGGTAGAACGCTGCAATCGTCAGACTAGATACACTACTGCGCCCTCCAGAAATACGCACTGCTGGGGCAAACTAATAGAAACGCTGCATTTCTCTACAAACTTCCTCCGGATGATAATGGATGAACCTTTCTAGGGTGGCACTCAAAGTCAAACAAAGAAAGGGTGAGTTCTCTGCTTGGAAAACTCTTGCTAAACAATAAGTGACCCGGCTAAACAGCTCGAGCAACATAATCAAATTC
Source organism: Pinus tabuliformis (assembly GCA_031772625.1). Classification (NCBI taxonomy): domain Eukaryota; kingdom Viridiplantae; phylum Streptophyta; class Pinopsida; order Pinales; family Pinaceae; genus Pinus; species Pinus tabuliformis. The sequence goes on along the minus strand of CM062811.1, from coordinate 380,476,754 downwards.
AATAAGCCAAGAATGATGAAATGAGGAGTGCTGCCTTCCTTTTATAGATTTTGTAGAGCCTTTTTCCCTCCTTCGTGGGTCCCTCATTAAGCCTTCGATTTCCCTCTCATGCAATTCGACCCATTGGCTTAGGGAGTGCATATTTCCTAGTGTGGTGGCCCCCACACGCTACTAACAAACCAAAGTAACTTACTTCTAACTCCTAAGTCTTCTTAATAAAATCGAATGGGCCCCATCTCCTCCAAAATTGGCCCCAAAATGTAGAAATTAATCATGTTCCAAAATAATTTAGGAAGGGATATTACACACTATACAATGATTTCATGGCTTTTAACGTGTTTATCAAAGCCATTGACCAAATGCGTTCCACTCCAACGCATTAGCTTCTTCTGCTTGGTCTATGCACATTATCCAACCGATATCTGCTCACACTACAGGAATGTATTTAGTTGCAAAAATCACCGTGTGCTTGCTTTGAACCCTTGGTCCTGGAAAAATAAAAGAAATTTGTACTGGGGTTTTTTGGCCTTTGAGGAATTCAGCTAGATCCTTCGAATTACTAAGCTAGATTTCTGATTTTGGATTCCACCAATGAAGAATGCTCTCGGCTCTCTTGAGTCTGATGTAGAAATTGATCTCTGGAATAAGAAATTTTGACATTTTGTCTCAAAATGGAGACATCCTTTGGCCAAATTACCTTCAACCCTTTCAAAATTAATCCCACAAACTTAGCTCAAAATCCATTCTACAAATAAACCTAAAACCCTTGAACCATAATAGTGTGAAAATTCCTTAAACTCGGGAATCCCTACTGCAGCAACTGATGATATTTCTCCTACTTGTTAGATTTGCATGAACAAGTTATTTGCAGTTTCCTACGACAAACATCGAAATACATACACTGCACCTACAACATTAAAATAATTGCCGAAACAAGAAACTGAACAATAGAGAAAGATACAACACAAATGACACAGTTGTTTCTGGACAAACGTCCTCGGAAAATCCCAATACCGGAAAACCGGTGCAGCAGAGCTGAGGGTTTTTATTATTAAGAAGAAGTTATTTCTGAATACATCCTCTAGATGCCTTGCTGGCAATCCAATACAGAGAATATCACTCGATAGAAGAAATTAGTGAGATTACCTCACTCTACACTGCAAGTCCCGGTTGATTCGACACCTGAACCAACGAGTTCCCTGGCTACTTGTGCGCTGCCCTTGCATGGGCATACGTCAGCCTCTAAGGCCCTGCGTCACCTCTGTTGGGAACCGATTTGCCCTCTGAAGTTGGTTCTAGCCCTCTCGACTCAGAATATCCAACTCTCCAGCAAATTTCAGACTTCTGCATAGGAGGCTCTGCACTGCTCTGCGTGGGCCCTTTCTGGCTCTGCGTCACCCTCTCTGGCCTCTGCGCTACCTCCTCTGTGTGTCTCTCTGCCTCTCTGCTGAGTATTCCTGGCTCCAGAGAAGATCCTCCATCCAAAACTCCCTTTGTTCCTCTCTGCGTGATCACTACAAATCACTGTGTTGCCTCTAGCTTCAACAATTTGATTTGACTGATCAACTCTCTGTGTGTCTTCCAAATGACCCTCAAGCTTCCTTAAATAATCTTCTCGTTGACATTCAACGACCCAGATTAGAATCTAATTAATGGCTAAGATCATTTCTGCTTGATCCTCATCTTCTTCTAGAAGTTACACCCACAGTTAGATCAATACCCATTAATTATTTTAATTTCCTAAGTTTAGATTTAGGGTCCCATTAAAAATAATTAATTATTTTAATAAAACTGTCTCTGGGTTGAATTTCCCAAAACGGTTTCTGGGTTCTTAGGAATACATGTGCCTAAGCCTCCCTGCAAAAATTGAGACTTAGAGCACATCCGTGCTACCAGAAATCAAAACTCCCTCTTAGCGAGGAATGTGATTTAGCAATGTCTCCCATTGAAGCATCACCCTGACTTCATAACATCGTCCTCTGTGCTGCTGATGTTTGACATGCTGTCCTCCAACCACTGCATTGCTGCTGCAACTGTACTACTGCTGACACTGCCACTGTCAACACTACATCCGACTACAGCTTCCTCTGAAATTCTGCATCCGTGCTTCTGCTGGCACTGCCCCTGCACTGTAACCTGCTTCTGCTACTGCATCAGCAATGGAAAAACATCCCAAATTACTGAACAAGTGTTTAGCATAGATGCATCTCGATGCTGAAGATCTGACTGTTGCTAGTCCCATGCAATCCATCTGAAGCCACTACGCTACTGCTGCTACTACACTGTGCCGCCTTGCACTGATGCAACTTTGCACTACGCTGCTCAAACTTGGCGTTCTAGCCACTGCATCTGTCGCTCCAACACTCTGCACTATCTGACACTGGTCCATCCCGCTACTACTGATCTGGGATCCCATAGCAAGGAATTGATCCGAGAGGTGGGCTCCTTAAGGATCCTGCCCATATGTAGCTCTTTCGAACTATAGCTCCAAATCAGCCCACCTCCTTTCTGGAGGTATCTCAGCTGTCATGGCGAACTCCTCCTTCTCGATCTTCACGGGTGCAGCCTTCAGATCGCGCTTCTCATCTTTGTCCTTCTTCCTAAGAGGACATTGTGTTGTGTAGTGACCCATTTCACCACACTTGAAACATTTGATCTTTGAGACGTCCTGCTTCTGCCTCCGTTGCTCCTGCTACCCCTTGGATACAAGGGTTGCATTCTCTTCCTCCTCCTTGGGCTTCGACCCACTGTTGTTGCTTCCATCAAGTTTATACTTGACGAAGTCCCTCCCCAGCTCCTCTTGTTTAAGAGCTGTCCACATTTCATCCCAGCTTGGCAAAGTCACCCTGCCCTGGATACTCATCTGAGACTGAATTGAGGGCCAATCTAACGAAATCGGACCCTTGAGGTGTAGACCCCACAGTTGCTAACTCGTCTCGGGTCTCCTGAAGCTTCGTGAGGAACGGATCTATGCGTTGCCCCTTCTGCATCTGTGCAGATCTCAGTTTCTACTCTAAGTACATCTTCTGCTACTCCGAAGATCCTTGCAACATTGCCAAGGCATCCTACATCTCCTTAACACGCCCTCTGCTAGCAATGTGACAGACTACATGATCCTTTACTCCATCAAGGATCATCCTCTTGGCCTTTGCCATTTCTTCTCAGTACTTCTTCAGCGGATCTTGATCTGTAGGCACAACCACCATCCTGTCGACATAGGTCTTGAGAGAGTGCTCATCTAGAAGGAATGACATCCTTTCCTTCCAGATGACGTAGTTGGATGCTCCATCCAACTTGTCCTGATCTCTCAGCCCACAAGTTGCCATTTATGCCTCGAAAATGTCGAACTGCACCTCTCTGCTTCTTACTGTTGCTTCTCAGCCAATAAGAAAACAAACTTCTTTGGAGGAAATCTATTGAGGAAAAATTCCCTCACGGTGCTTCTCTTCTCTCTTCTGACGTTTTTCTGCCCAACAAAACGACCTGTAGAAAAATTGCGTTCCACTAGCTCTTCCTCACGCTGAGGCACAACACTGCTCCCTCTGCCATGACAAGATTTCGATCTGGAAGCCCTTCCTCTCTGTCGACTCACTCAGAGAGAGACTTCCTCGAAAATTCAGCCCTCCGGCTTGGACAACGCAATCCCTCTGGGCATTCGAACTGCTGCATCCTGCAGCTATTTCGATCTCCTTTTTTGCTCAGTGTTGAGTTCTCTGGCGCTATTCTTCTTGCTTCACCTGCATTGCTATGATACCATGTGAAAATTCCTCAAACCCATGAATCCCTCCTACAACAACTGATGATATTTCTTCTACTTGTTAGATTTACATGAACAAGTTATTTGCAGTTTCCTACGACAAACATCGAAATACATACACTGCAACCTACACCATTAAAATAATTGCTGAAAAAAGTAACAAAACAATAGAGAAAGATACAACACAAATGACAGTTGTTTTTGGACAAACGTCCCCGGAAAAACCCAATGCGGGAAAACCGGTGCAGCAGATCTAAGGGTTTTTATTATTAAGAAGAAGTTATTTTTGAATACATCCTCTGGATGCCTTGTTGGCAAATCCAGTACAGAGAATATCATTTGGCAGAAGAAATTAGTGAGATTACCTCACTCTACACTGCAAGTCCCAGTTGATCCGACAACTGAACCAATGAGTTCCCCGACTACTTTTGTGCTGCCCTTGCGTGGGCCTCTAAGGCCTTGCATCCCCTTTGCTAGGAATTGATTTGCCCTCTAGAGCTGGTTCCAACCCTCTCGGCTCAGAATATCCAGCGCTCCAGCAAATTTCGGACTTTTGCGTAGGAGGCTCTGCGTTTCTCTGCATGGGCCCTGCGTGAGCCCTTTCTGGCTCTGTGTCACCCTCTTTGGCCTTTGCGTTGCCTCTTTTGTGTGTCTCTCTACCTCTCTGCTGGGTATTCTTGGCTCCAGAGAAGATCCTCCAGCCAAAACTCCCTCTGCCCCTCTCTGCGTGATCACTACAAATCACTGCACTGCCTCTAGCTTCAGCAATTCAATCTGATTGATCAACTCTCTGTGTGTCTTCCAAATGACCCTCAAGCCTCCTTAAATAATCTTCTTGTTGACATTCAACGGCCCATATTAGAAGTTAATCAATGGCTAAGATCATTTTGGCTTGATCCTCGTCTTCTTCTAGAAGTTACACCCATAGTTAGATTAGTACTTGTTAATTATTTTAATTTCCTAAGTTTAGACTTAGGGTCCCATTAAAAATAATTAATTATTTTAATAAAACTGTCTTTGGGTGGAATTTCCCAAAACGCTTTCTAGGTTCTTTGGAATTCGTGTGCCTAAGCCTCCCTGCAAAATTTGAGACTTGGAGCACATTCGATGCTACCCGAAATCAACAAATAACGACAACTAAAGACTGGAAACCCGTTGGTTGGCCAAGATCAAGGCTCTGATACCACTGTAATGTCCTGAATGAAGGAAATTTGGAACAAACCCTTCACATAAAATTATCATTCACTTAACAAAAGATTTCCATGTAAAACCCAAACACCAGAAATTTGATTGAAACAATAAACCCATAAATTGCACGAAAATCTCATTAAAATATCACAACATGAGGAACAATGAGAAATGCAGCAACAATAACAAAATCTAGCTTTATTATATAGAAATATATGCCAATACAATAGCTAGGAACAACCCTCCAAGATATGTGATAATGTTGATGCTGACCTCCAAACTGAAACAGGAAATCAATCACTACACCTGTGGATTCTGAATGAATCCACCAAGGGGAGATGGGTGCTCGCCCAATCTCTCTAAATCACCCAAGGGTTTTCGTCTTGGGGCTACCAATGGAGTAGAGAACTGGGTTCTCAACCTCTCATACAAGAAACAATATCAAATCCAAGATGTCTCCAAATGACCTCCTCCTCCTCTTTTATAGATCTGATGGATAGATCTCCAAGCCTCTAGAAGCATCTTATTTTATTATTTTATTATTATTCTAGAAGCTCCTCCATTGAATTTATCTTAAGTGACCTTTTAATTTTATTTTATTTCACTTAAGTCACTTTTGGCCCATTTCCTCCAATTAATTATTTTTCCTTAATTAAATGACTAATTAAAGTCATTTTTAATCAAGGAAAATGGTAAATCGCCCACCATACTCTCTTCGGCCACTGGAAGTCACTTCTCAGCATCCCATCCTGTAGATCTTCTCATTTCGGTTCCAACGAGCTATTACACTGAGGTGTTCCATCAATTAATCTCCCCGGAATGCCACCTCGAGCATAATTAATTAAGTTAGGCCCCATAATAATGCTAATTTTTGAAAGTTGTCAGAATGCGACGGAACGAAAGGAAAACTGTGCGGATGATGAAATATGCCAAGCGAATGCCATCAGATCCCATAAAAACTCCTCAAAACTCCATTGGAACCCCTGATGACATAAACTTGCTCCACTGACCTGGCCATCCCCTGTCTTGGAAACCCAACCTGACTGTACTATGGAGAAGAATAAAAATGGGGACATTACAGTTTTGACCAAGTTTGACAAAGCTGAGGAGGTCGAGTTCTTTGCTGCCTTGATCGAATTTTTCTAGGCACTTTGACCATTGACCATTGATTGGTTAGGACAACATTGACTGTTGTTGACTTTGACTAGAAATTGCAGATTTGACTTTTGGGCTCATCTTTGACTGGGTATTGGATGGTTGATTGGACTAGTCAAGGATTTGACCTTTACTCATTGTTAATGTACTTGGATTATGTATCTATTTCTTGAACATTTGATGATAAACTAATAGAAGAAGAATTTGGAAAGGGTTTTCCCCCTTGTGGTGTTTTTCCCCGGTCTTTGACCAAATTGTTGTGTCTCTATTGTTCTTGGTTGTCTTCTATTGTGCATTTAGATTACTGTTCTATCTATAATTGTTTATTGTTGCTGGAAGACTGAAATTATATTGGATAATTGTTTGCTAATTGAAGAAGAATTGCAATAAGTGATTGTGTCAAGCATAGAACACTGGAAAATTAACAAATTCATCCTCCACTTATGCGAGCTGTTTTCTCTCCTTCTTCTTAGTCTATTACTCCTTCGTTAGGTGCAGAAGATATATATGATGAAGATGAGCGAGTGTGCTTCAAAGTGATCAAACTGCCTTCGATATATATCTGTCCAGGAGGTCGAATGGGTGGTTTTTGGAAGACTGGGCTGACTTGTTCAACTTGTGAACTTACGACTCAATAAAAATTCAATTTTTTTTCTTACAAATGTCCAAATGGGACATGACTCAAATAATTTTCTTTTGACTCTTTTTGACTCTATAAGCATGAAGAACATGTAATGGCCCACCTACAATTACAAACAAAATACAAATATTAGCATACATTCAGGGCATCCATATGATAGCTACGTATGCATGGGCCTGTATGTATCGCACTATATATATACTTGCTAATACAATGAAATTTCTAAATAGGGTAATGAATTGATTATCGGAATAAATTCCTATCTCACTAGAATATAATGAGTATATCTAGTTAGGTATTTGATACATATACTACCCTTATATAGATATATATATGATAATCCTTAATTAAAAGAAATTTTTTATTTTAATTTACAAATTATATTTAATTAGAATAAATAAAATAATAACATAATTTAATTAAAATTATAAATAAAATAAATTAATTTAATTGATAAAATAAACCATAACTAAACTAATTAAAGTAATCCTACATAGCATACCTTTTAAAAGGTGAACCTACTCAAAAAAATCTCATGAAAATCAAATAAGATTCGAAGGCATGTGAAGTTCCATGTAATAGAGAAAGAGACACGGAGACAGGAAAGGGAAGGAAGGCGGTGGTTTAGAGAAATATAGGGAGAAGGGGATGCTACTAGAGGGCAGTATGTTATTGTTTTGAGATTGTTTGGTCACATTTTGTGGAGGCAGAAGCTACAGGAAGGCTGTTGTGCTAGGCTGCAGGCCATAGCACACAGTTAGGGACTGCGTGAGGGCTGTCAAGGATGGACAATGCCCTAAGAAGGCAGCGTGGCATGGGAGGAAGCCTTCCAAGATGGGCCGCAGTCCTTATGGGGTTGGTTTGTTGACTGTGGGGTATGTTTAGGGTTGCGTAAGTGCCCTAACCAGGTTTGCAGCAAACAACAATATGCAAATATAAATGACAACAATACTGCTAATCTAGCGTGGGCAGATTTGAGGGTTGTCTTGAGCCCTTACATTTAGCGTGGAGGAGGAGCATCTCTCCTTGCCTAGTCCGCAATTTTTGGAGGGTTGTTCGAGGACTGTTGAGAGGAGTTTAGGGTTGCAGCAGTATGCCCAAGTGCCCTAACCAAAACAGTCAGGAACAACAAAGTGTCAAGCAGATTTGGAGCAGTGTTAGAGGTGCTTTGATATTGACCAGATTTGGATAAGATTCAGAGTAGCCTGTGGGAGCCATGTGTTGGGTTAACATGGAGTGCTGAATATCTCAAAAGGGATACAACATGATATGGTATATTGCAGCAGCATGGTGCTGTAAGGTGCATGGAGTAACATGTTTTAGAAGCAGCAGTTGGATGCTACATGGTGTTAGAGACAGCTGTGAGTAGTGCAGCATAGCGCACAATGATGAGGTACAACTCCGTGATGGTGTAGCACAGTGATGATGTACATGGTATGATGTGTGCAACATAGTAATGAGGTCCAACATGATAATTGGGTGCAGCACATATAGGTACAACTAGGTGATGGAATCACTTGTGTCCAGATCAGCTATCTCATGTGACATCTTCTTAGAGAAGATCTCTACTCTTATTTAGATAAGTCAAAATGTTGACTTCTGATGTATATGTACTATCTCTCTCTACTGAACTATTGAAGAACACATAAGAAGAATTGATCAAGGGTTTCCCCACATTGGGGTTTGTCCCTGGCTGGCGCCACATCTTGTGTCCTCTTGTCTTGGCTTGTCTTCTACGATTTATGTTTATGTTCTATTTGCATTTTACTATCATGCTAAATGTGATTGCTAATCTGGAATTGATATTGAGCTATTGTGGAAAATTGAAGTAAATTTGCTATCAGCATAGAACATACCTAAAATTAACATGGTATCAGAGGTGAGGCGAAGACAAAGCCCAAGCAAGAGTGAAAAAGGAATCACCGAAGACAGTTGGACAAGGTCAAAGGCTCAATGGGTTCCTCATCCCTCTTCCTGACTGAAGACAAGCTCTGGTCTTGAATGGAAGATGTCTTTGAATATGACATTGGAAGAGCAGGAAGTGTTGGATTACGTGAAGGGTAAAATCCTGGAGCCTTCACAAAATGCACCATCTACAAAGAAAAAGTACACTAAGGGTGGAAGGAAAGGAAGATGCCTTGCTTACAATAAGTTTGGCCATTATGCGAAGGAGTGTCCGAATAGAAGGGACACATCAATTATTCCAGGGGCATCTTCAATGATCGAAGGAATGACAAGTACAATGGCAAAGGACAAAGGAATGATGGTCATCAGGGAAAATGGCCAACTCTTCAAAGATCTCCAGGTATGAAGAATCAAATGTTGTTTTGGATAAGCAAGAGGAGTTCATATCGGCCCCTCTTCACTACCTCTCATTCGGACACTTTGGAAAAGTGGTATATTGATAATGGTGCTTCAAGGCACTGTTGATTTGGGGTAGCATTGGATGTGCTCTAGCCACGAAAATTGGTGGAGAGGCTAAAGTACATGAGATCTCCAAGACCCAGAAATGGTTTGGTTAGAATCTAACCGGTTTGGGAGATATTAAAATGATTAATATTTTTAATGGAGTTCCTAAGTCTAAACTTAGGAAAAATAAAATATTAATGGGTATTAATATAAAACAGGGTTAGAATGGTCCAAAAGTCATGGATCAAGCCAAATCTAATCTTAGTTGTTGATTAGAGATTTAATCTCAGCCATTGATGGGGCAACGAGAAAAGTATAAGAGGCTTGAGGGTCAGTTGGAGAACACACCAAGAGAGATCAAGAACTCAATTTTTTGGGGCAAAGTTTGTTGAGAAAATTGAGTGAGTGATTTGAGATGCAGCTGAGGGGCAGTGAATACATAGCAGAGAGGCAAAGTTAGTACCAGGAGGATTAGCGCATAGCCAGGAGAGGGACGCAGAGCTAGCTAGAGGCCACGCAGAGGCAACCAGGAGTTGCGCAGAGCCAGAGAGGGCCAACGTGTGAGACGCAGAGGGTCTAGGGGTTGATGCAAAGGCTCCAGAAGCTGACGCAGAGCCCAGAGAGGCTGACGCTGGGCCGGAGAGGCTGACGTAGGGCCTAGAGGCAGCGCTGGGAGCATTTCGTGGGACAGAGTGAGAGCTGAAGAGCCGGATAGGGTGACGCAGTTCCTATCAGAGTGACGCAGGAGCAACAGAAGCTGCATTGTTGCTGTGGGATCGTTCATCCAATTATTTAGTCAGAATATCTGTCTCCGACTGAGAGGTACTACTGCCGAGGGCATTCTCTGTTGGGTGACCCATTTCTGGCGCCCACATTGTATTCTGAAACTGCATAATAATAAAACCTTTTGAATACCTGCACTAGTTTTTCCGCATTGGGTGTTTCTAGGTACATTAGTCCAAAAACAACGGTGTCACTTGTGTGCTTGTTTACTTTCAGTTGATGATCTATGTGTTGATACTGTACTTGTATTTATTTTCAGTATTTACATGGTAAATAACTTGTTAAGTAATTGAGCAAGTAGGAAGAAATAAATCAGATAATACAGGAAGAATTTTTAACGGGTTAAAATTAGAAATTCCAACATGGTATTAGAACGTGGTTGCAGATCACAGGATAACTGACAGCATCAACTGAGCAGAGCAGTAGCAGCAGAAAACAACTGCCCCGAGTGACAAAAGTTGTTCCTAGCAGAAAGCAACAAGGAAGGGGTGACGCAGAGTGCCTGCGTCATTAGTTCGAGCCAGGAGGAGGATCAGCGCAGTGGCAGAGAGGAGCAGACCTGACCTACGCAATGCCTGGTCATCTTTCTTACCGCAGTGGCAAAGAGGAGCAGACCTGACCTATGTAGTGCCTAGTCATATTTCTCAGCCAAGAAGGGTTGACGCTGTGGCCAAGAGGTGCATATTTCGCCGGTGCTGGGATTGCGCAAAGCGTAGAGGCTTAGTTCTTCAAGTTGCTTAGGTATAGGGGTTGCGGATAATTTGCAGAGCAAAACTGGTGGGGTACTGTGGTCAAAACAATACCTAACAAGGCAAGACCAAGGAGGAGGAATTTCCAGAAAGGAAATCGAGACTCAGAGGGAGTCGAACAGAGGACTTCCAAGAGGGAAGTAAAGAGACGCAGAGGAGCCAGAAGAAGAGCAACAAGATAGCAGTGAATGGGCTGAGAGATCAGGATAGATTGGACGAAGCTTCCAACTTCGTAGTCTGGAAGGCTAGGATCTTGTCCATTCTAGACAGGTATTACATCAATCACTTCGCCTTGAAAACGATAGCGATCCTAGTTGACCCAGCTGAAAATGAGAAGTATGAGGAGGCAATGGCCAGGGCAAAGTGCATCATCCTTGATGGGGTCAAGGATCATGTGGTGTTGCATATTGCCGAGAAGGACACGACAAATGAGATGTGGGAGGCCCTAAAGAAATTGTACCAGCATACTTTCATGCAGAGGAAGATGTTACTTGAAAATCAGTTGCAGTCATACCATATGCAGAAGGGAGAGCAGATAGATGTCTTCCTCGGCGGATTGAAGGAGATCCAAGACCAGCTAACTTCCATAGGGGCATGCCGGATCAGGAACTGATGGTGAGGACCGCATTGAACGCAGTGTCAGAGGATTGGGAGGTATTTGTTGAGAGCATACTGGGTAGGTCGAGCCTTCCAGATTGGGAGGTGATTTGGGGTAGCATCGGATGTGCTCTAGCCACGAAAATTGGTGGAGAGGCTAAGGCACATGAGATCTCCAATACCCAGAAAGGGTTTGGGCAGATTCTAAACAGTTTGGGAGATATTAAAATAATTAATATTTTTAATGGAGTCCAAGTCTAAACTTAGGCAAAATAAAATATTAATGTGAACTAATATAAAACTGTGTTAGAATGATCCAAAAGGCATGGAGCAAGCCAGATCTAATCTTAGCCATTGATTAGGGCTTTAATCTCGGTCATTGATATGTCAATGAGAAAAGTATAAGAGGAGGCTTGAGGGTCACTTGGAGAGAACACCAGAGTGATTAGTCATTCTATTCTCTAGAGCGAGGTTTGCTAAGAGAGATAGAATTAGCGATCGGGAGTTGTAGCTGAGGGGCATTGAGTACAAAGAGATAGAGAGGCAGAGATAGTGCTGGGAGAGCAGCATAGCAGCTGGGGAGAGTGATGCAGAGCCACGCAGAGGAAGTCCGGAGCTGCGCAGAGCCTCAGAGAGGCCAGCGTTTCTGACGCAGAGGGCCAGAAGTGTTAAATTGGCAACTAGGGCCAAACTCCATGTGGGTCGGCTTATTTATGGCAGCTGATATTTTTATTGGATCCCTCTCGTCGAGAGGTGTAGGATTGATCCAAAGATCATCCGATTCCGATAAGTATTTATGGAGATATGAATTTATTTTGTTTATGTAATTATAGTCAAGCCGACCAGCTCTTATGTAGGCTCTAGAAGCCCAACCGACGTGTCTATTCATCATCCACGTTTTAGTATAAATTGATGAGGACTTGAAGTCATTTTACACATGTATTCTTGAGGTGATCTCCTCTCCACGTCTTGGGTTTTTGGAGAAGGAGAGAACAAGAGAATACACTGGCCTATATACAAATGATGCCCTGATCTAAAACGCAGAAGCATCGGTCATGAAGAAGTCTATACGCAGCAAGAAGAATAAGGGAGATCTTACTATACTCTATACGCTGTGATGAACTACAGCCCTATGCAGCCCTAAACGCAGGTACTAATACGTTGTTCAAATCATACAGGATAGTCACAGCAATATAAAGGGAGCCGCAGTCATCAAGGGTAGCTACAGTCAAATCCGCAGTAGGGTATTCACTGCACCATAGTTTTAGGTGCAGTCATGGCTTCATGAAGGACGCAACAAATTGTTGATACTCTCAGCATCCTGTATTGTATATGGATCAGGCGGCATAGATCAGGGCATAGAAACTCCAGTCACGCAGTTTCATGAAGACTCATATATATACACACACGCAGGCATACAATGCAGCAATATATAACGCAGCAAGATATATATATTTGCAGGCAGTGGCAAAATATATATACGCAGGTCATGGCATATATATATCATCATATACGCTGGCAAATTAACGCAGCTAAATTTATATGCTGTCTAAAAGTCTTATACGCAGGCCCTAGTCATGCGCTGTAATGGGAGACACGTTGTAATCATGGAAACACTTTACGACTTATACGCAGGCCCTAGTCATGCGCTGTAATGGGAGACACACTGTAATCATGGAAACACTTCATACGCAGCCATATATTAGCATGGAGATACGCTGTCATCTAAACGCAGTCCTGAAACACTCAATACGCAGCCATATAGATACGCTGTCAGGAAGACACTTTCCACGCAGTCATCTAATCGCAGCAGTGACTTAGTGGAAGAAGCCTCAGTCATAACCCGAGCTAGTCTCATGGCAAGGAATTCTGTGCTAGTATCATTCTCAGCATACCTGTAAATTAAAGGTGCAGTCAAGATAGATCTTGGATGGATGGAGCAGAAAAGACTTCGGATGAGGACGCTGTATTAATATGCATTCTGGGCTAGATTCATTCTCAGCATAGTCACAATTCTTGTGATGTCAATCTCAGCATTTCTGTGAATGGAGTCTTACTGTCTTGGCACAGTTAGTCTCACAGTATATGGATTTGCCTCCTTGCAATCTTGATATGTATATCAGTGATATCACAACAGCTCTGCTAATAGTCTCAGTATATATATATTTATATGTATTTGTGCTCCTTCCTGGTTACAATATTGGTAAAAGTAAAGCCACAGTCCTAATCTCATTGACCATCACAATCTCGATGCAATGAGAGGGAGCAGTATCACAGTCTGCTCCATAAATCAGTATTTATACACAGTTAGGATGATTGCAAGTGTTGTTGCGTTGGTTGCTGCATTGGTGATGTTTTGAAGACATTCTCTTCCGTGTTGCAATGTGCTAGGCCATAGGCCATAGCACCATAGCAATGGTTACCTTGGGGATGCTGTCTTAGGACTGTTTGGAGATTGTTCAAATCAGCCATTCATCACAGTCAAGGGAGTTTGGGGCTGCAACCAGAATTGTTGGAGCAGCTAGCAATTTGAGGAATGCTGCATCAGGATATGCTTCAGCATGATTGAAGACTGTCATAATGAAGTGCCTTCCACTGCTGTCATAAAATCTCAGTTTTATGTATTTGTATTATCTCTCTCTTTCTCTGCTGAACATTGAAGATAAAATAAGATTTGATCAAAGGGTTTCCCCACACATTGTGGGGTTTGTCCCTGGCTCGCGTCATATCTTGTGTCCTCTTGCCTTGGCTTGTCTTCTGCGTTTTATATTTATGTTCTATCTGTAGTTTATCATAATGCTGATGTGATTGCTAACTGTGAAAATTTAAATAAATTTCTCTAGCATAGAACATACCTAATCTTAACATGGTATCAAAGCTGAGGTGAAGACAATGCCCAAGCAAGAGTGAAAGAGCAATCACCGAAGACAGTTGGGACAAGACAGAAGGATCAATGGGTTCCTCATAATTCACCTAGGGTGAAGTCAAAGCAGAGAATGTTATCAGAATGGCGCAGCGGAAGATTCTGATGGTCCATCTTAAGATCACTTCATTGGGAAGTTCGGATCTAAGGGTGGAAGGAAAGGCAGATGCCTTGTTGAAATAAGTTTGGCCGTTATGCGAAGGAGTGTCTGAATGGCATAGACACATCTCTTGATGAAGATAACAATCATTCCTAAGACATCTTCAATGATCAAAAGAATGACTGGTAATGCAGGTCATCAAGGAAATGGTCGACTCTTCCGCGAAAGCAAGGAACCCCAAAATCTCTTTTATATACCTGATCGAACCTGATGTCCATCTCGTAAATGGAAGTCAAAGGTTGCAGGGTGGCACTTATCGATGGAAAGGTATGTGTTTGAAAATAGATCTTTTAAAGATGTTTTTGAGTTCAGGGTTGTATCAAGTTGCAGGAAGTCCACTAGGGACCATGTCCATTGACTCAGCTCCGGAGGTCTGTGAGTCAGATGATGACTAGGATGCCTGAATTCAAAAGGAAGCATGAAGGTACATGTCTGAAATGTACCAAAGGAAAATATTATAAGGGGACCCTTCCCCTCATGCAGCAGGTTCACAGGTTTGGAACAACCCGAGGAGTTTGAGAATCATGATCAAGGAATCTCATGTATACAGGTGGAAGAAAGCCCTCTATGGCTTGAAGAAAAACACCTCGGGCATAATATGAAAGGATTGATAGCTGTCTAATGCAGCTGAGATTCACTAGGAGTGAAACCGATCCAAACCATTACTTGAAGGTTGTGAATGATAAACCTCTCGTACCGGCACCTATGTCTGACAGGTGCAGACCCTCTCATTTATAGGAGACAGAGGGAGTTGGATTCTGAATGTGGGAAGATAAGCTGCAAGCTTGTGACTGCCTCGAGGATCTTAACTTTCAGAAGTTATATGGTAATGATGTCAGACCAGATTTGGGAAATGCCTCTGAGTTTCATAAACTCATTCGCATTGATGTTCTTGGAGAACCTCCGTCCGGACATCTGTGTTGCAGTTAGCATGGTGAGCTCATATTTGGTTTAGCCTCACTAGATTGGTGCCAAGAATCTTCTAAGATATCTTCAGGGCACAATCTCTCATGAATTGAGATACACTGCCGGAAATATGAAACCACATGATTATTTGAATGATGAGTGGGCAGGCAGTATGGAGGATCACTAGAGCACTTCTCAGTGTTGTTTCTCTTTGGAATCTGCCTCGATATCCTGGATGAGCAGGAAGCAGAAGTCGGTGACCCTGAGCACCACCAAGGCAGAATACATTGTTGATAGTATGGCCTCCTGTGAGGCAGTCTGGTTGCTGAAGCTCTTCAGTGAGCTGTTTGTACACATGATGAAAACCACTGTGATTCTCTGTGACAACCAGAGATGGGATTTGATTATTGAGGAATCCCGTATTTGACAATTGCTCCAGCAGATAGACATCAAATATTGCCTTATTTGGGATATGGTAAGTCGATGATTAAGGAGGCTCCATCGCACTGAGATGATGTACAGGACAGAGCCCTGAGGAAAGATCAAATTTGTGATTTTCCCGAACGACTTGGAGTCATCGAGAGACCTTTGTAAAAGGGTCCTGCATGTTGCATACATTGAGCTCTGGGAGCTTTGGGGGGCTTGCAGTTATATTGGAGCAACATACGACCACAGGGTGACTCACCCTCCCCTGGTGGTGTGCGCTGAAACAAGATGATTCGCTCTCTTGTGGGACAAGATGATTCGCTCTCTTGTGGGACAAGATGATTCACTCTCTTGTGTAGTAGGATGATTGGTTCTCCTGTGAGGCCTGGATTGATGTGTTCTCCATGGCGATTGTAGCAGGATTGATGTGTTCTCCTGTGAGGCCTGGATTTATGTGTTCTCCTGTGAGGCCTGGATTTATGTGTTCTCCATGGCGATTGTAGCAGGATTGATGTGTTCTCCTGTGAGGACAGGATTGATTAAGTTCTCCTGTCGAGGCATCCTACCCATGCAGTCTGGGACTCATGGGAAGTACCTCTCATCTGATCAACGAGCAGGGAAATGAAGTTAGGGACCATAGTAGTACCGATGGACGCATCGTTGTATCTACCGTACTCCCTACGCTAGGATGTCCTCCATTGATCTGGGATCAATGATACTGGTCTGGGACCAGTAGTAGGAGTTGTACATGCTATGACGCTGACTTCGGGTCGGCTGAGACTGGTCTAGGACCAGTGGTACATACTCCGAGACTGACTTCGTGTCAGTGCAGTACTGGTCTGGGACCAGTGAGAGTGGTACATACTATGACGCTGACTTCGGGTCGGTTGAGACTGGTCTGGGACCAGTGGTACACTCTCTAAGACTGCGATACTGGTCTGGGACCAGTGGTAGGAGTGGTACTTACTATGAAGCTGACTTCAGGTCAGTTGAGACTGGTCTGGGACTAGTGGTATGCACTCTGAGACTGACTTCAGGTCAGTGGAGAATGATATGACTCATTCTCGATCAATTCTTCTTCTTCATAGTTGAGCAGAGATGAGCAGAGCAGAGCAGAGCCAACAGAGCCAGCAGCGCTGAGCAGAGCAGAGCTAGCAGAGACAACAGCGCTGAGCAGAGCAGAGCTAGTAGAGCCAGCAGCGCTGAGCAGAGCAGAGCCGAGCCAGCAGAGCTGAGCAGAGCAGAGCAAAGCCAACAGAGCTGAGTAGAGCCAGCAGCGCTGAGCAGAGCAGAGTAGTGCAAGGCACTAATGGCAGAGATAGTACAGTCGTACATATGGATCAGCGGATGGAGTTCTCCCTAGTTGAGAGGGAGTGTTAAATTGGCAACTAGGGCCAAACTCCATGTGGGTCGGCTTATTTATGGCAGCTGATACTTTTATTGGATCCCTCTCATCGAGAGGTGTAGGATTGATCCAAAGATCATCCGATTCCGATAAGTATTTATGGAGATATGAATTTATTTTGTTTATGTAATTATAGTCAAGCTGACCAGCTCTTATGTAGGTTCTATAAGCCCAACCGACGTGTCTATTCATCATCCACGTTTTAGTATAAATTGATGAGGACTTGAAGTCATTTTAGACATGTATTCTTGAGGTGATCTCCTCTCCACGTCTTGGGTTTTTGGAGAAGGAGAGAACAAGAGAATACACTGGCCTATATACAAATGATGCCCTGATCTAAAACGCAGAAGCATCGGTCATGAAGAAGTCTATACGCAACAAGAAGAATAAGGGAGATCTTACTATACTCTATACGCTGTGATGAACTACAGCCCTATGCAGCCCTAAACGCAGGTACTAATACGTTGTTCAAATCATAAAGGATAGTCGCAGCAATATAAAGGGAGCCGCAGTCATCAAGGGTAGCTACAGTCAAATCCGCAGTAGGGTATTCACTGCACCATAGTTTTAGGTGCAGTCATGGCTTCATGAAGGACGCAGCAAATTGTTGATACTCTCAGCATCCTGTATTGTATATGGATCAGGCGGCATAGATCAGGGCATAGAAACTCCAGTCACGCAGTTTCATGAAGACTCATTTATATACACACACGCAAGCATACAATGCAGCAATATATAACGCAGCAAGATATATATATTTGCAGGCAATGGCAAAATATATATACGCAGGTCATGGCATATATATATCATCATATACGCTGGCAAATTAACGCAGCTAAATTTATATGCTGTCTAAAAGTCTTATACGCAGGCCTTAGTCATGTGCTGTAATGGGAGACACGTTGTAATCATGGAAACACTTTACGACTTATACGCAGGCCCTAGTCATGCGCTGTAATGGGAGACACACTGTAATCATGGAAACACTTCATACACAGCCATATATTAGCATGGAGATACGCTGTCATCTAAACGCAGTCCTAAAACACTCAATATGCAGCCATATAGATACGCTGTCAGGAAGACACTTTCCACGCAGTCATCTAATCGCAGCAGCGACTTAGTGGAAGAAGCCTCAGTCATAACCCGAGCTAGTCTCATGGCAATACGTATGATCTCAGATCTAAGGAACGCATGACAAGAGGACACAAGGAATTCTGTGCTATTATCATTCTCAGCATACCTGTAAATTAAAGGTGCAGTCAAGATAGATCTTGGATGGATGGAGCAGAAAAGACTTCGGATGAGGACGCTGTATTAATATGCATTCTGGGCTAGATTCATTCTCGGCATAGTCACAATTCTTGTGATGTCAATCTCAGCATTTCTGTGAATGGAGTCTTACCGTCTTGGCACAGTTAGTCTCACAGTATATGGATCTGCCTCCTTGCAATCTTGATATGTATATCAGTGATATCACAACAGCTCTGCTAATAGTCTCAGTATATATATATTTATATGTATCTGTGCTCCTTCCTGGTTACAATATTGGTGAAAGTAAAGCCACAGTCCTAATCTCATTGACCATCACAATCTCGATGCAATGAGAGGGAGCAGTATCACAGTCTGCTCCATAAATCAGTATTTATACACAGTTAGGATGATTGCAAGTGTTGTTGCGTTGGTTGCTGCATTGGTGATGTTTTGAAGACATTCTCTTCCGTGTTGCAATGTGCTAGGCCACAGGCCATAGCACCATAGCAATGGTTACCTTGGGGATGCTGTCTTAGGACTGTTTGGAGATTGTTCAGATCAGCCATTCATCACAGTCAAGGGAGTTTGGGGCTGCAACCAGAATTGTTGGAGCAGCTAGCAATTTGAGGAATGCTGCATCAGGATATGCTTCAGCATGATTGAAGACTGTCATAATGAAGTGCCTTCCACTGCTGTCATAAAATCTCAGTTTTATGTATTTGTATTATCTCTCTCTTTCTCTGTTGAACATTGAAGATAAAAGAAGATTTGATCAAAGGGTTTCCCCACACATTGTGGGGTTTGTCCCTGGCTCACGCCATATCTTGTGTCCTCTTGCCTTGGCTTGTCTTCTGCGTTTTATATCTATGTTCTATCTGCAGTTTATCATAATGCTGATGTGATTGCTAACTGTGAAAATTTAAATAAATTGCTCTAGCATAGAACATACCTAATCTTAACAAGAAGGCTGACGCAGGGCCTCCTAAGGCTAACGCAGACCCATATGGGGTGACGCAGGGCCAGTGCTAGGCAGAGAGGGGCTGACGCAGTCCAGAAAAGGCTGACGCTGGGGTTTCTGGGGCAGATTGGTGCTGAGTAGCTGTCAGAAGGATTATTCGGGGTTTTAGCCAAGAGATTTGTCTCAAATTGAGAGGTATTATTGCCAAGGAAATTCTCTGTTGGGTAGGCCAGTTTCGGCACCCAGATTGTACTCTGATATTGCTTAATAAGAAAACCCTCAGATAACTGCACCGGTTTTCCCACATTGGGTTTTTCCAGGGACATTGGTCCAAAAATAATGGTGTCATATGGTGTGATTGTTTCTGTTTCCTTTAGTTGTTGATCTGTAATATGTTGAGCATGCACTAGTGTTTATTTTCAGTATTTACATTGTAAATAACTTGTTAAGTAACATAACAAGTAGGTAGGAATCAGTGTTTTACAACCAGGCCGAGTTGACTCGGAAACGGCCTGGTCAAACCGAGCCGATAAAAAAAATTACGACTAGGCCAAGTAACCGGCTAGGTTGGCCGAGTCAGCTATGACTCGGCCTAGTCATCCAATGACCAGGCCGAGTCATAGCTGACTCGGTCAACCAGGCCGAGTCCGTATTGACCAGGCCGGGTCAATAAAAAGCGGCTGGGCAGCGTAAATCATGTTTTTTTTTCACTTTTTTGGTGTTTTTTGGTAAAGTTAATAGGGTTTGTGGATTCCAAAGGGTAATGGTAAATTGTTAAATGCTTTTGGGGTCCATTTCCCCCTCCCAAACTCTATTTAAGACAGCCAAATGCTCTCATTTCACTCACAGCAATCTTATGCATTTGAGTGAGAGTCTTCTTTGAGAGTTAGTGAGCAGTTCTTGAGCTTGTTTTGGAGCAGCAGTGAGGAGTCTTGGAGGAGCATTCTAGCTGGAGTGAGGAGCTTCTTGGAAAGCCATTTGGAGCAGCATTGAGGAGCTGATTCTTGGAGCAAGCTTGAGGAGGCAGTTTGTGCCTGGAGGTATTTTTTTCCACCCTTACAAATCTGTTTTTGCTTAGTAAATTTTAGGTGCATATCAAGAAAGCTTAGAGAGTGTTTTTTGTCAAATAAATGAACATTGAATCAATTTTTTTTTTTTTTTTCATTTTCAGATTGTTTTCCTAGTCAAAAAATGGCACCTAGAGCAAAAGATCCTGCTTGGGCATATGTTGAAATGGTTGATAGTCAAATGCAATGCAAATTTTGCCATAAGAAAATTAAGGCAGGTCCTGGGGGGATTCATAGGCTGAAACAACACTTGGCAGGGATTAAAGGCCAAATTACCGCATGTCCCTCTGATCAAATTGGGGAGATTAGAAAGAATTTGGTGGAAAGCTTTGAAAAATTTAAAGAAGATAAGGCTAGGCAAAAAGAGATACATGATGAAATTGGGAGGAAGAGCGAGATACAAAGAATGATGGCTACCAACCCCCACTATGATTTTGAGGGTTCTTCCTCTATCCCTCAAACTGAGGCATCCAACCCTTTCCGTTATGTTCCTCCCTCTTTTGGTTCAGTTCAAGATAAGGGAAAGGGTAGAATGAAGGGTAATGTGACTATCAAAAGTTATTTCACTCCCTCCTCTCCATTAGATGCACATGGTCCTGAAGTTAGTAAAGGTCAAATTCAGCCCACTTTAGATGACCATTGGAAGAAAGAATTGAGGGAGACTGCTTGTGACTACATAGCTAGATGGTGGTATGATGCTGATATCCCCTTTAATGCTGCTCGTTCACCATATTATGAGCCTATGTTTGATGCCATACATGCTGCTGGAAAAGGCTTCAAAGGCCCTACTATGCAAGAGCTAAGGGGGGTTCGTTTGCAGAAAGAAATTCAATCCATTAATGAGTATTTGCAAGAGTTCAAAGACTCATGGGCAAGAACAGGGTGTACCATCATGTCAGATGGATGGACTGATCAAAGAAACCGTACCATCATAAACTTTCTTGTCTTCTGCCCACAGGGAACCATGTTTTTAAAATCAGTTGATGCATCTGATAAGGTAAAAGATGGCCACTTGTTGTTTCAGCTATTGGATGAGGTTATTGAGGATGTGGGGGTGGCTAATGTTGTTCAAATCATCACTGACAATGCCTCTAACTATGTTCTTGCTGGTAAACTGTTAGAGGAAAAACACAAGACCATCTTTTGGACCCCATGCGCTGCACATTGCATAGACCTCATGCTTGAGGATATTGGAAAATTAGATTGGGTCAGAAACACTGTAGATAATGCCAAAAGCATAACAAAATTTATCTACAATCATACACTGGTTTTGAGTCTCATGAGGAAACACACTGGAGGCAAGGATATTATTAGGCCTGCCATCACTAGATTTGCTACACATTTTTTGACATTGCAATCTATGCTTTCCCAACATAGAAACTTGCAAAAGATGTTTTCCAGTGATGAATGGAATCAAACCAATTGGTCTAACAAACCAGAAGGCAGAGAATTGAAAAGGAAAGTCCATGATGAAACTTTTTGGAGAAAGGCAGCAGAGATTGTGAAGCTTGCTGAGCCACTGGTTAAGGTGTTGCGGTTGGTGGATGGGGAAAGGTTGGCTATGGGCTTCATTTATGAGGCTATGGATCAAGCAAAGGAGCAAATAAAGACAGCATACAAGGATAGAGTGGCAAAGTATGGGCCCATTTGGGCAATCATTGATGAAAGATGGAACAATCAACTCCATCGCCCTATACATGCTGCTGGGTATTTTTTGAACCCACGGTATCATTATAGAGCTAAGGAGTCAGGAGCTTTGAGCGGGGAGGTCAGAGATGGACTGGTTGATTGCATTGAACGCATGATCCCATAGGAGTCTGATCAGCTGCAGATACATCAACAGGTCACATCCTTCAGCAATGCAACAGGTACCTTTGGGAAGAACCTAGCAAAGATTGCAAGAGAAGCAGATGAGCCAGGTAAACAAAAATTTCAATTTTCAATTTCTTAACAGTTTTACAGTCTTACTTTTTTTATTAAAGACTAAAGTTTGTTAAATCATTTATAATTTGAAAGTTAGATATAATTTGTAATTTTGTTGAGCTTCAGCCTTCATCTAACTCATAATTCATTACACTCCTATGTTTTTTGCAGCACAATGGTGGGAGGCCTTTGGTGGCCAGTGCCCTCAATTGCAAAAGTTTGCAATTCGTATTTTGAGTCAAACTTGCAGTGCATCTGGGTGTGAGCGCAATTGGTCTGTCTTTGAGAGGATTCACACAAAGAAGAGAAACCGTTTGGAGCAAAAACGGTTGAATGATCTAGTTTTTGTCCAATACAACCTTCGGCTCAGACGGAACCAATTGCTGAACAAAAGACCTGATTCAGATCCCATTGTGTTGGAAGACATTGATCCAACATCAGATTGGGTAGTGGAGAGTCGTGCACCAGAGTTTGATCCTGATGAGGATCTTGATGAACTTGACCTAGGTCTGGAACATCAACTTCAGCCTGTTCAGTTGAATGCAGATCCCGATCCACCAGCCTTAGTCTCACAGCCAGCAAGGACTCCGAGGAGTAGGACTCCAGTTGTAGGTGCTTCCTCTGCTCAGCCACGACAGAAGCGCAACGCATATCTACTCTATCTCAGCTTGCATCTGCTAGTGGTACTGGCACCACTTCTACAGTTGCAGTTGGAGACGATGATGATGAGGAGGCATGGGGCCCCTTGTCTGACTCTGATGATGATGATGAGTCTGATCCAGAGATTGGTCGATATGATCTTGGCTCCTCTGGCAGTAGCCAGTAGTACTAGTATTGGAGTCTGGTCAGCATCACAGTTTACTTTTGTTGTAGAGGCCATTTCTAGCCTCCTTGGTTATTTGTATTTTGTTTTGAGTCTTTCACTTTGATCATGTATGACAGTTGACTATGTAGCCATTGGGTACCATTTTGATATAATGGATTGGTTCATGAGCCTACTTTGATCATATGTTGTCTTCCATCTATATTATAATGCTATGTGTTTGGAAACATGAATGAAAATCTTTAAAATTATGTTTAAAATATTTAAAATTATGTTTTTTTATAAAAAAAATAAATATTTAATGTATTTTTTACAACGACCGAGTCATTGAAATCGACTAGGCCGAGTCATTACCGATTCAGAGTCGGAGTCGGAGTCGGAGTCGATCCTTGGCTGAGTCGGAGTCCTGGTCGGAGTCGTAAAACACTGGTAGGAATAAATCAGATAAAGTGCATGGAGGGTTTCTAACTAAAAAGACTTAGAAACTTCAATAGGAGGAACTGTGGGCGGCTCTTCGTCAAGAAGAGATCAGACGGGTGACCAAGGTGAGGAGTAGCGGAAAAGGGGCCAGAATCAAGGAGGAGGAAGAAGAAGATGCGGCTCTCGCATCTGCAGGAAAGCAGGAGAAGAGAAAGAAGAAGGACCTCTCTAAGGTCAAACGCTTCCATTGTGGGGAACTAGGTCACTATGTGAACTAGTGTCCGAGGAAGAAGAGTAAGGGAGAGGCTTCTGAAACTAAGGCAGTGCCAGCGAGGGCGGAGAAAGAAGTGGAGACAGATGACGACTGTGCCATGAGTGCTCATGTGGCACTCGAAAAGAAGTGGGGAGACATCAAGTTGTAGTCATGAGGACTATAGGCAATGAGGGGCAGGATCCTTGAGGTACCCAACCTCTTGGATTATACCTTGCTACAGGAGCCCGGAAGAGGAGTAGCAAGATTGGCAGATGTCGATAGAGACGGATGCAGATGAAGCCGCAGAGAGTGCTACAGTGTAGGAGTCCTGGGACAACGCAGAGGCTAGTAGGATGCAACAGTGCGAGAAGCACGGGAGTATTGCACCAATGTAGGATGGCACGAAGAGGTGTGCAACGGTGTGAGATGCATGGAGTTGTTGCAACAGCGTAGAGGTCAGTAGAAGGAGCACTTGTTAGCGGCAGAGGGAGCTTTAGCAATGGGAGAGTTTCTAGCTTGAGAGAGATGTCAGAGTTGGGAGGATCAGTTACCTACTTCTCAATAACTGAGTTGTAGTGCAGCGGTTAGCAGTGGCAGTGCTATGGACAACACGATGCAGCATGATGAGAGGGGATGCAGTGCAGATGCAACAGTGGCAGTGGCAGGGCCATGGGTAGCAGTACATGATGCAGCATTGTAGAGAATGTTTGGCAGGGAGGCCTAGCATCAGCACATGGACCGATGCTGGATGATCAAGGTGATACTCAGTGAGGAGTATTACTAGAGGACAGTTCTCGCTAAGAGGGAGTGTTGGTTTGGGGTTGCATTGGATATGCTCTAGCCACGAAAATTGGTGGAGAGGCTAAAGCACATGAGATCTCCAAGACCCAGAAATGGTTTGGACAGAATCTAACCGGTTTGGGAGATATTAAAATAATTAATATTTTTAATGGAGTTCCTAAGTCTAAACATAGGAAAAATAAAATATTAATGGGTATTAAGATAAAACTGGGTTAGAATGGTCCAAAAGACATGGATCAAGCAAAATCTAATATTAGCCGTTGATTAGAGATTTAATCTTGGTTGTTGATGGACCAACGAGAAAAGTATAAGAGGAGACTTGAGGGTCAGTTGGAGAACACACCAAGAGAGATGAAGAACTCGATTTTCTGGGGCAAGGTTTGCTAAGGAAATTGAGTGAGTGACTTGAGTTGTAGATGAGGGGCAGTGAATACATAGCAGAGAGATAGAGTTAGTACCAGGAGGATCAACGCAAAGTCGGGAGAGGGATGCAGAGCTAGCTAGAGGCCACGCAGAGGCAGCCAGGAGTTGCGCAGAGGCAGAGAGGGCCAGCGTGTGAGACGCAAAGGCTCCAAAAGCTGACGTAGAATCCAGAGAGGCTGACGTAGGGCCTAGAGGCAGTGCTGGGAGCATTTCGTGGGACAGACTGAGAGCTGAAGAGCCAGATAGGATGACACAGTCCCTATCAGAGTGACGCAAAGCAACAGAAGTTGCATTGTTGTTGTGGGATCGTTCATTTGGTGATTTAGCCAGAATATCTATCTCTGAATGAGAGGTACTACTGCCAAGGGCATTCTCTGTTGGGTGAGCCATTTCTGGCACCCAGGTTGTATTCTAAAACTGCATAATAATAAAACCCTCTGAATAGCTGTGAATAGTTGCACCGACTTTCCTGCATTAGGTTTTTTCAGGGACATTAGTCCAAAAACAACGGTGTCACTTGTGTGCTTGTTTACTTTCAGTTGATGATCTGTATGTGTTGATACTATACTTGTATTTATTTTCAATATTTACATGGTAAATAACATGTTAAGTAATTGAACAAGTAGGAAGAAATAAATCAGATAGTACAGGAAGAATTTCTAACGGGTTAAAATTAGAAAAGCCAATAAGCACTTCAACAGACACAAGGAAGTTCTCTCTAATCTGAGAGAGGAGGAAACAACTCGGAAATTATTCTTGGACACGATGCCACCTATCCCACAAGGGGTGTAGGGAATGTTACTCTTCAATTGGATCAAGGTATATGTACCTGATCTCGAGAAGAACCTGGTGTCCATTTTGGAAATGGAAGATATTCATTGATGGAAAGGTACATATTTGAAAAAGTAACTTTAAATATGCTTTTGAATTCAGGGTTGGCAATTTGTATCAAGTTGCAGGAAGTCCAATGGGGACCATGTCGTGTGACACATCTCTTCTATAGCACCGGAGGTCTGCTCACTCCTGATGTGAGACAGATGGTGACAGAGATGCCTGAATTCAAGAAGAGCATGAAGGTACATGTCCGAGATGTACCGAAGGAAAACTCACAAGGGGACCATTCCCCTCATGTAGCAAGTACACAAATTTGGAACAACCCGAGGGGTTTGAGATTCATGATTTGGAATCTCATGTATACAAGTTGATGAAAGCTCTCTATGATTTAGAGCTAACACCCTGAGCTTGATATGAGAGGATTGATAGCTGTTTGATGAAGCTGAGATTCACTAGGAGTGAAGATGGTCCAAACCATTGCTTAAAGGTTGTGGATGATAGACCTCTCATACTGGCACCTTATGAGGAAAACCTCTTTCTGACAGGTGTAGGCCCTCTCATTTGCAAAAGTAAGAAGGAGTTGGATTCCAGTTTTGGAATGGTGAACTGCAAGCCCGTGACTACCTCGATGAAGCCTAACTTTAAGAAGTTATGCGGTAGTGATGTCGGACCTGATTTGAGAAATGCCTCTGAGTTTCTTAAACTCTTTCTAGCATTGATGTTCTTGGTGAAATCCCGTCCAGATATAGGTTTTGCAGTTAGCATGTTGAGCTCATATATGGTTGAGCGTCACTGGATTGGCGCTAAGAATCTTTTGAGATATCTTCAGGGCACAATCTCTCATGGATTGAGATACACTGTCGGAAATGTGAAGCTGCATGATTATTTTGATGTTGACTAGGCAAGCAATGTGGGGGATCGCAAGAGCACTTATGAGTGTTGGTTGTCTTTGGGTTTTGTGTCGGTATCTTGGATGAGAAGGAAGCAGAAGTCGGTTGTTTTGAGCATCGCTGAGGCCAAATACGTAACTGAGAATGGCCTCCTATGAAGCTGTCTGGTTGTGGAAGCTCTTCAGTGAACTGTTTGGACACGTGATGGATACCATCATGATCTTCTGTGACAACCAACGGGGGATTCGATTGTTGAGGAATCCCATGTTCTATGATTGTTCCCTGCATATAGACATTAGGTAACATTTTATCTAGGATATGGTACAACAAGGAGCATGGAGGCTCCTTTGTATCGGAACTGATGTGCAGGTCACCGATATTCAGATGAAGCCCCTGGGAAAGGTCAAATTTGTGACTTTCCAAGAATGACTAGGAGTCGTGGAGAGACTCTCTCCTGAAGGTCCTGTATGAGATGGACATTGAGCTCTGGGGGGCTTGGGGATACATCGTGGAGCGATGACCAACCATAGGGTGAGTGGTTCAACCTTCCCCTAGTGGTCTGCTATGTAGGTAGGATGAGTGGTTCATCTTTCTCCTGCCGAGACACAAAATCATAGGGTGAGTGGTTCAGCCTTCCCCTAGTGATTTGCTGTGTATAAGGTGAGTGGTTCAGCCTTCCCCTGGGATACCCATGGCGACATGTAGGCAGGATGAATGGTTCATCCTTCTCCTGCTGCTGAGACCTACCCATGCAGTCTGGGACTCACGGGAAGTACCTCTCATCTGGCCAATGAGTAGGGAAATGAGGATAGGGACCATAGTAGTATCAATGGATGCGTCATGTATCTACCGTACTCCCGCTGCTAGGATGATATTGATCTAGGATCAATGAAACTGACTTCGGGTCAGTATGAGTGGTTTGAGACACTCTTTTGGAACTGAATTCTAATCAGTGAGAGTGATATAAATCACTCTCTTTTGGAACTGATTTCGGATCAGTAAGAGTGGTATGATACACTCTTTATTTGGAATTGATTTCGGATCAATAAGAGAGGTATGATACACTCTCTTTATTTGGAACTAATTTCGGATTAGTAAGTGGTATGGGACACTCTCTTCATATGGGACTGACTTCGGGTCAGTAGAGAATGGTATGAGACATTCTCGATCAATTCTTCTTCTTCATGGTTTAGCAGAGCAGAGCAGAGCAGTGCAGGGCACTGATGGCAGAGATAGCACAGTCTGGCAGATGGATCAGCGGATGGAGTTCTCCCTAGTTGAGAGGGAGTGTTAAAATTGGAAACTAGGGCCAAACTCCATGTGGGTCATCTTATTTATGGCAGTTGATATTTTTCTTGGATTCCTCTCATCGAGAGGTGTAGGATTGATCTAAAGATCATCCAATTCCGATAAGTATTCATGGAGATATGAATTTATTTGTGTTATGGGACAATTCGTCAAGGTCGGCCAGCAACCAAATTGCCCCCACTTATGCTCAACGTTTTAGTATAAATAGAGGTGCCTTGAAAGTCATTTGGACACACACTCTTCTTGTGATCTCTTCCTCTCCACTTGTCTTTGGGTTTTGGTGGGAGGAGAGATCCTAAGAGTATACGCTTCCCTAAGAAGATGATGCCCTAACTACAATGCTGTCATGAAAAGAGAACCCTCTTTGCTGTCAAGGAAGGAGCTATATATACATTGTCCTAAAGGGTCTACCCTAGCCCTAGACGTTGTTGATCCAAGTGTGCAACGTTCTCAAAGGAATAGCTCTGAAACTAAGACAACCTAGCCGCAGGAAGAGAGGGGTCTTGGACAGCATGGAAGCAAGGGTTTGAAGTCTGCTACAGGAGGCTGAAGCTGAGGCAAGTGCAGATTGTTTGAGGGCTGGAATCTTGCTGTTTCAAGGGCTGAGAGAGCAGGCTACTAGGCCGAGTCTTAGTAGGGCAGTACGCTATTGTTCTGAGATTGTTTGGTCACATTTTGTGGAGGCAGAAGCTACAGGAAGGTTGTTGTGCTAGGCCACAGGCCATAGCACATAGTTAGGGACTGCGTGAGGGCTGTCAAGGATGGACAGTGCCCTAAGAAGGCAGCGTGGCATGGGAGGAAGCTTTCCAAGATGGGCCGCAGTCCTTATGGGGTTGGTTTGTTGACTATGGGGTATGTCTAGGGCTGTTTAAGTGCCCTAACCAGGTCTGCAGCAAACAACAGTATGCAAATATAAATGACAGCAGTACTGCTAATCTAGCATGGACAAATTTGAGGGCTGTCTTGAGCCCTTACATTCAGCGTGGAGGAGGAGAATCTATCCTTGCCTAGTCTGCAGTTTTTGGAGGGCTGTTTGAGGACTGTTGAGAGGAGTTTAGGGCTGCAGCAGTATGCCCAAGTGCCCTAACCAGAACAGTTAGGAACAACAAAGTGTCAAGCAGATTTGGAGCAGTGTTAGAGGTGCTTTGATATTGACCAGATTTGGATCAGATTCGGAGCAGCCTGTGGGAGCCACGTGTTGGGTTAACATGGAGTGTTGAATACCTCAAAAGGGGTGCAACATGATATGGTATATTGCAGCAGCATGGTGCTGTAAGGTGCATGGAGTAACATGTTTTAGAAGCAGCAGTTGGATGATGCATGGTGTTAGAGACAGCTATGAGTGGTGCATCATAGTGCACAATGATGAGGTACAGCTCTGTGATGGTGCAGCACAGTGATGATGTACATGGTATGATGTGTGCAACATAGTAATGAGGTCCAGCATGATGATTGGGTGCAGCACAATGAGGTGCAACACAGATAGGTATGGCTAGGTGATGGAATCACCTGTGTCTAGATCAGCGATCTCATGTGACATCTTCTTAGAGAAGATCTCTACTCTTATTTAGATAAGTCAAAATGTTGACTTTTGATGTATGTACTATCTCTCTCTCTGCTCAACTATCGAAGAACACATAAGAATAATTGATCAAGGGTTTCCCCACATTGGGGTTTGTCCCTCGCTGGAGCCACATCTTGTGTCCTCTTGTCTTGGCTTGTCTTCTGTGATTTATGTTTATGTTTTATTTGCATTTTACTATCATGCTAAATGTGATTGCTAATCTGGAATTGATATTGAGATAATGTGGAAAATTGAAGTAAATTTGCTATCAGCATAGAACATACCTAAAATTAACAAAAACCCATCTCATCCCTTGGTGAATTCAATCAAAATTCACAAGTTGTACTTATAAGTTCCAATTTATTTGATTTGAGGAGCTACTGTCAGCCATTGCTATTGTTGTAACAAGCTATTATATTAATATAATAAGGTTGGATCTAGCCGAGTTTGCATTTATCTATCTTGTGTATTTTGTGATTGAAGTATTTCCAGGTTATTTTGTGCTATTCTTGTTGAGAAAAAAATTATGGATTTTTTTCCCTAAAAGTCATAATTAAAATAATCCAGGATATTCCAAATCTTGATGCTTATGGATAACTTGATTCTTGGAGCCCTTAAGTTTTGTCTTCACTCTTCAGTCAAGGGTGAGAGAAGTTAACTCAAGTTTCTTAGTGTCATATTTGAGAGGGGTGATTTGAGTTATTGACTTATTCCTAAGTGCTTGTTCACAGGTCTTTCATCAACACCTAGGTTTTTAGAATTCTTAACATCCCATGAGGGATCCTTTCCCCAAGATACCCCAAAATAGGCAGGTTCTTTTTCCTATATAATTAGGTATCAAGAATGTGAACAATAAGTTCACCTAAACAATAAAAGTGTTATATTGCTAAAAAATTATGAAGTTCTATTGAATTCCAATTTCCTATAATATAAAGTTATAAATCTTCACTTTTGGCATAGTAAATTCGATAAATTTCCCAAAATAATTATTACATGAAGAATGCACAAGACAAAAAGTTAAAGAGAAAAATGATAGTTGTTAAGAACATACCTCCATCCAAATTTGCCAGTTTCCCATGACCAACAAGTTAAAAAGAGTGACCATACCACTCGGATAGTCATTAAAGTTGAAGACTACGTAGCTTGTAGTTGTTAAGAATCCAAAGCCATTTTACAAAACCATATTATCAATATGACCTCACTTTATTAATGAATCATTTCTCAAGAATATGTTATTCCACACATGTATAAATAAACACACGACCAAAAAACTCTAAGAAAAAGGATACTCATCATTTTTGAAACTTGTCCCTTCCAGTTTAGGATTGTTTGCATAGACAAGGCCACCAAATAACTGCACACCAAAGATGCATTAGCCACATACCTATCAACGAAAAGAACAGATTCACTTAACACTATACATTATATGATGATTTTACATTGAATATGTACATCTTAATAGACTTATACCTATCTCGCCATTCAAATTTCATTTTATTGTTAAGCATTTAAGGATGATTAATTCAACAGTCTACTTATCAATTACATACTAAATTAGTTATAAATAAAAGACAATACTCTCAAGATTCTCATGCATATAGAACATCATAAGATGAAAACCAAAAATGTTGTATAGTTAAGCAAAATAAGTATTCTAACAAGCTATATGTTAGAGTGGGAACACTCAATATATTGTTATGAGTGACATGAAAGTGTGGAAAAAATTCCAAATGTTTAGAAGGTTATCATTGATGTTAATGACCCATATTAACTATAGGCTAGTTATAAAAGTGGTCAAATAGATTATTACATGGTACATAAAAGAAACCCCTATTAATGTATTCAAGGACTCCCCTTTAATAAAATACGCATTCATCTTATCTCCCTCTCTCATGTTATGATTTATATGATCTAAATACCAACAACAACTGGAAATTGCTTGTTTTGTATGGAACTCGCATTTTTGGTTTAAATCAGCCCGTTATATAAAGGGGTTTATAAAGGTGCTTGGGCCCATAAAAACAACTTTAAAATGAAATAAAATTAATAAAATCTAAAATCCTAAACAACAAACCTAATAACTTTGTGCTATTTTGATTATATGTGATTTTCAAACATTTTCATGCAGAAAACAGACCAAAAAGAGGGTCCATTTTTTGTTTTATTTATTTATTTTTGTTCCGAGGGGGCAGTGGGGTGCTCATTCGTCATGGTCCCCTTAGCTAGGGGGATGATCCCCCTCCCACCTTGTTGAATTTTGTAGCTATGGTTGGTTTTCATAATATTTTTATTTGCATTTGTAAAAGAAATTTATTTGAGGCATGTTCTTCATGCTTGGAAGAAAACAAAAATCAATTATTTTGTATTCAAAAAGAAAAATATTATGAGGCTCATCAAGAGAGGAAAAATGAAAATTTTGAATTTGTATTTTGCCACCACAAGTGACCAAGTTGGCCCTCCAAGTGTCAAGTCAACCTGCCCATGAGACACCCTTTCGCATGGACGAAACACTATAAATTAAGCCTATTCGCTCTCCTCCAAAGGAAGATTTGGATCACACATTATATCTCTGTTTTGGTGCGAAGAAGACAAGGATCATAAGGACAAAAATCAGAGGAAGATACTTGCTCGCTCTAGTAATCAAGGAGGCCGAGATCTAGATGTCTAACTGTGGCATAATCTTTCTATGGTGTAGTGCGAAGGTTTTGTGGTTTTATGCGCATATATGAGGCTACAATTCTATGGCATCATTCAAGGTCTAAGACTGAGATAGAGGACAAGTTTCGGTCCTCTTGAGAACTTGTTCTGCGGTATATCTCTGTGGTACAGTGTGAACTCTGAGGCAGATTTGCTAGACGGTTTTTGGCTCTCTTGGAGACCTTATTGCAGAGAAATTTGTGGGCAGAAGTGTGGAGGGTTGACTTGGTCATTGGTGGTTGGTCATCTTGCTCGTTAGTTGAGTTTGATGTATCTCTTGTTGCATTCATTCTCTAAAAGGAAAAGGTTGGCTGAGTTTTTCCCCCAAGTGGGTTTTCCCAAGGTAAAATATTGTGTTCTTTGTGTGGCTGTCTCTTTACCAAGGTTGCACGAAACGGGGAAACGGGTACGAGTTTCCGAAACGGGAAGCTATACGAAACGCGACCTCCCCAAATTTTGGAAACGGGGAAACGCGTATATATATATATATATATATATATATATATATATATATATATTAGGAATTTAAGAAATATGTGCAATCATAAAGCATATATGATACATTCTAATTTATTACATTATGATAAAATTGTCAATTGTCAATGCATAGACTATAAGTATCTAAATTTACATCACATTTACTCATGCATAATCACATAATGAAAATAGAAATATCCAAAATCAGCCACGAGAAATTTCTAATTTTTTGTCTCGTGGTTGATTGGGAGTCTCCTCCTACATAGTCGAATGACCTTAGTGCTCTTGATTAAATACAAGTTTCATACCCTAGTACCCTACATTCTCTTGATTATTGGGAGTGTCTCCCCTGCATAGAGGGCTTTGTTCTCTCGATTAAATACAACTTCCATACCCTAGTACATGATAAAATCCAATGGAAACATTGAAATCCCCCCAATCCTGAAATCCTGAAAAACAGATAAGTCTGCTGGATTTTGAGTAAGATCTAAAATTCTACTTTTTCCATATGAAATCCAATGACGGCGAAACCACTCTCAAACATCCTGAGTCATTTCATGGTAATGTTAAAAATTTAAGTAAAAGGATGAAAATGAAAAATAAAGGAGAATATCACTTTTACTTTAAGAATTTAACATTACCATGAACTGCATATCAACACTAGGGCAAACAAATGTAAGAGATCTACATTAGAAAAAAAAAAAAAAAAAAAAAAAAAGTTTTTTTGGGGAAACGTGGCCCGTACGGCTTGGAAACGCGTTTCCGGCCGTACGGCCACGTTTCCGTTTCGGGAAACATGGTCGTACGGCCGGAAACGCGTTTCCAGGCCGTACGGTACGGGGAAAAGCGTTTCTTTTCGTTTCCCCTGGCGAAACGCCCCCTAGGGCCACGTTTCCTGCAACTTAGCTCTTTACGTTCCTACTGTCTTAATTGTCGATGTCTTCTGTGCAATTATTGAATGGTGGAAAAATGAATAAGAATATGAAAAGATTAAAAATCATCAAAGATAAGTATCAGTATAGAAGACCCTTCAAAATCAACACCCCCCAAACCCTGTCCTCAAAGTTTATTTACAAAGAATACAACAGATATACAACATTATGCACACTTACCTGCTATATACATAAGAAAATTTTGGATATTTGCATGTAATGATTTGGATGTACATGAATATGATTTTTTATTAAAATTTGAATATTTTGTGTATTGTCTAGTTGATTGGTACTTTAATGTTTTGATCCAATTTCAATCTGGTTCATATTTTGGGGTCAATTAGTTCCATCATCAATTTAATTTTGATAACATTTGATCAAATCAAATGCCATTTTCTTTGTGATTGGAGTTGCCAAATTATTCTAGGAGAATATGCCTTTATCAAACTGGTCTTGTCAAGAGAAGAAAGAGAGCAGACACATATATTAGGCATACACAAGTTTTAAGCTTTCTTAATTTGATAAGTGTTTCAAGCATAGAATTCAAAACATATTTGATAAATTCTCTTAGGTTTTTGAAGCAAAAACCTATGAAAAATCAAAAGCAATAAAAAGGAAAAGATGTGAAGAGGAGAGATGAAACATTAAGAGAAACAGGAAAAACATGAACATGAGAAGCCCAATTTAAACACATCAATAAAGTTGATGACATGACACAAATAGGAGATAAGTGAATTGGTGTAGCAATGAACAAAGAAATGATAAAAGCAAGTACCCATGTCAAATTTAAATTCCTAGATACCACAAAATAGCCAATGCATGTAAAATTGTGCACAAAAAAGACCCAATGCAAACTACATAAGGCATACACAATGTAGAGAAGAGTTAACAACCAAACCTAAAAATATACCCATGCAAAATTTGTTAGTTTTTGGTAGCTCGAATAGGTGTTCCAGTCTCTATTGGTGTCTATGAGGCTAAGGAACACAAGAGGATAATTAACTCCAAGGCCCAGGAAAAGATTTTAAGGGAAATGTCTTCATTAGATTAATTAGTCAATTATGAATTATTTTCCAACATCTAACTTAGAAAAAGAGGTTAATTAAATCATATTGATTGAGACAAAATCGATTTGCTCTAGTGACTTCTAGAAAAGTCATGAGAATGGGTCAAGATGATCTTACCCATCGATTGGAGTTAGATCGTGGCCATTGATTCGTTAATCAAAGATTATAAAGAGAAAGTTGATGGGACTTTGGAGATCACTCAGAGACAACGAATTGCAGTGATAGCGAAGCCGCAGTGGAGAACACCAACAACGGGGTTTCAGTAGAGAGATTGAGAAGAGAATTTTCGGAGAAATTCTCCACAGCGATTCCAGAATTCCAAGAGATGGAAGGAGGCCGAATTATTCTGCAAGATGGGGGCCAATTCAACTAGTGTGTATAGCCATTTTATTTAGTGTGAGTTGTCGAAGACTCATTTCAGTTGCTAGTTGCTAGAACGACCACTCGGAAGTACTGTGAGTTGTTCAATCGAGTTCCTGGAGGCAGATTCACTCACAAGATTGATTTTCCGGAGGCAATGCGAGTTGTCAAAAAGGAGAATTCGAATTTCTAGTCAGCCAATGTGTATTGCAGGAGGAGGTGCAAATTTCCCAAGAGAGGCCAAATTGTTTTGTAGAAAGAACCAGTTCCATTTTGCTACCAGCAGTGGAAAAAAAATATTTGTCGGAGCTTTTCCAGTGAGAGGCAAGCAATTGTTGTAATTCTCAATTTGCTGAAGATTTATTAATAACATAAACCCTCATCTACAGAACTGGTTTTCCCCACGCTGGGGTTTTTCCTGTGAAATTTTAAATATTGTTACAATCACTGGTTATTATTCTCCTATCTTTTCAAATTATTTGTCAACAACAAAATACTTGTAACAAATATTAAATAAAACACTATTGCAACTTCACAGAAAAATAATTAACCATAGGAATTGAGAAAATTATGCGCACACACAAATAATTGACACCAATATTTTTAGACAAACGTCCCTAGAAAAACAATGAAGAAAAAACTATGAAAATTCCTAGATCTAACAATCTCTGGAATCCTACTGCAACCACGTGAATCTACTTCACCTAGATTGTAAATTACATTACAAACTTATTTCAGATTTCTTCTTAAAACATTGAAGTAAATTACTAAAGCATCCTACACCAATTAAATATGATTTTGAAACATAGAAATTGAGCAAGGAAAATAGAAACACATAGGACACAGTTATTTTTGAACAAAAGTGTTGGAAATAATACTAAGAGGGGGGGTGAATCAGTATTAGCAAGTCAATAATTTTTCATTTCCATAATCAGATTCATATACGCTACTTTTTATAAAACTTGCGTGTATACGCAACTGTGGTTAAGGCAACTAGCGTATATCCTGCAGACTTAAGATTTAGTTAATTCTTCATATGTTGATCTCATAGTTGCGGGGGAGCGCCCCCCCCCCCCTCCTCGAACCCGCTCCCGAATCGCGCTCCAGGCCGGAGCGGCTCAGGAGCGCGCTCCCTAAAAAAAATTTACGCTCCCTGCCCTGTTCGGGAGCGTTTCGGGGAGCAATCGCTCCATCGCTCTCGGAGCGATTTTTAACGCCCGGGAGCGATCGGGGAGCCGGAGCGGCTCGGGAGCGCGCTCCCAAAATCGCTCTCGGATGGGAGCGATTTTCGGGAGCGCGCTTCCTAAAAAAAATTTACGCTCCCTGCCCTGTTCGGGAGCGTTTCGGGGAGCGATCGCTCCGTCGCTCCCGGAGCGATTTTTAACGCCCGGGAGCGATCGGGGAGCGATCACTCCCGGGCGTAAAAAATCGCTCCGGGAGCATTTCGACTCAGGCCGGGAGCGATTCGGCGAAAAAAATTTCCGCGGACGCGAAAAAAAATCAAATTAATTTTTTTTTTTTGGTTTTAAAAGCCCAATGGGCCTAAAAAAATTTCATTGTGACTTCATTGAGCAAGAGTTTGGAGCAAGAGCAAGAGCAAAGGAGCGAGGAGCAAGTGCTGAGGAGCGAGGAGCAAGCCTGCAGAGGTAAGTAACTTAGTAATTTAGTTAGTTTAGTTAGTTAGGTAGTGATTTAGTTAATTTAATTTAGTTTATTGAGTTTAAAAATCATAAATTTAAATTAAATTAATTAATCCCAATAAATTAAATTAATTTGCAGATTCAGGAATCAAAACCCTACAAACATCAAACACCATGGACCTGGCTATATTTCTTGGCATTTTCCTCTTCCTGGTCCCTTTTATGGTTATTATGGTGCTGGAGAGTAGGAAACGGAGGGGCCAACCTGAAGAGGGGGATGAAGAAGCTGGAGAAAGTCAAATTGGTGAAAACCCCGGTGAGGAGGAGCTGGAGGAGGGTGAACATGACCCTCAAAAAACTAAACAAGACCAAACTCCATTGTGGAAATATGTTAACAGGGCTGAAACAGGGAGAGGGGGTGGAACCACTAAATTTCATTGCCCCCATTGCAACACTGATTACACAGGTTCATACACCCGTGCTAGAAGACACCTCTGCGGGAAAAGGCCATGGGATGGAGACAAACAAATAGGAATCAAAACTTGTACAGCAGTGTCAGCGGCGGATAGAACCAAATACATAAGAGAAGAGGAGGAAGCCCAACACAGATAAAAAAAATCAAGGGGTTTCTTTGAACCAAGCTCACAATCACAAAGAACTCCTTCAGCATCCTCCCAAGGCAGTGGATATGGAGGCACAGGGTCATCAGCTTTAACGCGTAGAACCATATCAGATTTCCTTGATGAGGGGTGTAGGAATGAT
Source organism: Pinus tabuliformis (assembly GCA_031772625.1). Classification (NCBI taxonomy): domain Eukaryota; kingdom Viridiplantae; phylum Streptophyta; class Pinopsida; order Pinales; family Pinaceae; genus Pinus; species Pinus tabuliformis. Next base: position 380,439,203 of record CM062811.1, on the reverse strand, counting down.
GTGGATTCAAAGGTTTACAGGTTTCTCTATGCATGTGGGATACCATTCAATGTTCTTCGCTCACCTTATTGGCACGAAATGGTTTCTGCCATAAATGATGCCCCTAAAGGATACAAGAGCCCTGGGTATGACAAGGCAAGAACCGTTGGCCTTGATCATGAAAAAGCAAAAATATCACATTCTTTGAATAGAATGACAAGTTCTTGGACTGACCATGGGGTGTCCATTGTATCTGATGGATGGACAAATGTAAAAGGCAAGCCATTGATAAGTGTTCTTGCTGTGTCTGTTAGTGGTCCCATCTTTCTAGCTGCACATGATTACTCAGACAAGTTCAAGACCGCCATCAACATTGCAGAAGCATTACTTGAAACAATTGAGCGTATTGGCCCATACAATGTCATCCAAGTCATTACTGATAATGCTCCTAATTGTAAGGCAGCGGGAGCAATTATTGAGGATAAATACCCGAACATATTTTGGTCTGGATGTTTGGTTCACACATTGAACCTTCTGTTGCATGATATTGTCAAGAACAAAAATGAACAATACCAATGGATTGGTAATTTGTACAAGAAAGGCAAACAAATGATAAAATTTATTACAAATCATAGCAATACCCATGGCCTTTTCCGCAGTCACTCGAGATTGGAGTTGTTGAAGATTGCGAAGACCAGATTTGGTAGCTATTACCTCACCTTTAGGCGCCTTTTGAAGGTAAGAGAGGCATTAGCTAGCATGGTATCAAGTCCACATTGGCAGGTATTAAAAGAAAGGGCTACAAATGTAGCTGACATGGCAGGTTTTGAAATGGTGGAGGAGGCCGCTCTTGATGGGCAGTTTTGGACAACTGTGAGGCAGGTATTGGATTTCACCAAGCCAACTTATCACATGATTCGGTTTGCAGATACAGACAAACCAGTGATTGGCGAGGTGTATGAGCAAATGGATACCATGTTGGGGGAAATAAAAGACATTGTTCATAATAAAGATCCCAACTTGTACAAACTGATTCATGATTGTGTGTGTGAACGGTGGAATAGGCTTAATCTTCCACTACATTGCTTGGCGTATATCCTTACGCCAAAATACTACTCTACATCTTGGTTGGGCCAACCTGCAGCAGGTGGTGGGTTTAGGACCAAACCCCATTTAGATCCAGAGGTAACTAAAGGATATTTGGAAGCATTAGAAAAGTTGGTACCTGACAGGGAGGAATGTGCCGCTGTGCGCGTTGAAATAGGCAGATACTTCAATGGCACTGGTTTGTATGGTAACTTCCATGCAATGGACGACAGAGATAGATTTGATACTCTCACATGGTGGGAAACATATGGCGGGCATGGACTTTTGCCAAAATTGGCAAAAAAAGTTCTTTCACAGGTTGTAAATACTTCTTCTGCAGAGAGGTGTTGGAGCACCTACAGCTACATACATAATGTGAAAAGAAACAGACTCAATGAAAACCGAGCAGAAAGCTTGGTTTATGTGCACTACAACTTGAGGTTGTTGAGTCATTACTGTGATCGAGCTTATGAGGATCCCACATATAAAATTTGGGACAATCACCCAGAGGATGACAATTTGGAGGATGGCATTGTACATATTGAAGAACTGGAAGAGGAACTTGTAAGGGATGAAGATGAAGCAGCTGCAGCAGCCATGCCACCTCCACCTCCATCTCCACCATCTAGTAGCAGTGCTCAAGGTTCGAGTCTTGTTCCTTTGCTGTCGCCACCTCCATCTACACCCTCACGTGGAGGTTCTAGTTCTGGTCGTCGGTCTGTGCGGGAGACTCCTAGAAGACCACCACGACCTGCTTATACTCCTGGAGACTCTTGTGGCAAGGGCCACATGTAGATTCTGATTTACAATTTACTTGTCTTTTTTAGTTTCTATTAGACTTTAGTTTTCATAACTATTGAGTTTTGAGTCCTTGACTCTTGACTCTTGACTCTTTCATATCATAATGATATTTTTTGTAAACAATATATCACTGTGACAATGAAAATTTGAAGTTTGAAGTTGGGCCTTGGCAATTATAACTCATTGGTAATGATGTGAATTATGAATATGATGCTTCGTGAAAGACTAAAGTTGTTTCATTTCATTTCATTATTCATGTTTCATTTTATAAATTTATAACATTTCATATCATGTTAACAGTTAGAAGTTAGGATTTAGAAATATCTTAGAATCTTAGATATTACTTCTTGTAATGGTTAAACTTAGCTTACAAGTACAACTTTGGTGATCAATGATGATAAATGTTATTGAATTTTCAATTTCGAAAGCTTGAAGTTGAAACTTTAAGATTGAATTTGATGAATCATGATTCATGAGACTCAATATGTTGCAGTTGTAATATGTATTTTACTAACTTGTGGACATGGTTGATGACGATTATAATTTCTAGATGATTGATGTGATATGGTTCAATGATCAATCTATGTTTTTTTATGTTTTTTATGTCTAATTCATCATTCCACATGTTTTTGTTGACATATATGTATCAAAAATTAAAAAATATATATATTTTTAAAAAATCGCTCCCGGATTCGCTCCCAAACCGGGAGCTTTTGAAAATGGTCGCTCCCGCTCCCGCTCCCGCTCCCAAGCAACATTGGTTGATCTTTAATTAGTGCATCAAAACCATATAAACAGTAACTAGGTGCAGTAAAACCAGAACAAACAATCACACACAAAGAGACTTCTCTTCAAGCCTTAAGATCTTGACCCATTTTTAGATCTTATCCTTCATCAAGCGCTAAGGTTCATCCTTGATTCAGATCTAGCAGTGCACCATAACCCAATAACCTGTATTTTAGATCTTGCTCTTCATTAGATATTCAATGCATGGGTACCTTTGCCTAATGATCTTCTCCTCCTTTTATAGTCTTAGGCCTTACTCAATACCATGGACCAAAACCACTTAGAACCAATACCTTGGACCAAATACCTAGGGTCAACACTTCTGACAGGATACCTTGGAACAATACCATGGATCAAAATACCATGGACCAAATACCACGGACCAAAATTAAGTTTTCCAACCTGTACGCTCCTTTCCTTCCGTGAAAGTGTGTGTGTACGCTATACATGCCTTTTGGTCTACGAACCTGCGTGTACACGCGGCTTGGTCAATGGAGAACCTGCGTATACCTATCTTTCTTCATTTTGTGAGTCTGAATTGTGATCTGTCATCTGAGTGAGTTGCCATCAAGGACAACACCTGTGTCATAGTGCCAAATCTGAGTCATAATGCCAACAATCTCCCCCTTTGGACTTGATGGCAACCCCAAATCACTCTCCCCCTTTGTCATCAAAGGCAAAGGGTTAGGCTCCCCCTGAGTACATGCTGAATTCTCTGATATGCTGAAGTGTGCCGATTGAGCTCCATGCTCGAGTCCATGCTCCCCCTGAATATAAGAAAGATCTGCAAAAAGATGACTCTATACATACATCGTAAATGACCTTCCTATCACCAATGACTCATACATACATCCATCTCCCAACCAAGTGGGGATATACCAAGTGTTTATACATGTCAAAACAAGAGCATTACATCATCCATCCCATGCATAGTGGGGAAACAAAATAGGTCGTTTCATGACCTTGACATTAAAAGATATACATGACATAGAGACCAAATATCTGAAACAAGACTATGATAGTTATCAACAACTATCATCAGCAGCATCTGTCAATCACCATCCAGACCAGCAACCATGATCTCCCCCTAAACTTGTTCCACCTGAATAAAAAACAACTGTGAATTTGTACCAAGATCTTCTAAGATAATGTCAACAATGCATTATTAGAAGTATATGCTCCCCCTAAACCTGTGCCAGATGATCACTGTCAGACCCATATCAGACTCCTTTCATCCTGAGTCTGGCCCACTGTTTCTCTTCAAACCAACATATACGCGACTGTATCCACAAAAACCTACGTATGTACGCAGATACGCTTCATGAAACTCGCATATAACCACTTTTCTCTGAAACAGATAAGTTTCAACAACAAGATGATGCATCAACTACTCCCAGCTTCTGTCTAAGATATTCAAATGTCTCTCTAGGCAGTGGTTTGGTGAATATATCAGCAACCTGTTCTTTGGAGGGAACATACTCCAATTTGACCTTTTGTTCAAGCACTTGTTCACATAGAAAATGATATTTGATGGGTATGTGCTTGGTCTTGGAATGCATGACTGGATTCTTTGAAATACTGATTGCACTTGTATTATCACATAGAATGGAGATGGGTGGAGTACATGTGATCTGAATGTCTTGCAATGTTTGCATCATCCAAAGGAGTTGTGTGCAGCAAGATGCAACAACCACATATTCTGCTTCAGCTGTAGATAATGCAATTGAACTTTGTTTCTTGCTAAACCAAGACACTAATCTGGAACCCATATAGAATGCACCACCACTAGTGCTTTTTCTATCATCAACGCTTCCTGCCCAATCTGCATCTGTATATGCATGAAGTGTAAGATCTGTATCTCTAGGATACCATAAACCAAAATTCTGTGTTCCTTGAAGATATTTGAAAATCCTTTTGACTGCCTGAAGGTGTGATTCCTTTGGATTGGCTTGGAATCTTCCAACTATTCCATTGCATGCATGATGTCTGGTCGGGTACCTGTTAGATAAAGCAGACTGCTAATCATGGATCTGTAGGTTGGTTGATGTATTGCTGCTGATTCATCATTTGCGCTGAGACTGCATCTTGTTACCATATGGGTGCATACTGGTTTAGAATCTTCCATGCCGTATTTTTTCAAGATCTGCTTGAGATACTTGGTTTGTGACAGAAAAATACCATCTTTCTTTTGTTGAACTTGTAGACCAAGAAAATATGTGAGCTCAAAAAGCAGGGACATTTCAAATTCTTACTGCATTACCAAAGCAAAGTTTTGACTCATGGCTTCTTCATTGCTACGAAAAATTATATCATCAACATACACAACAAGTATTAGAAATTTATTATTGCCAATCTTTGTATATAAATAGCTATCAACTGACCCTTTTGAAAAACCTTCTTGATGGAGATATTTGTCAAGTCGGTAATACCAGGCCCTTGGAGCTTGTTTTAGACCATAGAGAGCTTTTCTAAGTCTGCATACAAGTTTTGCATCATTTCCAAGAATGAACCCATCTGGTTGCTCAATATAGACTTCTTCTTCTAAGTCTCCATTAAGAAAGGCAGATTTTACATCCATTTGGTATACTTTGAATTTTTGAAAGCTAGAAAGAGCAAGGAACATTCTTATAGCTTCAAGTCTAGCAACAGGTGCAAAAGTTTCTTCAAAATCTATACCTTCTTATTGAGCATATCCTTTACAAACAAGTCTGGCCTTGTTTCTAATAACTTCTCCATTTTCATTTAGCTTGTTTTTGAATATCCATTTAGTTCCTATGATATTCTTATCATGAGGTCTAGGAACTAATTCCCAAGTATTATTCTTTTCAATTTGCTCAAGTTCTTCATTCATGGCTTTGACCCAACATTCATCTTTACATGCTTCACTTACATTTTGAGGTTCGGTGGAGGATAGTAATGCTAGATAGCTTGAAGCTTCTGAAATAGTTCTTCTTGTCTGCACACCTGCCTCTTTTTGTCCCAAAATTTGAGTCTCTGGATGATTTTTCTGAACATACCTGGACGGAGTCTTTTCTTCTACCGTTATCTCTTCTTCTGGTGCTTCATTGGTTTCTTCTTCAGAATTAGTCTGATTTGATGTGGAAGGATAATCCTCATCTTCTTCATGCTCTTCAGTTTTTATTTGCCTTGGATTTTTGCATGTTTCATCAACCACAACATCAATACTTTCAATAATTTTCCCAAGTCTTTTATTATAACATTTATATCCTTTACTTCGGGAAGAGTAACCAAGGAGAATACCTTCATCTGCTCTGGGTTCAAACTTACCAAGTTTTTCATCAGTCCTTTTGATGTAACATTTGCTTCCAAAAACTTTGAAGTATTTTACAGTAGGAGTCTTACCATACCAAAGTTCATGAGGAGTTTGAGTGCTGTTTACTCGAACGTTTGTTTTGTTGAGAATAGTGACGGCAGCGAATGTAGCTTCACCCTAGAAGGTTGCAGGAGTTCCAAACTCATCTAGCATAGCACGAGCCATTTGTTGAACAGTTCTGTTCATCCTTTCTACCACTCCATTTTGCTAAGGAGTCCTTGCAGTGGAGAATTCCCTTTTTATTCCATGTTCTTCACAAAAGTCAAAGAATTCATCCAAGGTAAATTCCCCTCCTCGATCAGATCTGAGGCATTTGATTTTACGATCTGATTCATTCTCAACCAAAGCTTTGAAGGCTTTGAATTTTTCAAATGCTTCATCTTTATTCTTTAGAAGTCCTATCCAACACATTCTGGAAAAATCATCAATGAACAATATAAAGTATTCTTCTCCACGAGGTGACTTTTTCCTTGATGGACCACATAAATCAGTATGAACAAGTTCAAGAGGCTTACTAGCTGATCCTTCCTTTTCAAGGAAATGCGACCTGGTTTGCTTACCAAATTGACATGATTTGCATATTGTATTTTCTGGAATGCTGATATCAGGAAGATCACGAACAACCTAGAATTTGCATGCTTTCCTTATTTGAGAGAAGCTTAGATGCCCCAATCTTCTGTGCCATAGCCAGTGTTCATCATTTTTGCTTAGATAGCACTGTTGTTGTCCTCCCTTGAGTATGTATAAGTTATTTGGGGTTCTTATACCTTTGATCACGGTTTCACCTGTATCAAGCTCACGAACAACACATCCATTTGATCGAAATACTACTTCATTTCCTTGATCACACATTTGACTGACACTCAACAGGTTATGCTTTAGACCATCAACATACATAACATTTCCAGCTTTAACCTTTTCTTTTAAGAGAACAGAGCCTTTACCTTTTATGAAAGCAGGAGTGTCATTTCCAAATGAGACCTTCTTTTCCTTTTTTAAGGCATTATATGACTGAAATTTTTCTTTGTCACCTGTCATGTGTTTTGAGCATCCACTGTCGATATACCACTAATTTTCTTGTCCTTCTGCATACAAGGCTATACCACATCTTTCTGGTTGCGGCTCTTTCTTTTTCCATATTTTGGGACTTAATGAAGTTTGCTCCTTCTGAGATGTTTGCTGAAATTTACTCCTGCATTCAGATTCTTCATGACTGAAGTTGTTGCAAATAGAGCATTCTATTTCATTTTTAAGAAGAGAAAAGTTATTGTAAGTCCGTTTTATGATCCTTGTCACATTCCTTTGATTTCGTGCTTCTCTAGTCATGATGGTCTTGTAAGCAACACATTGAGCAGCTTTGTGTCCAAATTTATGACATGAAAAACATTGGCCATTGAAGAAGTTCCTGTGATTATCGAATCTACTAACTTGGTGATTGTAGTTTCTATTGATATTCATTCTTGAAGTAGATTGAGTATGATTTACTTGAGGTTTGTTGTAGTTTCTGTTCATCCTTGAAGTAAGTTGAGCCTGATTTACCTGGTGATCTTCTTTATGCCTTTGTTGACGATTGTCAAACTGTTCACTGCTCTTTGCTGCATCAAGATAGCTTTTAGTGGAGGTTGACAGCTTCTGTGATTGAGATGCTTCTTCAGTATATCCAAGACCTGTCTTTATCAGAGGAGAACACTGCACTTTGATAATTTCATTTAATGTTTCTGATCCTTTAGCAAATCTAAGATTGAGAGCTTTTGTTTTCTCAATATCCTTTCTTAGACCCACAATTTCACATTCCAGATTTTCATTGTGTTTTTCTCTTTCAGCAAGTTGGAATGTCAAAGTATCTATAATCATATTCTTTTCTTCTAAACAAATTTTGAGTTTAGAGATTTCTTCGTAAAGATCATCTTCATCTAAAGCATCCAAGAAATTATCATCTTCAAAAGCCATCAAAAGTCTATAGTCATTACTATTTTCATCTTCATCACTATTAGATAGACCATCGCTATCTTCATGCGTATAGTAGCTTTTCTTACTTACACTTTGTTTTCTATTCCATTTTGCTGATTCTTTACCTTTATCAAGCTTATCTTTATGAGGACATTTGGTAGCATAATGACCGACTCTTCCACAAGCAAAACATTTGAAAGGTAGTTTACCTCTGAATCTTCCGAAACCCCATTGAAGGTTTTTGACAAAGTTTGCTTCTTCCTCTCCTTCTGAAATATGTCCTGATTCATTGAGTTCTTCTCTTCCTGAAGCTTTAAATGCAGCTTCTCTCATATCTGATGGACCTCCTTTTCTCATTTCGAAAGCAGTTAAGATTCCGTGCAGCTGTGTCATAGTAATAGTCTGAAGATCCTGCTTTTCTTCTATGGCAGATACTTTTGATTCAAACTTAGTAGACAAGGATCTTAAAACCTTTTCAACTAAAGTGACTTCTTTTATCTCTTCACCCAAATTCTTCATGCAATTAACAATCTCATCTATACGTAAGAAGTAACTAGCTATACTTTCATCATTGTGCATTTTGAGAGTTTCATATTGAATTATGAGAGTTTGCAGTTTTGCACGTTTTACCTGAGTGTCTCCTTCATAGCTTAGAACGATCTTGTCCCATATTTCTTTGGTGGATTTGAGCTGCATAACTTTGACAAATTCTGATTGTGACAGACTCGCCAATAATGTATTGACAACCTTGGCATTGGTTTCATATTGCTTTTTACCTGCCGCATCTGTAGGAATTGCTGATGGAAATGTATATCCTCCTTCCACGATTTCCCAGACATCTGTTCCAAGAGATTGAAGATAGGTTGTGGTTCTTACCTTCCAATAAACGAAGTTGCTCCCATCAAAGATTGGTGGTCTGATGGATCCCTCTTTTTCGTGGTTACTCATGATGATGGATCTTCCTTCAAGCGAACAAGCTTCTTTTGAAGGACCTGCTCTGATACCAATTGTTGGAAATAATACTAAGAGGGGGGGTGAATCAGTGTTAGCAAGTCAATAACTTTTCATTACCATAATCAGATTCATATACGCTACTTCAATTAATTAAACTTGTGTGTATACGCAACTGTGGTTAAGGCAACTAGCGTATATCCTGCAGACTTAAGATTCAGTTAATTCTTCATATGTTGATCTTTAATCAGTGCATCAGAACCATATAAACAGTAACCAGGTGCAGTAAAACCATAACAGACAATCACACACAAAGATACTTCTCTTCAAGCCTTAAGATCTTGACCCATTATTAGATCTTATCCTTCATCAAGCGCTAAGGTTCATCTTTGATTCAGATCTAGTTGTGCACCATAACCCAATAACCTGTATTTTAGATCTTGCTCTTCATTAGATATTCAATTCATGAGTACCTTTGCCTAATGATCTTCTCCTCCTTTTATAGTCTTAGGCCTTACTCAATACCATGGACCAAAACCACTTAGAACCAATAACTTGGACCAGATACCTGGGGTCAACACTTCGGACAGGATACCTTGGACCAATACTATGGATCAAAATACCATGGATCGAATACCACAGACCAAAACTAAGTTTTCCAACATGTATGCGCCTTTCCTTCCGTGAAAGTGCATGTGTACGCTATACGCGCCTTTTGGTCTGCGAACCCGCATGTACACGCGGCTTGGTCAATGGAGAACCTGCGTATACCTCTCTTTCTTCATTCTGTGAGTTTGAACTATGATCTGTCATTTGAGTGAGTTGCCCTCAAGGACAACACCTGTGTCATAGTGCCAAATCTGAGTCATAATGCCAACAAAAAGTCCTTGGAAAAATCCAATGCGGGAAAACCGGTGCAACAACTCTGAGGGTTTATTATTATTAAGTAGTAGCAAAATCTGAATACATCACTGAATACCTCACTTGGTTATTCAGTTACAAAGAGAAATACTGGCAGAAGCTTTATGAGTTTTACCTCACATAATCACTGAGAAATCCTGACTGATCCAACCCCAAACTGACTGCCCCCCGTCTTTTTTGGCCGCCTCTGTGCTGCCTCTATGTAGTGTCTGCGTCAACCCAGTGTCAAGCTCTCTGGGTGCTACGTCACTTCTCTAGCGTATTGATCTGCTGCCTAGGAGATTCGATTTCTGCCTCTCGGTATCACACCTCGGCGCCCGACTTTTGAAAATCAAATTCCTCTACAGATTTCGGTTTCCTCTCTCTCCCTATGCGCTAGTTCTGCGTGGCCCTTATGGTCCAGTGTCAGCCTCTACATCAAGGCTTCTGGATCACTCACTGCCTCTCTTTGCTGATGTATCTCTGGCTGAGAATCTCTTTCTCCGGAAGTTGTTATCCTTGCCCCTCAACTGCAAGAGATCTTCTCAATCGATTTTTCCTCCTAAGAACTTCTCACTTCAGAAAATTGATTTTCTCTATCTCTCTGTGTGTTTTCCAAATGACCCTCAAGCCCCTTCTTATATCTTCCTGTTGGACAACCAACAACTTAGATTACATCTTAATCAAAGGTTCATATTATTTTGGCTTGATCTGTGGCTTTTTCTAGAAGTTTCACCCTTGACTAGATTAATACCCATTAATATTTTAATTTTCCTAAGTTTAGACTTAGGAACCCCATTAAAAATATTAATTATTTTAATAAAATCACTTGTGGGTGGAATTTTCAAAAATGCTTTCCGGGTTCTTTGGAATACCTGTGCCCAAGCCTCCTTGCAAAATTTAAGGCTTAGAGCACATTTGATGCTACCCCAAATCAACACTCCCTCTTAGCAAGGAATGTGCTCTAGCAATACACTGCTACTACATACTGCATTGACTCTGAAGCATCGTATTTACGTTGCTGATATCTGACCTGTTTTCCACCAACTATTGCATTGTTGCTCCTACTGTATTGTTGCCTTTGACATTGCCACTGCCAATGCTACATCTGTACTGCAGCTCCCTCTCAAACGCTGCATCTGCTATGCTGCGAGCACTACCACTGCGTCAGCCTCTTTGGTCACTGCGCTGACCCTCATGCACTATCTCTGCCTCTCTGCTATGTACTCACTGCCCCTCGCTGCAACAGATCACTTGTTCGACTTTCTCAGCAAACCCCACTCCAGAAAATTGAACTAACTGATCAATCTTAGTGTATCTCCAACTGACCCTCAAGCCTTCTCTTATACTTTTCTTGTTGAGTCTTCAACGGCCGAGATTAAGTCCCTAATCAACGACTAAGATTAGATTTGGCTTGATCCATTTCATTTAGAAATTTTCACCCAGTTTTATATTAATACTCATTAATATTCTGATTTTCCTAAGTTTAGACTAAGGAACCCCATTAAAAATATTAATTATTTTAATATCTCTCCAACTGGGTGGAATTTCTCCAAACGATTTCTGGGTTTTGGAGATCTCATGCGCCTTAGCCTTTCCACTAATTTTCATGGTTAGAGCACATCTGATGCTACCAAAAATCAACAACCATCTCTGCTCTTCTTTTCGACTCCCTCTGAGTCTCTACTTCCCTCTTAGAAGTTCTCTTCTAGACTCCTTCTGAGTATCAATTTCCCTCTTGGAAATCCTCTCCTAGACTCCCTCTGAGTCTCGATTCCCTCCTGGAAATCCTTCTGCCAACAGTCGAATCGCGCCTCTCCGATCTCCTTTGCTCCTGCAACATTGATCTGGATTTCTTGGCTAGAAATCTGCCTAGGCGGCGACTCCCTTCTATCTTGGTTCTGTCTCGTTAGGTACTATTCTGCTTCGACAACAACAACACCCCACGAGCTTCATAACCCACAATCTGCCCACAGCTTTCTAGGCCCCAACAGCTGAAGAAATTGAGCCTTTTGGCTCTGCACAATCCTAGCAGTGGCTAAATAGCTCCACTAGCCAACTGCGTCACTCCTACTTGGTTGAGTAGGATGACGTGGCTCTTTGTGAGCCTCTTTTGCCTCTCATTGCTTCTGCGCTAACGCCTTCTTTGGCTCGAATTAATGATGCAGGCCCTCTGCATCACCCCTTCTTTGTTGCCTTCTGCTTAGGAACAATTTCCGTCACTCGGGATAGTTGTTTCTGTTGCAAATTCTTTGATTCAGCTGGTGCCTTCAACTCTCCTGTGATCTGCAACGCTCTGATACCATGTTGAAATTTCTAAGTCTAACCTATTATAAATTTTCTTGCACTATCTGGTTTATTTCACCTACTTGTTTAATTACTAAACAAGTTATTTAACCATATAAATATTGAAATAAACACAATGCAGTCTCAACCATCTATAGATCATCAACTGAAAGTAATAGACAAACACACAAGGGACACCGTTATTTTTGGACAATTGTCCTCGGAAAAACCCAACTTGGGAAAACCGATGCAGCAATTCTGAGGGTTTTATTATTAAGACTTTTCTTGAGTAAAACTGGGTGCCAAACTAGCTCACCTGACAGAGAAATCTATCTGGCAATAATACCTCACTTCGAAAGTAGATATTCAGCAAGTCTGCTCCACGAAAACTCTCCAACGCCTCTCTGAGGCACTGCGTCAGCCCTCTAATGCTCTACGTAGGCTCTCTGGCTCTCTGCATCACTTTTGCAGCCTCTGTGTCACTCACGCAGGCCCTCTGGCCCTCTGCATAGCTTCTGCTGGTTCTACGTCTGCCTCTCTGCCTTTGCGTTGGTCTTTCGGCACTATCTCTGCCTCTCTGCTATGCACTCACTGCCCCTCGCTGCAACTCTGATCACTGGTTCGATTTCTCTTAGCAAACCCCGCTCTAGAAAATCGAATTGACTGATCAATTTGGTGTATCTCCAACTGACCCTCAAGCCTTCTCTTATACTTTTTCTGTTGAGTCTTCAACGGCCAAGACTACATCTCTAATCAATGGCTAAGATTAGATTTGGCTTGATCCATGTCATTTAGAACCTTCTCACATAGTTTTATATTAATACTCATTAATATTTTTATTTTCCTAAGTTTAGACTTAGGAACCCATTAAAAATATTAATTATTTTAATATCTTCTTAACCGGGTGGAATTTCCCCAAACCATTTCTCGGTCTTGGAGATCTCATGTTGTTAAAATTGGCAACTAGGTCCAAACTCCATGTGGGTCAGCTTATTTATGGCAGCTGATATTTTTATTGGATCCCTCTTGTCGAGAGGTGTAGGATTGATCTAAAGATCATCCGATTCCGATAAGTATTCATGGAGTTATGGATTTATTTGTATTATAAGACATATTGTCAAGTTGGCCAGCGTCCTGTGTAGGCTTAGAAGCCCAATATTCGTGTCTATTCATCATCTATGTTTTAGTATAAATAAGAGGAGACTTGAAGTCATTTTGTACAAGACATACTCTTTATGTGTGGTCTCCTCCTCTCCACGTTTTGGGTTTTGGTAAAGGAGAGACACAATGAAGATACGCTGGCCTAAAGGTTATGCCCTAGCCGCAGTAAGCCGCAGGCTTATGAGAATGTTCTACGTAGCAAACAAAGACTTATTCATACGTAGTCAAATGAAGACTCTTACGTAGTTATGGAAACCTTATACGCTGAGACCCTATACGTTGTTCATATGCTGTTCATGATGACCTCTTATACGCAGTTCTTGGAGACACTATACACAGTCTTACGACTCATCTATACGGAGCCATGGAAACATCGAAATGCAGTCATGAACCAATGCAGTCATGAAGACTGATCCAACAACGAAGACTCTACATGCTGTTATGAAGACTCATATACGCAAGTCATACGTAGCAATGGAGACCCTATATGCAGTCACTCTATACACAAGTCATACGCAGCAATGGGGACCCTATATGTAGTGACTCTATACGCAGTCATACGCAGTTCATGGAGACTCTTATGCACAGGTTGTAGAGACACTTATACGCTGGTAATAAAGACACTAATACGCAGTCATGAAGACTCATGACCTTGAAGACAGATACGCTGTCAAATGATGTAATCCTAACGCAATTATAGAGAAACTTATACGCTGGTATGAGGGACACTAATATGCCGTCTTGGGAGATATGTTCACACAATCATTGTCATGAGAAACATGTTCACGCAGTTCGAAGAGACATGTTCATCCTCTACTCATGGATTGACATATAGCCGCTGCCATAATAATAGTGATCACATATATCATCTGCTGCTCAATATTATGACCTGTTCAAGTACTATGACTTGATGGGCAGTAATGTTGATGCATATAGCAGTCAATGGTATAATCTAGAATGGAATTGTGTTAGCATATTCATTGACATGGCATGGTATAGCATGGTGTGGAAGGCACACTATGTATAATGGCAGAGGGCAGCATGATGTAGATCATGAGCAACATGATGTAGATCATGGGCAGCATAGTGAGTAGATCATGGGCAGCATGATGTATGGGCAGCGTAGTGATGAAAGCATGAGCAGCATGATGATGCATGATGCAACATGATGGTACCTCATGGTAAGGTGCAGCAAATGGATGAGATGCAACACTATGATAGGTGAAGGAGTCACCTTAGAGAATCAATTGAAGCAATATGTCTTCAACTGATCTCTGCAGATAACAAAAGTCAAAGTGTTGACTTCTATTGTAAATGCACTATCTCTCTCACTTTCTTTGCTGAACTTTGAAGAACATAAAAGAAGAATTGATCAAAGGTTTCCCCACATTGTGGGGTTTGTCCCTGGCTAGTGCCACATCTTGTGTCCTCTTTGTCTTGGCTTATCTTCTGCGATTTATATTTATGTTCTATCTGCAGTTTACTTTAATGCTGATGTGATTGCTAACTGTGAAAATTTAAATAAGTTGCTCTAGCATAGAACATACCTAAAATTAACATGGTATCAGAGCTGAGGTGAAGACAATGCCCAAGCAAGAGTGAAAGAGCAATCACCAAAGACAGTTGGGACAGAAGGATCAATGGGATCATTATCCCTCTTCTCATTCACTAAGGGTGGAACAATGTTACTTGGGAGCGGGAGCGGAAGCGGGAGCGGGAGCGACCATTTTCAGAAGCTCCCGGTTTGGGAGCGAATCCCGGAGCGATTTTTTAAAAATATATATATATTTTATATTTTTTAATTTTTGATACATATATGTCAACAAAAACATGTAGAATGATGAATTAGATATAAAAAACATAAAAAAGCATAGATTGAACCATATAACAACAATCATCTAGAAGTTATAATCTTCATCAACCACGTCCGCAAGTTAGTAACATAGTAACATACAACATATTGAGTCTCATGATTCATCAATCTTAAAGTTTCAAGCTTTCATAATTCAATATATAACATTTATCATCATTGATCACCAAAGTTGTACTTGTAAGCTAAGTGTAACCATTACAACAAATAATATCTAACATGAAATGAAATGTTATAAAATGAAACGAAATGAAACAACTTTCAACTTTCATGAAGCATCATATTCATAATTCATTACTAATGAGTTATAATTGCCAACTTCAAACTTAAATTGTCATATATTGTTTAAAAAAATATCATAATAAATATGAAAGAGTCAATAGTTATAAAAGCTACTAGAAACTAGAGAAGAGAAGTAAATCTATTATCTATTTCTTATGCTTGGGCCTCTTGCCACCACGAGAAATGTCTAATTTTTTAGTCTTGTTGCAAAATCAGGATCTTTGTCATTAATATCACCCTCCAAGCATTAATATCCAGAGGTATCTTTGTCATTACCTTTGTATCTGTATAGGGATCTTTGTCATTAATATCACCCTCTAAGCATTAACATAAGATAGAAAAAGCATAGCATGTCAAGTCAAGATTTTGTTTGAGTGATGCGTACATTTTTAGAAGGGTCATGATAGAGGAGTTCGACAACCAATGTCACTAACATCAAGGTACATAGAGGGATTGGTACTCTTGATTAAATATGAGTTCCATACCCTAATACATGACAAAATTCAATGGAAACATTGCAATCCCCCAATCCTGAAATCCTGAAAAACTGATAAGTCTGCTGGATTTTGAATGAAATCTAAAATTCTACTTTCTCCATATGAAATCCAATGAGGACGAAACCACTCTCAAACATCCTGAGTCATTTCATGGTCATGTTAAAAATTTAAGTAAAAGGATGAAAATGAAAATTAAAGAAAATGTCACTTTTACTTTAAGAATTTAACATTACCATGAATAGCATATCAATACTAGGGCCTAGACTTGATCATTAAGTTGCCCCACTCAAAAACTATTTGTTTCTTTCAAAAAAAATTGCATTTCGAACATTACTACAAAAAAAAAAATGCAAAAAAGGCAAAACGCTCCCGAAAACGCTCCCGAAAAGGCAGGGAGCGAAATTTTTTTTAGGGAGCGTGCTCCCGAAATCGGGAGCGATTTCAGGAGCGCGCTCCCGACCCGCTCCCGCCCGGAGCGCGGATCGGGAGCGGGAGCGAGGGGGGGGGCGCTCCCCCGCAACACTGGGGTGGAAGGAAAGGCAGATGCCTTGGTTGCAATAAGTTCGGCCATCATGCAAAGGAGTGTCTGAATGGCAAAGACACATCTCTTGATGAAGATAACAATCATTCCAGGGACATCTTCAATGATCAAAGGAATGACTGATAATGCAGGTCATCAAAGAAATGGTTGACTCTTCAAAGAAAGCAAGGAACCCCAGAATCTCTTTTATGTCCTTGATCGCAAGAAGAACCTGGTGTCCATCTTGAAAATGGAAGTCAAGATGGCACTCATCGATGGAAAGGTATGTGTTTGAAAATAGATTTTTCAAAGATGTTTTTGAGTTCAAGGGTGTATCAAGTTGCAAGAAAATCACTGGGGACCATGTCCATTGACACAGCACTAGAGGCCTGTGAGTCAGATGGTGACAGGGATGCCTGGATTCAAAAAGAGCATGAAGGTACATGTCTGAGATGTACCGAAGGAAAATCTTATAAGGGGACCATTCCCCTCATACAGCTGGTCCACAGGTTTGGAACAACCCGAGCAGTTTGAGATTGATAATCAGGAATCTCACGTATGCAGGTGGAAGAAAGCCCTCTATGGGTTGAAACAAAACACCCCAGGCGTAGTATGAGAGGATCAATCGCTGTCTGATGAAGCTAAGATTCACTAGGAGTGAAGCCAATCCAAACCATCTGAAGGTTGTGGATGATAGACCTCTCATACCAGCACCTTATGAGGACGACCTATTTCTGACAGGTGCAGATCCTCTCATTTGCAGAAGTAAGAGGGAGTTGGATTCCGGATGTGGAATAATAAACTGCAAGCCTGTGACTACCTCGGGAATCTTAACTTTCAGAAGTTATATGGTAGTGATGTCAGACCAGATTTGGGAAATGCCTCTGAGTTTCATAAACTCATTCGTGTTGATGTTCTTGGTGAACTTCCGTCCAAACATATGTATTGCAGCTAGCATGATGAGCTCATATTTGGTTGAGCCTCACTAGATTGGTGCCAAGAATCTTCTGAGATATCTTCGGGGCACAATCTCTCATGGATTGAGATACACTGCTGAAAATATGAAACCACATGATTATTCGAATGCTAAGTGGGCAGGCAGTGTGGAGGATCACTAGAGCACTTCTCAGTGCTGGTTCTCCTTGGGATCTGCTTCGATATCCTGGATGAGCAGGAAGCAGAAGTCGGTGGCTTTGAGCACTGCCGAGGCAGAGTATATTGCTGCTAGCATGGCTACCTGAGAGGCAGTCTGGTTACGAAAGCTCTTCAGTGAGTTGTTTGGATACCACTATGTAGCAGGATGATTAGTTCTCCTGTGAGGTCTGGATGATGTGTTCTCCATGACGATTATGTAGCAGGATGATTAGTTCTCTTGTGAGGTCTGGATGATGTGTTCTCCATGACGACTATGTAGTAGGATGATTAGTTCTCCTGTGAGGTTTGGATGATGTGTTCTCCATGACAATTATGTAGCAGGATGATTAGTTCTCCTGTGAGGTCTGGATGATGTGTTCTCCATGACGATTATGTAGCAGGATGATTAGCTCTCCTGTGAGGCTTGGATGATGTGTTCTCCATGGCGATTGTGTAGCAGGATGATAAGTTCTCCTGTGAGGATAGGATTGATTAGTTCTCCTGTCGAGGCATCCTACCCATGTAGTCTGGGACTCATGGGAAGTACCTCTCATTTGATCAATGAACAAGGAAATGAGGATAGGGACCATAGTAGTACCGATAGACGCATCGCTATATCTACCGTACTCCCTATGCTAGGATGACCTTCATTGATCTGGGATCAATGATACTGGTTTGGGACCAGTTGTAGGAGTTGTACCTACTATGACGTTGACTTCGGGTCGGTTGAGACTGGTATAGGACCAGTGGTACATACTCTGAGACTGACTTCGGGTCAATGTAGGACTGGTCTGGGACCAGTGAGAGTGGTACATACTATGACGTTGACTTCGGGTCGGTTGAGACTGGTCTGGGACCAGTGGTACACACTCTAAGACTGATGATACTGGTCTGGGACCAGTGGTAGGAGTGGTACCCCCTATGATGCTGACTTTGGGTTGGTTGAGATTGGTCTGGGACCAGTGGTACGCACTCTGAGACTGACTTCGGGTCAATGGAGAATGGTATGAGACATTCTCAATCAATTCTTCTTCTTCATGGTTCAGCAGAGCCAAGCTGAGCAGAGCAAAGCAGAGCCAACAGAGCTGAGCAGAGCCAGCAGAGCTAGCAGAGCTGAGTAGAGTAATGCAGGGCACTGATGGCAGAGACAGTACAGTCGGACATATGGATCAGCGGATGGAGTTCTCCCTAGTTGAGAGGGAGTGTTAAAATTGACAACTAGGGCCAAACTCCATGTGGGTCACCATATTTATGGCAGTTGATATTTTTATTGGATCCCTCTCGTCGAGAGGTGTAGGATTGATCTAAAGATCATCCGATTCCGATAAGTATTCATGGAGTTATGAATTTATTTGTATTATAAGACATATTGTCAAGTCGGCCAGCATCCTATGTAGGCTCAGAAGCCCAATAGTCGTGTCTATTCATCATCTACGTTTTAGTATAAATAAGAGGAGACTTGAAGTCATTTTGTACAAGACATACTCTTTATGTGTGGTCTCCTCCTCTCCACGTTTTGGGTTTTGGTAAAGGAGAGACACAATGAAGATACGCTGGCCTAAAGGTTATGCCCTAGCCGCAGTAAGCCGCAGGCTTATGAGAATGTTCTACGCAGCAAACAGAGACTTATTCATATGCAGTCAAATGAAGACTCTTACGCAGTTATGGAAACCTTATACGCTGAGACCCTATACGCTGTTCATGATGACCTCTTATACGTAGTTCTTGGAGACTCTATACATAGTCTTAAGACTCATCTATACGCAGCCATGGAAACATCGAAACGCAGTCATGAACCAACGCAGTCATGAAGACTAATCCAACAACAAAGACTCTACACACTGTTATGAAGACTCATATACACAAGTCATACGTAGCAATGGAGACCCTATACGCAGTCACTCTATACGCAAGTCATACGCAGCAATGGGGACCCTATACACAGTCATACGCAGTTCATGGAGACTCTTATGCACAGGTTGTAGAGACACTTATATGCTGGTAATAAAGACACTAATATGCAGTCATGAAGACTCATGACCTTGAAGACAGATACACTGTCAAATGATGTAATCCTAACGCAGTTATGGAGAAACTTATACACCGGTATGAGGGACACTAATACGCAGTCTTGGGAGATATGTTCACACAATCATTGTCATGAGAAACATGTTCACGCAGTTAGAAGAGACACGTTCATCCTTTGCTCATGGATTGACATATCGCCACTGCCATAATAACAGTGATCACATATATCATCTGCGGCTCAATATTATGACCTGTTCAGGTACTATGACTTGATGGGCAGTAATGTTGATGCATATAGCAGTCAATGGTATAATCTAGAATGGAATTGTGTCAGTATATTCATTGACATGGAATGGCATAGCATGGCGTGGAAGGCACACTATGTATAATGGCAGAGAGCAGCATGATGTATGGACAACATGATGTAGATCATGGGCAGCATAGTGAGTAAATCATGGGCAGCATAGTGATGAAAGCATGAGCAGCATGATGATGCATGATGCAACATGATGGTACCTCATGGTAAGGTGTAGCAAATGGACGAGATGCAGCACTATGATAGGTGAAGGAATCACCTTAGAGAATCAGTTGAAGCAATATGTCTTCAACTGATCTCTGCAGATATCAAAAGTCAAAGTGTTGACTTCTATTATAAGTGTATTATCTCTCTCACTTTCTCTGCTGAACTTTGAAGAACATAAAATAAGAATTGATCAAGGGTTTCCCCACATTGTGGGGTTTGTCCCTAGCTAGCGCCACATCTTGTGTCCTGTTTGTCTTGGCTTGTCTTCTGTGATTTATATTTATGTTCTATCTGCAGTTTACTTTAATGCTGATGTGATTGCTAACAATGAAAATTTAAATAAATTGCTCTAGCATAGAACATATCTAAAATTAACACATGTGCTTTAGCCTCTCCACCAATTTTCATGGCTAGAGCACATCCGATGCTACCCCAAATCAACATTTTGTTGTGTCATTATGAATACCTCCCTAGTTAAGACGGAGTGTTGAGAAATATAACTAGTGTTGATCTTCATAATGTAATAAAATGTAATTTTTATCATTAATATATTCATTATATTTATTTTATTTCTTGGTCAATGCATGTTTTTAATGCTTATAGAGTCAAAGAAGAATTTATTATAAGTCAAAAGAAATGTATTTGAGTCAAGTCCCATTTGGACTTTTGAAAGAAAAAGAAAAAGAAAAATATTTTTGAGTCAAAGTGTCAACACAAGACCAAACCAACCTAAGAGACAGCTATTCAACCCTCCTGGACATGTATATATAGTCAGCTTGAGCTCTTGGTGATAGATACATTCATCATTACATCACATCAATTTCTTTGCAAGAACAAGAAGAAAAATCAGTCAAAGTCAAAGGAGAGAGAAAAATCATGTTTTCTGCCCTAATTTTGTTCACACGTGTCAAATTTCTGCGGTTTTCTGAGGCTACTACAGGGATGAAATTTGACCTCCACAGCAGGTCCAAGATTTTCTGTGATATGACCAGATTCCAGAAGGGTTTGACTGGTGTTGACTTTGACTTGTTGGAGGAAATTTGGAAGAGGGCTGATTTGGGTTCTTTGTGGCAGTCTTGGTCTTGGGTCTTGGATATCTCATTTTGATCTAATTCTATAAGAGAAGGATTGTTTGGGTTTTCACCTTCTAGGGTTTTGCCCTGACTTGGAGCCTAACTTCTTGTGTTCTTTGTCTCTTTGTGATCTTCATGTTTTGTACTTTTGTATAGTGACTTGATGAAGAAGATCATACAAGTAATAAGAAGCCAACAAACATTCACAAGTAATTATCAAGTTAAGAGAAATCAATTATTTTATTCTAGCACTTGCTTTCTCAACACATTTAAACTTCCACGACTAGACTTCTAATAGTTTCTAACAAAACCATTATGTCTAAAATGTAGAGTGGATGACTTCAAAAATATAGTAGATCCCTTCATACTTTCATTGAAGTTTCATCTAATGATTTGAGGATATCCAAGATTCACCAAGCTTTCCAGAATTACAAATAATATTTTATTCTTTAAAAGAAACCCATGACTTTCCTCTTCTTTCAATGTTTGCAAACTCCACTTTGGTTGAAAATTACATCTAGATTGTCAAAACAATTTAATTTGCAACATGGAATGAAATTTCCATCATTGTTAACATTCATCACTTTGATTGTTCCCCTGAAAACAATTGGAAATAAACATTTCTAAATATGGCCATTTCCTATAATGCTTCATACCTGTAGAAAAAACTAAGGATGATAAACTTCCACACACAAGTATTTCCATATGAATAAAAAAGAAACTTGTCAAGTAAGATACAAATCGCTCTTCATACATTTAAAGTATCATATTTGTACAACGCTGCTTCAAAATAACATTGACTATATATGGGAAGAAATTAGTGGAGTCGCAGTCCAAAGAAGCATACCTGTAAACCGAGGGAGCAATAGAGACACATTACGCAAAAGATGATGGCAAGATATGGTGTTAAACTGGGAATAAGTGTGAAGAAAGTTGCTATAATTTTTCTATAACGTGGAATGCGCATCAAAATTCTTGTTAGTCGTAGAAGTCTAGCAATTATCAAGTAACGGATCCTGCACAAAAGCAAATCCAACAATTATTTTCCTTTATAGTGAATGTAAAATTTAATTCATGCTAGAGAACATATAAGATTGATCATGCAAGTTGCCCATACTAGAAAAATATCATTAACAAGATTCCAGTTGCATATTTGGAAAAAGAACAATAAACAGCAGGATGTAACTTGAGCAAAAATTGCGACCACAACTATGTAGCACTTCTAACAACTTATTGACAATTCTTAAAAGATATTAGGCTTTGACATTATCATCCCTGTAGTTCATGGTCACTGATCAGAACTATCAACATGTATGTGAACAACTTTGATATTATCACACAATACATGAAACTCTTGTTTATATTATTCATGCACTTTGAATTGTACATTTTTAATCATGTAGCCAATAGTATCATCATAATTTATATTTTTTTCTTGTTTTAAGATTTTGTGGCATGTATATTCAAGAAAACAGCCTTGTGAATAGTGGTCAAGGAAGAAGGGCAAAGTTAATCCAAAGGAAACTCAAGGTTAGGGTTTGTTGCCACTAAAAGGGTAAGTATTTCCAAAGCGACCCTCACATGGTGTGTGGTATTGGAGCTTGCATGAGATCTCTTGCTTATCTCATCCAAACTCAATACTCTTTCTTCAAGTTTTTACTTAGAAATATGACGATCTTACCTCACATCAGTTCTCCTCATTCTTTCAAATGTGTTAAACATAGTATATCAGCTCTTATTTCTTACAAATCACATAATAAATGCACATACAAATGGTACACTAGCTTCCACACATATATGGTGCTATGTTCTCTTGGTTTAGCTTGTTCATTTCAATTGTTGCACTATGGTTTCACAAGTGATTTCTTTCTTCGAAATGGTGTTATAGCCTCTTATCTAGTTGTGAGTGTCGTCATGCCTTGGGTCAAGTTGTACTAATAGAGATTTGGTTGTTGTAGTGTGTCTCATATCCCTAACCATATTTATCACTTTACAATTTTCCCATTTATTTCTATTATTTTCATAAGTAGACATCCCTGCCTATGTCTAACTTGTCATATGTCATTCAACAAGATCTAAAGCAAAGTAATGAACATGCATGTGTAAGAACCTTCAAAGTCAAATGAGTGAAAATGCTTAAGGTAGTTGCAACATGGAAAAGTTAAAAGTAAAAAATAAGTAATGCTAGAGCTACATAACATCATTAAAAGACCCTTACCCATAAGTCCTGTTGCCCCAAAATCTAGTAGGTCCTATGAGAGACCTTAGAAGGTAAGAACTAGACCAAGGAACAACGAGGTAGAGGCCCGTGTTGAATTTGGGTAGCATTGGATGTGCTTTAGCCATGAAATTTGGTGGAGAGGCTAAGGCACATGAGATATCCAAGACCCAAAAATTGTTTGGAGAAATTCCACTCGGATGGAGAGATATTAAAATAATTAATATTTTTTATGGGTCCTAAGTCTAAACTTAAGAAAATAAAAATATTAATGTGTATTAATATAAAATGGGTGAGAAAGTTTTAAGTGACGAGGATCAAGCCAGTTTTAATCTCAGTCGTTGATTAGGGACTTAATCTCGGCCATTGAATCGTCAACAGGAAAAGTATAAGAGGAGGCTTGAGGGTCAGTTGGAGATACACCAAGAGAGATCAAGAATTCGATTTTCTGGGGTTGGGTTTGCTGAGGGAATCGAGTTAGTGATCAGTTGCAGTGACAGGCAGATAGTTCAGCAAGGGATTTCCATCCCAAGGCTGAAGAATACATAGCAGAGAGGCAGTGAAGTGCCGGGAGAGACAGCGCAAGCCCTAGAAAGGCTAACGCTGAGGCCGAAGGAGCCAGCGTAGAGGATGCAGAGGACCATAGAGGCTGATGCAGAAGCTGTAGAGGTTGACGCAGAGGGCTTGAGAGGAAACACTGGGAGATTTTATGGGGCAGACTAGGAGCTGATCAACAGATCCTGAGCCGGGAGAAGGTGACGCAGTTCCAGAGCAATGCTTCGAGCAGATTTCGTTGTCCAGCACAAGGAACAGTTAGAGTCACTGTGGGGTTGATCATCTGGTTGCTGATTTGCCGAAATATCTGTCTCCGGATAGAGGTACTACTGCCGAGGACATTCTCTGTTGGGTGAGCCATTTCTGGCACCCTAGTTGTATTCAGAAATTTTCTTAATAATACAAACCCTCTATATGCTGCACTGGTTTTCCCGAATTGGGTTTTTCCAGGGACGATTGTCCAAAAATAACGGTGTCCCTTGTGTTATTGTTTTTGTTTACTTCAGTGCATGATCTGTATATCTGTGAAGGTTGCATTTGTGTTTACTTCGATGTTTATGCAATTAAATAACTTGTTAATGTAAAGAACAAGTAGGAGATAGTAAACCAGAAATTGCAGTAGGGGTTTCTGATGTGTTAGATTCAGGAATTTTCACATGGTATTAGAGCAATTGCAGATCATAGGTGACTAAAGGCATCAGCCGAGAAATCTGAGAGTTTGCAACAGAGAAGTAGTTGTCCCAAGAGACAGCGTTGTTCCAGAGCCAGAGACACAGAAGGAGGAGTGACACAGTGCAGAGAAGGTGACGCAGAGGCTCACACAGTGCCTGCGTCAACATTCTGAGCCAGGAGAGGAAGACACAGTAGCTGGGAGGAGCCCACGCAGTAGCTGCGTCAGCTGTCTAGGCCAGCGCAGAGGCAGAGGGAGGTAGATCAGGCCTACGCAATGCTAAGTCATCTTTCTCAGCGAAGAAGGACTGACGCAGTGGCCAGGAGGAGTTGATCCAGTTCTCATTGTGATTGCGCAGAGCCAGAAGGGCTAAGATTCTTCAGTTGCCAAGGCTAAGGGAGCTGTGCAAATTTTGATTTGATGAGTTGGTGGGACATTGTGTCTGTTAGTGCAGAACAATGTCTAAGGAGACTAAACCAAGGTAGAGGGAAGCACTACCTCGACAGATTTCTAACCAAGAAATCTAGATCCAGGTTGCAACGGCAAAGGAGGATTGGAGAGGAGTGATTCGACAGTTGGCTGAAGGATTTTTGAGAGGAAAATTAGGACTCAGAGGGAGTCTAGAGAAGAGGAGCAGAGATGGCAGTGAACGAATTGATGGATAAAGATAGATTGGATGGGGCTTCCTATTTTTTCATCTGGAAGGCCAGGATCCTGGCAATCCTAGATAAACATTGCATCAAGGACTATGCCTTGAGAACAATAGTTGTTCCAGTTGACCCTGCTGCAAAGGAGAAGTATGAGGAGGCCCAGACGAAGGCAAAATGCATGATCCTAGACGGGCTCAAGGATCATGTAATACCCCATATTGCTGAGAAGAACATAGCAAAGGAGATGTGGTAGACCTTGACCACCTTATACCAGGACTCTTATGTGTAGCGGAAGATGTTATTGGAAAATCAACTGAGGTCATATCAGAT
Source organism: Pinus tabuliformis (assembly GCA_031772625.1). NCBI lineage: Eukaryota > Viridiplantae > Streptophyta > Pinopsida > Pinales > Pinaceae > Pinus > Pinus tabuliformis. The sequence goes on along the minus strand of CM062811.1, from coordinate 380,413,619 downwards.
GCAAAAAGGAGAGGAGATAGATCCATTCCTTCTCAAGTTGCAAAGGATTCACGACCAGCTTACTTTCGTGGGGTCTACACTGGATCCAGAATTCATGGTCAGTACTTCCCTAAATGCAGTCTCCCAGGAGTGGGAGACATTTGTCCAAAGTATCTTGGCCAGAGCGACTCTCCCCAGTTGGGAGGAGATTTGGGCAGCTCTTCGACAGGAAGAGCTCAGGAGAATGACCAAGGTGGGTTGTAGCAGTAAGGGAGTTCGAATTAAGGAGGAGGAGGAGGATGTAGCTCTCGCATCAACGGGACAACAGGGGGTTCAGAAGAGGGAGAAGAAAGTGCTTCAACTGTGGGGAGCTAGACATTATGCATCTCAGTGCCCCAAGAAGAAAGGCAAGGGAGAAGCTTCCGACTCAAACGCTGCTCCGGCAAAGGCGGAGAAGGATGTCGAGACTCGAGACTGATGACGATTGTGCCATGAGTTCTCATGCGCCTCTAGAGAAGAGGTAAGGAGACATAGAGCTGTAGTCGAGAGGACTACAAAAAGACGGGCAAGATCCTTGAGGTGCCCAAACTCTTGGATCACATTTAGCTACGGGAGCCCTTAAAGACAGTAGCATCATGACAGGTGTCGGGCGGAGCAAAGTGTGGTGGAGTAGCATATTGATTTGGTGCAACATCAGATGTGCTCTAGCCACGAAAATTGGTGGAGAGGCTAAAGCACATGAAATCTCCAATACCCAAAAATGGTTTGGGTAGATTCTAAACAGTTTGGGAGATATTAAAATAATTAATATTTTTAATGGAGTCCCCAAGTCTAAAATTAGGGAAGATAAAATATTAATGTGAACTGATATAAAATTGTGTTAGAAGGGTCCAAAAGTCATGGATCAAACCAGACTTAATCTTAACTGTTGATTAGGGACTTAATCTCGGTCGTTGAATTGTCAACAAGAAAAGTATAAGAGGAGGCTTGAGGGTCACTTGGAGAACACATCAAGTTGATCAAGATTTCGATTTTCTGGGGTAGGGTTTGTAGAGGAAGTCGAAAGAGTGATCAGAGTTGTAGCTGAGGGGCAGTGAATACAAAAACAGAGAGGTAGAGATAGTACCAAGAGGATCAACGCAGAAGCCGGGAGAGAGGGACGCAGAGCCAGCCAGAGGTTCACGCAGTGCCTCAAAGAGCCAGCGTGGGTGACACAGAGGCTCTAAGGGCTGACACAGTGCCTTCAAGGCTGACGCAGGGCGAGCTAGGGTGACACTAGGTAGACGCTGGGCTAGAAAGGGCTGACACAGTCCCTAGAGGCTAATGCTGGGGTTTTCGTGGGGCAGATTGGAGCTGGGAGCATTCAGAGTGTTTATCCGGGGTTTCAGCCGGAACATCTGTCTCCGACTGAGAGGTACTATTGCCAAGATTATTCTTTGTTGGCTGAGCCGGTTTTGGCACCTAGATTGTATTCAGAAACTGCTTAATAATTAAAACCCTCAGATAGCTGCACTGGTTTTCTCGCATTGGGTTTTTTCAGGGACATTGGTCCAAAAACAATGGTGTCACTTGTGTGCTTGTTTTTGTTTCCTTTAGTTGATGAGATGTAATGTGTCTAGCATGTACTTGTATTTATTTTTAGTATTTACATGGTAAACGACTTGTTAATTAATCAGAACAAGTAGGCAGAAATAAATTAGAAAAGTACATGAAGGGTTTCTAATAGTTAGACTTAGAAATTCCAACATGGCAAGACAAGGCTAGAGTGCAGAATCCTGTAGCAACGCAGTAGAGGTTGCAATAGTGCGAGAGGCACAAAGGTGTTTGCAGCAGCGCAATGGTAGGAGAGGGAGCACAAGATAGCAACAGAGGTAGCTTCAGCATCACGAGGCTTCCAGATTGACCAGGATGTTAGTATTTGGGTGAAGTCAGTTACTTACTTCTCAGTAACTGAGTTGTAGTGTAGCACTTAGCAGTGGCAGTGCTATGGGCAGCATGAGGCAACATTTGAGAGGGAGTTGCAGTAGATATGGAGCAGTGGCAGCGGCAGTGTCATGGGCAACAGTAGAGGAAGCAACAGTGCAATGGATGTAGGGAAGTAGGCCTAGCATCAACACAGAGGACCGATGCAGATGATCAGTGTGATGCTTCCATGGTGAAGTGTTGTTAGAGAACATTCCTCGCTAAGAAGGAGTGTTGATTTTGGGTAGCATTGAATGTGCTCTCGCCATGAGCTTTGGTGGAGAGGCTAAGGCACATGAGATCTCCAAGACCCAGAAATCGTTTGGAGAAATTCCACCCAGATGGAGAGATATTAAAATAATTAATATTCTGAATGGGTCCCTAAGTCTAAACTTAGGAAAAAAAATATTGATGTGTATTAATGGGTGAGAAAGTTCTAAGTGACGAGGATCAAGCCAATTCTAATCTCAGTTGTTGATTAGGGACTTAATCTTGACCGTTGAATCGTCAACAGGAAAAGTATGAGAGGAGGCTTGAGGGTCAGTTAGAGATACACCAAGAGAGATCAAGAATTTGATTTTTTGGGGCTGGGTTTGCTGAGGAAATCAAGTTAGTGATCAGTTGCAGTGAGGGGCAGTTCAACAAGGGATTTCCATCCAAGGCTGAAGATTACGTAGCTGCGAGGTAGTGAAGTGCCAGCAGAGACAACGCAAGCCCTAGAAGGGTTGATGTAGAGGTCGAAGGAGCTAACGCAGAGGATGCAGAGGGTTGTAGAGGCTGACGCAGAGGACACAAAGGGCCTCAGAGGCTGACGCAAAGGACGTAGAGGGCCTCAAAGGCAGCGCTGGGAGATTTTGTGGGGCAGACTGGGCGCCGATCAGCAAATCCTGAGCCGGGAGAAGGTGACGCAGTTCCATAGCAGTGCTTGGAGCAACTTTCGTTGTCCAGCACAAGGAACAATTAGAGTCACTGTGGGGTTGGCCATCTGGTCGCTGATTCGCAGGAATATCGATCTACGGATAGAGGTACTACTGTTGAGGACATTCTCTGTTGCGTGAGCCATTTCTGGCACCCTAGTTGTATTCAAAAATTTGCTTGATAATACAAACCCTATTTATGCTACAACGGTTTTCCTTGGGTTTTTCCGGGGACGATTTTCCAAAAATAACGATGTCCCTTGTGTTATTGTTTCTGTTTACTTCAGTGCATGATCTGTATATCTGTGAAGGCTGCATTTGTGTTTACTTCAATGTTTATGCAATTAAATAACTTGTTAATGTAAAGAACAAGTAGGAGATAGTAAACTAGAAATTGCAGTAGGGGTTTCTGATGTGTTAGATTCAGGGATTTTCACAACCCAATGTCAGCACAACACACCATCTCTTGCTCTTTAGTGGATTTCCACCACAAGGGAGGCTTCCCCATATTAGTCGTTGTTACCACAAAATCTAGTAGACCTTGGAGAGGGAAACCCTACAAGACAAATAGTTAGATCAAGTGCTAACAATGGGGTAGAGGCCCAATGCTACCTCAGTTAAAACCCCCTACTTTTTACGAACTTTCACCAATGGGAGGAGTCCCGGTAGGAAGGAGACAACTTAAAATAGATATGCTAGGTATAAGGCACAGAGTGATCAAGTAAGAGCTCATTCAAGAGAGAAACTCAATAAGGCTTCAAAGCTTCAAGGATTCAAAACACTCTCTAAGAAAAGTCGTAGAAATCAAATTTCAAGAGGTAGGGTTTTGAGGTTTTTCGATGGTGATAGGTATTCACAAGGTCAAGAACAAAGAGAAAGGGTTTCTTGCAAAGATAATCAACTATTCCAAGGCTCATGAAACCTTCAAGAAAGTTCTCAAGTTGAGGGAGAAGAAACTAGGATTTCCCTCTTAAAGCAACACCTAGGGCAAGAGATTTTATGGATGAAATTTGAGTGGATGCCCACCAAAATGATAGGTCATGTAGCCAAGACCTACCTCTTGATGTTTAGGCTCTCAAACTATTGATTTTGGGTAGCATAGGATGTGCTCTAGCTTCAAAATTTAGTGGAGGGGCTAGAACACATGAGATTTCCAAAACCCATAAATCGTTTGGAGAAATTCCACCCAGAGGAGGAATTATTAAAATAATTAATATTTTTAATGAGTTCCTAGGTCTAAACTTAGGAAAATAAAAATATTAAAGTGATGAGGATCAAGCCTGTTTTAATCTTAGCCATTGATTAGAGATTAGATCACGACCGTTGATTCATCAACATGAAAAGTATGAGAGGACGCTCGAGGGTCAATTGGAGATACACCAAGAGATCAAAGAGTTCGATCCAACCTTCGACCTAGCAGCAACAACGCTTCGACCCTAGCAACTTCAACTTGGCAGCTTCTGGCATCAGTGGCAATTTCAACCTTAATTAGGAGACTTTGATATTCTAAACTAGCCCACACGAGAGAGAGAGAGACACCAAAACTTTGATTTTCTTCTTCCCTTCATCCTTGACCAAACTCGCACTCCTTTTAGCCCCTTCCTTCAACTTCACACTTCTTCCCAACTTCCAGCTTCTAGCTTCAGATATCGAACTATGCTTGAGAGAGTGAGATGCTCAAATGAAGTCAAACTGCCTTGTATATAGCCTTCCAATGAGGTCGAATTGCCTCTCTTGAGGCTGACTTGATCTTCTTGAGACCGACTTGGTGTGGAGGTCACATAATTCATTTTTGAATAAAAAATAATTCTTTTTGCATCATTTGAAAGCCCAAGAAGGGTCTCATAAAATATACAATGACTCTTTATTAATCTTAGGTCTACAATGGGGACTTTGACTAATAAAATGATGACCCAAGCATGAAACCATGCTTTAATAAGTCATTGTAACAATAATAATTTTTTTTTTGACAAATACATTTTATGCAGACCGAACCTAGTTACATTTTTCAACACTCCCTCTTAAATAGGGAGGTATTCAAATTTCGTTTTCAACTTAGGGACTTAGGAGGCAATTCGACTTTATTTGGTTTCTAGTGGAATGTGGGGGCCACCCACATGGGAGTTCGAATTGGCCCATTCGAATAGCTTGGAGGGAAAGTTGAATAGGTGGATGGAGGGGCCCACATGAGGCTAGGGAGGCCCAAGGAGTTATAAGGAGGGAGAAACTCTAATTTTGGATGCATTCTTACACCTTGCAATCAAAATTACATGATTGTTCCCTCAGCTGTTTAGCTGAGTCAACTAGCTGTTTAGCCACAAATATCTCAAGCGGGAGATTCAACCTCTACTTCGGGGGACCATCCGTGCCCGCCCTAGAGAGGCAGTTCCATAAGTATTTCAAGAGTTTCAGGAATGTGTACAACACTACCATTTAGCCACAACAGGGAGTGCATATTTTTGGCTAGCTGGAGAAACACAGGGGGAGTTTGGAGCTATCAGTGATCAAGCATTTGCTGGGAGAGTTAGAGGATTGGGAGAGCAACAAAGGGTCAACCTTTCTTGTGAGTTTTGGAGCCAACAGAGCTAGGATCCCAGCAATTCGATTTACAGTTACCCGAGGCTTGTGCACAGAGCAACCACTAGGTTCACGTGGGAGTTGGAGGAAGGAATTTTAGAGTTGGAGCAGGCTGGGAGAAGTAGGAGATCACTTGGAGGGCCATTTGAGGAGGATTGCTGGAGTTGGGAGAGCAGAGATTGACAGGATCAGTCACAGCAATAGAATTCGAAATTGGAGGAGGGCCAAGCTATGAAAGGTCAATTTTTGAAGGTTGGAACTAAGGGAAACCCTTTCTGGGTTTTTCTGGGTTTTGGGAAAGGATCCCACTCTTGATTTTATAGAATTTTTTGGGCAGATCTAAGGGGTCAAACAGGGGTCCCAACTCAGCTAGCAACTAGAGGAGCTAAGGGAAATTTGGGCCAAAATTCCGAGGTCAACATTTGGCCAATTCCTTCATGGGTTTTTCTGGGTTTAGGCCAAGGAGCAAGGAGCTGAAATCTTATAATTTTCCAAGCATGGGAAGCAGTGATTCCAGCCCTTCGAAGTTAGCAGACAAAGAAATTTTTTGGGGCAACACAACGCAGTTTGGTGCAGCAGTTGTAGCAGCCTTCAGTTCAGCATTTTCTCACCTGGGTTTTGTCAAGCTTGTCCATTAAGACAAGCCCAAGTGCACCATTCTATTTTACTATTGTATTTTTCTCCTGAAGAAGTAATAAAATGGCTCAACAATTCTCTATTTCCAATGTTTCCATGGGTGCTTAATGTATATTTCGTTTTTCTGATTGCTAGATTGTTTGCATGCTTTGTATATCACTTACATTCCTGTTTAGGAACACTACATTAGGCACCACAATGCCATGGACTAGATTCCTGACGAAGGCAATCTATCCAAGTGGGACTAAGATGGACTAAAGTTTTCAGCTTCTCTAGGTACCATCAGGCTTACTTGCTAACCATGAACCCAAAGCTTTAGGTGCGTATCCGAAGTTAGAGCTCCATGACCAATGCCACCCTCCCTACTTCAGGAACTAGAGATCAACACATAGTGCCGGCCAGATGTCCTCCCAGGAATGTGTTTCACACACAAGGCCTCAACAAATCTCTTCCAAACTTTTATCATCATTAACAAAATCAGTAATATCAACTAAACTAAGCATGCTTCTAAGATACTCAAACTTCTTATTAGGAAGAGACTTTGTTAGTATATCAGCTACCTGATCGTTTGTCGGGACATACTGTAGCTTCACGATCCCATCTTGCACCAAGTTCCTAATATAGTGGAACTTACTGTTGATATGCTTCGTCCTGGCATGAAACACGAGATCTCCAAACATCTTGATCCAACTTTGATTATCACAATTAATTATAGTAGGATCTAGAAGCTTCTCGAACAAATCTGTCAGAAGCTTCCTCAACCATACAGCCTCCTTTCCTACTTCACATGCAACCACGTACTCTGCTTCAGCACTACTCAAAGCAACAAGATCTTGCTTTCTACTTATCCATGAGATCATGGTGTGAAAATTCCTGAATCTAACACATCAGAAACCCCTAATGCAATTACTAGTTTAGAATCTCCTACTTGTTCTTTACATTAACAAGTTATTTAATCGCATAAACATCGAAGTAAACACTATTGCAACCTTCACAATATACAGATCATGCATTGAAATAAACTGAGACAATCACACAAGAGACACCGTTATTTTTGGACAATCGTCTCCGAAAAAACCCAATTCGGGAAAACCAGTGTAGCATATAGAGGGTTTGTATTATTAAGTAGGTTTCGTGAATACAATTAGGGTGCCAGAAATGGCTCACCCAACAGATAATTTCCTCGACACTAGTACCTCTATCTAGAGACAGATATTCTGGCAAATCAACAACCGAATGATCAAACCCCACAGCGACTCTCACTGTTCCCTATGCGGGATAGCGAAAGCTGCTCCAAGCACTGCTCTGGAACTGCGTCACCCTTTCTCGTCTCAAAATTTGTTGATCTTCTCCCAGTTTGCCCCACAGAATCTCCCTAGTGTCAACCTTTGCAGCTTTTGCGTCTCACTGCTTCAGCCCTTCTAGGGCCTGTAATGTCTCTCTTGGCACTATGTTGTCTCTCTACTGTGTATTCTTCAACCTCGGATGAAAATCCCTTGCTGAAATGCCCCTCGCTGCAACTCTAATTACTAACTCTATTTCCTCAGCAAACCTCGCCCTAGAAAATCGAATTCTTTGATCACTTGGAAGTTGGTGTATCTCCAACTGACCCTCAAACCTCCTCTTATACTTTTCCCGTTGACATATCAACAACCGAGATTAAGTCCCTAATCAATGGCTAAGATTAGAACTGGCTTGATCCTCATCTCTTAGAACTTTCTCACCCATGTTTTATTAATACACATTAATATTTTTATTTTCCTAAGTTTAGACTTAGGAACTCATTAAAAATAATAATTATTTTAATAACTCCTCATCCGAGTGGAATTTCTCCAAATGATTTCTGGGTTTTGGAGATCTCATGTGCTCTAGCCTCTCCACCACATTTCATGGCTAGAGCACATCTGATGCTACCCAAAAATCAACACATGGCAAATCCGAAACTAAAGCATCCTTTGGTAATGCTTCTTCTGTCGGTCTCACTACCACCCCGATCTGAATCTGTGAAGCCAATCAACTTGACTTCCTTGCTATTGTACTGTAGGGAGTGATGTATAATACCACGAAGATATCTTAGTATATGCTTGGCAACTATCTAGTGATCATGACGAGGCTCCAATTGAAACTAACTAAGGATTTTCACAACAAAACATATATCTGACCTAGTATTTACTAGATACATTAGAGAACCCACCACTTGACGATTGGAGGTAGGATCCACGAGATTTGAGTCAGAGCTCCTCAACATCTTGAGATTGGTGTTCAGAGGAGTTGTCATGGGCTTGGAATTCATCATCCCAAATTTCTGCAACAATTTGATGATGTACTTTCCTTGCCCCAAATATATCTCCCAGGATTTTTCCATCCTTCCAGACCTAGGTAATAGTGCATCAGTCCTAGATCCTTCATCTCAAATTCAGCTGCCAGCATCTTCTTGCATTCTTCTCTCCACACCTGTGATGAATAGATCATCCACATACAATAGAATAATGACTGGCTCATTATTCACAACCTTGATGTAGAGATTAGGATCAACGAAACTCTTCACGAACCCAATTCTTAGAAGGTATGCATCCATTCTTGCATACCATGCCCTAGGAGCTTGCTTCAAACCATACAGGGCCTTCTTGAGTCTACAAACATTAGTGTCCCTACCATTTACCTCAAAGCCTTCGGGTTGCTCAATGTATACTTCCTCATTGATGGTCCCATTCAGAAATGTTGTCTTCACGTCCATTTGATGGATGTTCGATGCCATTGTAGCAACCAACAAAACCAAAGATCTAATGGTAGTATACCTTGCAATGGGTGCAAAGGTTTTTTCATAATCTATGCCTTCCTTTTGAGAGAAACCCCTTGCAACAAATTTGGCCTTGTATTTATCTATGCTTCCATCAACAACGTGTTTGATCTTATAGATCCATTTTGAGGTGAATACCGATTTGTCACTAGGTCTAAGAACGATTTCCCAAACCCCATTCTTCATGATGGATTGATATTCTTCTTGCATATATTTCTTCCATACTTCTTGATGAGTAGCTTCTTCAAATGTAGATGGTTTTGCTTCAATTAGTCTTGTCATATATGCAGCATATCCAGAATATCTCTTCAGCCTTTTGCTTTCCCTAAAGGTTCCTTTCGCAGCTCCATGCCCTTTAGCATCTTCAAGAGTGGATTTTAACCAATTTGGCCTCTTCCTTGTGCTTGGTATGACCACAGGTTGAATAGGCCCACTTGGTCCTTCTTCTTCCTCTTGAATTATAGAAGGGTTGTTGGGTTGTACTTCTTCTTCTTCAAATATGGGTAGATCTTTGTCATCGGAATCAATAGGAATATCCTTTGATCTTTTGTAGGCTTGATTCTTGTCAAATATAACATCCTTGCTTACCTCAATGTGTCTCCCTTCCTTGATGTAGATTCTATATGCATTTGAGGAGAGACTATAGCCAACAAAGGTCCCTTTGATGCTTATAGAATCCAACTTCTTTTGTTTGTCTTTTGGAACATGGATATATACAGAACTCCCAAAGATTCAGAGGTGTTCCACACTTGGCTTCTTTCTTGTGAATGCTTCCTCAGGTGTCATGTTATTGAGAATTCTATGAGGACTTCTATTTTGAATATATACGGCTGTCATTGCTGCTTCTCCCCATAGAAACTTTGGCAAGTCTTGATCAAGTAGCATTGTTTGTACACCTTCTTCAATTGTCCTATTCTTTTTTTTGACCACTCCATTTTGCTCGAGATAATAGGGAACAATAAGCTCCCTCCTAATCCCTGCTTCTTTACAATATTCAATCAATTCTTTAGAAGTGTATTCCCACCATTGTCAGATCTCAATATCTTTCTTTCGGTTAGGGTTTCCTCTTCACATCTAAATTCCTTGAATTTCACAAATACTTCATCCTTTTTCTTGAGAAGATAGAGCCATGTCTTTCTAGAGTGATCATCAATAAATGTTACATAGTAAAGATGACCTCCAAGTGATTTGTCAGACATGGGCCCACACACATTAGAATGTATGAGGTCTAATATTTCTTTAGACCTTGTTTCACTATTTGAAAATGGTTTTATTGTATGTTTTCCCAAAGAGCATCCCTTGCAAACTCCTTCATGATCTTCTTTGATATCGGGGATGCCATGAACTAGATGTTTAAGAGTAGGACTGGCCTTGTAGTGAAGATGACCATATCTTCTATGCCATAGCTCAATAGGAGATATTTTGTTAGGACACTGACTCACAAAAATATAGAAAAGATAGATCAACGCCTTAGAATTCAGCCTCTTCGAGGGGGCAACCTCCTTTACATTACACAAATGAACAATTCTTGGATGATTCAAAAGACTAAACCTCCCTTCTATATATAGGAGTCTAAGGGGTCACAATATAATCAAGCTGACATAACAGTAATAACATAAGGGCACAAAAATAACAATAGTGGGTTTCTATGGGGCATACTAATAACAATATGGGAACAATAGGGGCACAATAATAACAATAAGGGATGCAATGACAATAGTAATGGGGGAATCACTAGTATTATAGGGCCTAACATGCCCCTCTCCTTCCGAAAAGCATTGTCCTCAACGCTTGAGTAGTTTTGGATGCTTCTATATAAAATTCCCATCCTCCCATGTGGAATCTTCAGCGGATAAGTTCTTCCATTTGATGAGATACTCCGAAATTGATCGATTTCGTCGCTGTCGAGTTCTTGTTTCTATGACTGCTTCCGGTTCCAATATGATTTTTCCTTCCTCGTCAAGTTTTGGCAATATTGTTTGAACTGGGAGCTTGTCACCTATAACCTTCTTTAAACATGAAACATGGAAAACTGGGTGCACTCGGGAAGCTGCAGGAAGCTCCAATTTGTATGCCATAGTACCAATCTTTTGCAACACCTTGTACGGACCATAATACTTTGGTGATAATTTATTATCCTTCTTAGCTTGCTTGAGGGACATTTGTTTATATGGTTGTAGCCGTAGGAATATCCAGTCACCTACATCAAAACTTCTTTTGCTGCGATGTTGATCTGCCTGTTGTTTCATTCTATTCTGCGCCAACGTGAGGTTATCCTTTAAGAGTTGGAGAACTTGTTGTTGATGCTCGATGTGATGTTCCACTGCTTGAACCTTAGAATTTTCTCTTAAATATGATGTGATGGATGGTGGATGATATCCATAAAGTTCCATAAATGGGGTCATTTCTGATGCAGTATGGAAGGAAGTGTTATACCACCATTTAGCGAGAGGCAACCATTTGACCCATTGTGTTTGTTTATCAGATACAAAGCAACGATGTTATCCTTCCGAACATTTGTTTACTATCTTAGTTTGCCCATCAAATTGAGGATGATAAGATGAACTATGAGCTAACTGAGTACCGAGACAAGAAAATAATTTTGTCCAAAAATTTCCAGTGAAAATGGGATCTCTGTCGTATACTATAATCTTTGGGTTTCCATGTAGCTTTTGAGTTGTTTCCATAAATGCAGTAGAAACTGTATTGGCTTTAAATGGATGTGATAATGCACAAAAGTGTGCATACTCGGTAAGTCTGTCAACTACCACCACGATGACACTCTTTCCTTCAGACTTGGGTAAACCTGTGATAAAATCCATTGAAACCTTCACTCAACGTTGGCTTGGAATGGATAAAGGTCGTAATAGACTTGGGGTCTTAACTGTTTCAACTTCATTTTGTTGGCGAACCAAACATTCCGCCACAAATTTTTGAATATCCGATTTAAGGCCATCCTAAAAAAATTCCTTCTTAACCCTGTGGTAAGTTATTAAAAATCCTGAGTGCCCTCCTAAGGGAGAAGTGTGCAATTCCATAAGAATCTTTTGTTTGAGTTGGGAATTCTTACATAGATATAAGCAATCTTTTGTAATATTCCTAACCCAGAATATTCCTCAAACCCCAACAAAAACTCCAACCAAATATGTGCAAATGATATAATAACCCAGAAGTGATAAAATAACAGTGGAACAACAAATAATAATGTAAACCGGAAATATAAGCAGATACACAAGATATGCAGCGAGAAATGCTAAGCCATTTTATTATACTGAGTAATAAAATGAGTACAAGAGGTGATTAGACAGATGGCACCTCGACTTGCACAAGGCAAGTGAAGAAATACTCTTAGAATGACAAGAATGGCCTCTCTGCGTGGATGCTGTTGCTATTGCTGCTAGGAAACAAATGATGATTTGGGGCTGCTCCCCTCCTTGAAAAACGCTGAAACTCTGGATTCAGGCTCTACTCAAGAAACCCAGAAAAACCTAGGAAGCTTTCTTGGAATGGCCGACCCCCGAAAAACACCCTCTTGGGGTTCTGGACAGTTCCTCAATGCCCTGCGCTGCCATTGAAGAAAACCCCTCTAAACTCTGCCTGGAACACTGCATGAAACCCTGCCAAAATCCTCCAATGAGACAAGAGCTGGACCCCTGCTCAATCTCCCAGCATAACTCCACCTGCAAAACCCCGATCTAGCACTACAACCAAAAAGAACTGTGTCCCTCTCCAAGTGCTGCATAGTCCTCCAAAATGTTGATGAAACTACTGCTGAAACACTGATAAAACTGCTGCTGAAATACTGATGGAAATACCTTGCCCGAGCAGGCACTCGAAGTCCCCCGGGGCTAAGGGTGAGATCTCCGAACGAAGACACTCAATGCACTAAACAGTGCTGCAGACCAGCTAAACAGCCAGTGTGCTCAGAAGTCGAAATGACTAGCTCAAAATGCACATAATTGAATGATCCAAAATGAGGGGGCTCCTCTCTATTTTATAGCCTCTGCCTCTCGCAATCCCTAGGCTCACCTCCTCCTGCGTGCTTCTCCTCTTGCCACGTGTTCTTCCCTCCTGCGCAGTCTCTCCATGTGTCTGCGTGGGCTCCATTTCTGCGTCCCCCTTTGGCCCCCTTGGCTCCCCTTTAAGTCACAACGTTGTGCTACCTAGGAAGTGACTTTTTATTCTAAAGTGAGTTATGTCCCCCTTCCTCACTTTTTTATTTACAAATAACTATAGAAAGCAAAAATTGAACAAAATCGAATATTCCAATTAGCCATAGCTAATTAGGAATATTACAGTCTCCCCCGACAAAATGTTGCTTGTCCTCAAGCAACTGAAGTGATGGATGCTGCAAGATCCTCTCACTCTCCCAAGTGGCATCCTCATCCGGCAAATTCTTCCACCTCACCAAGAATTCCCGGACCGTCCTGCTCCACAGCTGCCTCTCCCTGGTATCAATGATAGCCTCCGGCTGCAATACCAAATGCCCCTCGTCATCCATGGGTGGTAGCTCATCTGTCATTGTCACCTGCTGCCCCAATGCCTTTTTCAGGCATGATACATGGAAAACGTTATGAATCTTGCTGTCTTGGGGCAGCTCCAACTCATATGCAACCTGTCCAACCCTACGTATCACCCTGTATGGCCCATAAAAGCGGGGCTTAAGCTTCTCAGCCCCCTTCTGTTTTAGTGAAGATTGTCGGTATGGTTGTAACCGTAGGTAGACCATGTCCCCTACTTCGAACTATCTCTCCACCCGACCCCTGTTGGCATACATCTTCTGCTGGTTCTGTGCTGTAGCCATGTTATCCTTGAGAGCTCGGAGAATATCCTGACTCTCTTGGATCCATATCTTGGCTCTGGGAGCCTTGCTATCACCAAACATCACGTTAGCAAAAGATAAAGGATGATACCCATATAAAGCATAGAATGGTGACATACCAATGGACATGTGATGTGAAGTATTGTAGCAGTACTCCCCTAGATGCAGCCACCTCAACCATGCTCGTTGCTGCCCACTGACATAGTTACGCAAGTAGCCCTCTAGCCACTTGTTAACTATTTGTGTATGCCCATCCGTCTGTGGGTGATAACTGGTACTCGGTGTCAACTCCGTCCCCACCAACCGAAAAAGCTCCTGCCAAAGCCCGCCCATAAAACGGCTATCCCTATCACTAACGATGGTCTTAGAAAGACCATGTAGCCTAAAGATCTCCCTGAATAACAGCTTGGCCACCTGTGCTGCAGTGTAGTGTGCGGATATGGCAAAGAAATGCGCGTACTTTGTCAGTCGGTCAACGACGACAAAGATACAATCCTTGCCCTGTACCGTGGGCAATCTTGTGATAAAGTCCATCGAAATGCTCTCCCATTTCCCCTCCAGAATGGGTAGCGGCTGCAATAAACTCGCGGGATGGCTCATCTCTCCCTTGTTCCGCTAGCAAACATCGCACTCCCTGATATGCCAGAGTACGTCCTCCTTGAGGCCCTTCCAGGAGAACCTCTCTCTAATGGCCCTGTAGGTTTTGGTAGACCCCTGGTGCCCTGCCAATGGTGAATCATGTGATGCCTGGAGTATCTTCTTCTTGAGCTGAGAACCCTCAGGCAAGAAGATCCGATCCCTGTAATAGATGATCTCATCGATTACCCTAAGCCTGTCATCTGCCACCTGTCCATCCAGAACCTCACATGCAAACTTGTCTTTGGAGTACTCTACTAAGAGTCGAGCCCTCCAGTCTGTATCCAAGCTCATAAGAGACAACGTGGCTAGTCTACGTGAAAGGGCATCTGTTACCACGTTGTTCTTACCCTTGACATACTCAATGTCAAAGTCATATGCTTGGATCTTACTGATCGACTTCTGCTGCCTCTCCTGCAACTGCTTCTGCTCCAAAAAGAACTTGAGGCTGTTGTGATCAGTCCTCACCCTGAACCTGTTCCCCACCAAATATTTTCAGTACTTAGCCAATGCATGCATGATGGCCAGCATCTCCTTGTCGTATATAGAATACAACCTCTCATGCGGAAGGAGCTTCTAGCTCTCAAAGGCTATAGGGTGACCTCCCTGCATCAATACTGCGTCGATCCCCTCTCCCAACGCATCACACTCCAAAACAAATGGCTGCGTAAAATCTGGCAATGCAAGCACTGGGCAGCTGCTCATAACCTCCTTGAGCCTGTCAAAGGCTCACTGCACTGTATCCGACCAATTGAATGCCCCCTTCCTCGTCAAATCTGTCAGGGGTGCAGCAAGCTGTGAGAAACCTTTGACGAACTTCCAGTAGTAAGTACAAATTCCAATGAATCCTCGAAGTTCCGTCATGTTTCTCGGCTCCGGCCAATCTCTGATGGCCCTAATCTTCTCCTCGTGGACCCTCACTCCGTTCACTCCAATGATGTGTCCCAAGTATAACATCTTCGTCAACCCGAACTCACATTTAGAGAGCTTGGCATAGAACTGCTACTCCTCCAAGATGTGTAATACAATCTCAATATGCTGGAGATGCTCCTCCCACACCCCGCTGTAAATGAGTATATCATCAAAGAACACCAACACAAACTTCCTTAGGTGACTACGAAAGATGTGATTCATGCAAGATTGGAATGTAGCTGGGGCGTTGGTTAGCCCGAAGGGCATCACCAAAAACTCAAAGTGCCCATAATGACATCTGAAGGCGGTCTTGGGAATGTCCTGCTCCCTCACGCAAATCTGATGGTACCCTAATCTCAAATCAATCTTTGAGAAGAACCGTGCTCCTCTCAACTCATCCATCAACTCATCGATCTTGGGTATGGGGTACCTGTTCTTCAGTGTCCTCTTGTTTAGGGCCCTGTAGTCAATGCACATCCTCAATGTACCGTCCTTCTTCTTCACCAACACCACAGAAGAAGCAAAAGGACTCGTGCTCGGTCGGATGTGCCCAAGAGCCAGCAACTCCTGAATGGCCCACTCTATCTCATCCCGATAGGCCTTGGGATGCCTATAGGGGGTGGTGATCACTGCCTGGATGCCCTGCTCAAGCTCGATAGTGTGCTCAAACCCCCGATCCGGTGGCTGTCCTGGTGGAATCTCTCCAAACACTATGGCATACCGATCAAGGATGGACTAGATCTTTGGATGTACCGTCTGCCCTGTAGTCCCTGCCTCTGATGCACGCAGCTCCACTGCCCACTCTATGTCTCCCTTCCAGAAGACTGCCTCCATCCGATGAGCCGACACAGTCTGAGGCAGATATGTGTGTTGTCCCCGTATCTTCTCATGCCTCCCTGTCTTCTCATCATCCCACTCCATCTCTAGGGTCTTCCAATCCGTCGTGACCTTCCCTAGAGTAATAAGCCACTGAACACCCAGTATCATGTTGGTGTCCGGAATATCGACCACGAAAAAGTGGTCAGTCAATGTGTAGGTGCCCATCGTCACTGAAAGCTCTGGGACATAATGAGCACACGTCATGGTCTGATCTCCTGGGACCAATACTGAAAACCCATCGAAGCTCTCTGTCTGAATACCTCTCCGCTCAACCATTTGTGCATCGATGAAGTTGTGGGTCGCCCCACTATCAACCAAAACTGATACGCGCTGGCCACGTACTGTCCCTCGTACGCGTAGCGTCAGATACTTGGGAACTCCTCGCAATGCTACAAGGGCCCCTCCGGTGGGTGCAAAAGATGCACCACCTGTTGCTGGTGGTGGAGGTGGCAAAGGTCCCTGTATGGCATGGCTATCTCCTGCCTCCACATCCTCCTCGTCATCCTCTTCTCCACTGCTCTCGGAGAAGACCTCAATGAAATGTGCCTTGCCAGCAGCACATCTATGCCCTAGTGCCCATGGCTCCTGACATGTGAAGCACAACCGCTTCTTCTTCAGCTCCCTCTTGACATCATCGTCAATCTGCACTCGTCCTGGATTCCCCTTTGGAGGTGGAATCCTCACATCCTTCCCCTTAGACTGGAAAGTCTGTCTCTGGGGGTAAGGTGTCCGGGTCCTGGGTAAGACATCCTGTAGGTCCCGGATCCCACTGATAGCATCCTAAAGGGTGGTCGGTCTAGCGGATCTGACTAGACCCCGAAGTGGCTCTGCTAACCCCTCAACATACATATAGATGCTTCGTACGTGGATAGGTCTGGCACCATCACAGAGACCCTCAAGAAATCTGCAATGTAGGTCTCTGGGATCCCTGTTTGTTTGAGACTCGTCAGCTCAACGAAATGCTGCTCTGGATCCCTCTGATCAAATCGCTCCATCAGTCTCCTGGCAAACTCGGCATGCGTCGTCACTGTGGAGTGCCCCAGTGTAACCATCCCAAGAAACCACCAATCCTGGGCCTCGCCATCCAAATGCAATGTTGCCACCTTGATGGCCTCCGCCTCCGACATCTGGTTAAGCTGGAAATAAATGTCCAGCTTCTCCACCCAAGACCTTGCTGAACTGTTTGATGAGCCATCAAACGTAGGCAAGTGGAATCTACTAGCTGCACGGTGGGTGTCGCCATCATGGTAATGCCGGTACCCTCTGTGATGGTCGCGGGGTTTGCTATCCCGCTGGAGCTGAACAAAATCTCTGAATGAGAGGGCTTCCCTGAACTCCTGCCCATAGGCCTGGTACTCTGCAAAATAATCGCCCATATGTCCGGGCTCTGCCTCCTGCTGGGCTACGGCCCCCGTGTCTGCTCCTAAGAAAGTGGGCATGGTAGAGCATGTAGGGGCATGTGAGGCCACCTGTTGCGCAGTATCACGCTGCTCTGGCAAGTGATGGGATGCACCTGATCCCTCACCAATCTGAAAAACTCGTGGGCTCTCACGCTGTTTGGCCTCTACTGCCGTGAATCTCTGCCCCATCACCTCAATCTGCCTCGACAAATCCTGCACTGATTTGAGGAGCATATCCGCAAATCTCTTCCCGTCCTCGTCGGCCATCTGTTCTGCGTCCACTACTGGCTCTCTCTGTTCTGCGTCTACCACAGGCTCCACCTGTTCTGCGTCCACCATAGGAACACAGTCTCCCTCCCTGTAGGTATTCTCCAACCTACGTCCAGTGTCTCTGTACCTCCTACCTCTGTAACAAATGTAGGGTTTTTCCCCTGGTGTCATAGATTGCTAGCTCCACAGGCTGAGCCAAATCTATGCTCTGATACCACTGTAATATTCCTAACCCAGAATATTCCTCAAACCTCAAAAAACTCCAACCAAATATGTGAAAATGATATAATAACCCAGAAGTGATAAAATAGCAGTGGAACAGCAAATAATAATGTAAACCGGAAATATAAGCAGATACACAAGATATGCAGCAAGAAATGCTAAGCCATTTTATTATACTGAGCAATAAAATGAGTACAAGAGATGATTAGACAGATGGCACCTCGACTTGCACAAGGCAAGTGAAGAAATACTCTCAGAATGACAAGAATGGCCTCTCTGCATGGATGTTGCTGCTGCTAGGAAACAAATGATGATTTGGGGCTGCTCCCCTCCTCGGAAAAAGCTGAAACTCTGGATTCGGGCTCTACTCAAGAAACCCAGAAAAACCCAGGAAGCTTTCTTGGAATGGCCGACCCCCGAAAAACACCCTCTTGGGGTTTTGCACAGTTCCTCAATGCCCTGCGTTGCCACTGAAGAAAACCCCTCTAAACTCTACCTGAAACCCTGCCAAAATCCTCCAATGAGACAAGAGCTGGACCCCTGCTCAATCTCCCAGCATAACTCCACCTGCAAAACCCTGATCCAACACTACAACCAAAAAAAACTGCGTCCCTCTCCAAGTGCTGCGCAATCCTCCAAAATGCTGATGAAACTGCTGCTGAAATGCTGATAGAACTACTGCTGAAATACCGATGGAAATGCCTTGCTCGAGTAGGCACTCGAAGTCCCCCGGGGCTAAGGGTGAGATCTCCGACACGGAGACACTCAATGCACTAAACAGCGCTGCAAACTAGCTAAACAGCCAACGTGCTCAGAAGTCGAAATGACTAGCTCAAAATGCACATAACTGAATGATCCAAAATGAGGGGGCTCCTCTCTATTTTATAGCCTCTGCCTCTCGCAATCCCTAGGCTCACCTCCTCCTGCGTGCTTCTCCTCTTGCCACATGTTCTTCCCTCCTGCGCAGTCTCTCCATGTGTCTGCATGGGCTCCATTTCTGCATCCCGCTTTGGCCCCCTTGGCTCCCCTTTAAGTCACAACGTTGTGCTACCTAGGAAGTGACTTTTTATTCTAAAGTTAGTTATGTCCCCCTTCCTCACTTTTTTATTAACAAATAACTATAGAAGGCAAAAATTGAACAAAATCGAATATTCCAATTAGCCATAGCTAATTAGGAATATTGCATCTTTGTACCATAACAAATCATTTTTCTCGCTAAGTGTATCAAATGTATTGGGATCTTGTTGTATCTTTCGAATGAGTGCCCACACTTCTTCGTCATTCTTCCATTCCTCCCTTGCTCCATTTATCCAATCTGGTTGGATAATAGAAATGGCGCACAACAATGCTTCCACATCCTCATCCTTTCTTGAGAGTGCATCTGCCACAACATTTTGCTTCCCTTTTTTGTAGATGATTTCAAAGTCATAACCCAACATCTTTGTATTTTTGTTGCACTTCAGAGGATAATCTTTGTTCTAAAAAGTATTTAAGACTATCATGATCCGTTTTCTTGAAGTTTCTTCCCATTAGGTAGGGTCGCCATTTCTTAAGTGCATGTAGTATTGCCAACATTTCCTTCTCATAAATAGCTTTGTGTAAATACTTTCCCTTGATTGAACAACTTTCGAAAGCAATGGATCTTTCATCTTGCATTAAAACAACACCAATTCCATTTCTTGAAGCATCACATTCCACAATAAAGGTTTTTGTGAAGTCCGACGTAGCTAAGACTGGTGCTTGGCACATTGTCTCTTTAAGATGTTCGAAGGCCTTTGTTGCTTCTGGAGTCCATGAAAATGCATCTTTCTTCCATAAGGTTGTTAGAGGTGCTACTATTCTCCCATAATTCTTAACAAACTTGTGATAATACCTTGTCAACCCGAGAAATCCTCGCAAATGCTTTATGGATGTGGGGATTTTCCATTCCTTAATGGCTTTAATTTTGCTAGGGTCTACCTTAACACCTTCATGAGATACAATATGACCCAGATATTCCACCTCTTGTACTCCAAAGAAACATTTGGAGCTTTTGGCATATAATTGTTTCTCCTCCAATAGTTTGAGCACCCTGTTAACATGTTCAACATGATCCTTCCAAGACTTGCTCTAGATTAGTATATCATCAAAAAATACTAACACAAATTTTCTAAGGAAGGGTTTGAAAATGGAATTCATCAAACCTTGAAATGCAGAAGGTGCATTGGTAAGGCCAAAAGGCATGACCAAAAATTCATAATGACCCTCATGAGTTCTAAATGCTGTTTTCGGAATGTCTTCAGTCTTCATTCTGATTTGATGATATTCTGAACGAAGATCCAACTTGGTGAAGTAGATTGATCCATGCAATTCATCCAATAATTCATCAATGACAGGAATGGGAAATTTATCTTTAATAGTGAGCTTGTTGAGTTCTCTATAATCCGGACACATGCGCTATGATCCATCCTTCTTGTGCACCAATAATACTGGAGCAGAGAAAGATGTTTGACTAGGTTGAATTATACCAGCCTCTAGCATTTCTGCAACCATACATTCATTTCACTCTTTTGGGCATAGGGATATCTGTGCGACCTGATGTTTAGAGGAACACTTCCTGGAATCAAATGAGTAGCATGATCATGATCACGAATAGGTGGGAGACCTTTGGGAGTCTCAAATACCTTGCAATGATTGTCCAATACTTTTTGGAGATCTAGAGAAATAGACAATTTCGATGTGGGAACCTCTAGCGAACATAATTGTGCAATTACACCTCGTTGTTCCTTCTTTAGAAGCTTTGTCATACCGTTAGAGTTGATTATCTTTCCCGGTTTCCCTGCAATACCCCTTAATTCAACTTCCTTTCCTTCCGCACAAAATTTCATGAAAAGTTCTTGAAAATTAAAAGCTATTGTACCCAAGGATTGTAGCCATTGGACTCCTAGTACAACATCAGCACCACCCATTGGAATCAATGTGGAAAAAGTCGAAGTCGGGATTAATTCAGCAAGGGTCCAAAGGTTGAAAAACTCCGCAAAGTCGGGAGTTTTTTGAAAAAGTCGGCAAAATTAAAAAAACACGAAATTATTCATTTTTTTTTTTTTTTTTTTAACATTTAGAGTATCCACGACATCAAATAAATGCATTTCCACATAAACATGTAAAGAAAGCTAATATATAATATGTATATAAAGTCTAGTGCTACATCACATATCAAAATAGTGAATCAACTCCTGAATTTTGAGTCTTGTCTGAGTCTCAACCCTCAAGAGTCAAAAGATCAACAAAAAATATAGTAAATGTATATCATGAGTCATCTAAAAGTCATCAGGTAATCAGTCATTGAGATCCTCTTCCCCTTTTATGGGAATAGGGAACGACTTTGCCTTTTCCTCTAGAGGAAGAAGGCCCTGCCCCTAGGGATACAAATGGACTCAATCATCCTCTAGAAGCCGATGAAAGAGGTGGCCTCTGTCCTACGCTGTTGCTGCCCATCCTAGATGGTGTCAACTCCTCCTCATCATCCTCATCCAGCTCTGCCAGTGCCTCCTGACCCTGATGTTGCTCCTCCTCCTCTACCTCTAGCTCTCCCTCCCCTACAACTACTACATCCTCTAGATCCACACCTAACCAATCCGGGATTGGGTCCATGATCGGCCTCTCAGTCTCGTCTCTCCATGAAGAGGTGGTATCAATATTGTCCAATGAGATGGCTTCCACATCAGTAGGTTTCTAAAGCTGTCTCACCCACAATTGAAAATTGTAGTAGACGTAGACCATGTCATTGAGGCGTTGGGACTCCAATCTGTATTAGGGTCATAGATTGTAAATTAGTACTTAGAAAATTTAAATATTAAAAATAATCAAATGAATTCAAAAAATTTAATTTGAAATTTTTTTACCTGTTGCGCTTTTTGCTGTGTATTTTGTCAAATACACTCCAGTTGCGCTCACACCTAGAGGAACTGCATGTTTGGCTGAGCACTCGAATGGTAAACTTTTGGAGATGGGGTACTCTGGCACCATAGCTTGTCCACCAAGCATCTACAAGTTAAAAGAAAAATGAGAAGCATAAAAAAAACATTGAAATTCTAAACTTGAAAGTTTGAAACAAACTGAAGCTTACCTGGCATTTTGGTTGTCCTATTCTTAATAGCCATGTTAAAACCAAATGTGCCACCTCCCATCCTATAGATTTCCATTTCTTTAGAAATATCTTCACGTTCTTGCTCAGATGACACCATCCTCTTGACACAAGTGAAGAATCCATCCATCACCTTGGCATCAAATCTGAAACCACAGGTGTAAGAAAATGCAGGGTTGAGGTAGATACCTGCAGCATGAATGGGGTGATGGAGGGTATTGTTCCATCGCTGATCAATCACTCTCCATATGACCTATTGTTTCTCTAACCCCTCGTCTCCCTTATCTTCATAATAAGCATGAATGGCTTCTTTGGCCCTATCCATGGCCTCATACAAGTAGCCCATTGCGGGTTTGTCTCCATCAACCAACCGAAGAACCCTTACCAAAGGTTCTGAAATGGCACACACCTCCTCTACTTCTGCCCAAAAGCTCTGATCATATGAAACTAGTCTGCATATGCCCTCTCCCTCTGGTTTGCGGCTAATAGATAAAGAACGCCAATCCGCTGAAAGAAACATGCTCTTCACATCCCACATAGAATTCAACATTAACTGAAGAGATATGTAAGTAGTGGCAAATCATGTAATGGAAGGACGCACCAACTCTTTGTTTTTGGTGTATTTTCTCATCAAGCTAAGCACAGATGCACGGTTATATATAAATTTTGTTATGCTCTTGGATGATTCAACAATATCCCTCACAATAGGAATCTTACCTATATCCTCCAACATCAAGTCAATGCAATGAGCAACACAAGGTGTCCAAAACAAGTTAGGATACCTCTCCATAAGCAACTTGCCAGCTGCAACATAATTTGCAGCGTTTTCTATTATGACTTGGACAACATTGCTTTGGCCTAACTCCTGAATGAAGATGTCCAACAACTCACATAATGTACGTGCATCTTTAATGTGTGCAGATGCATCAACAGATTTCACAAACACTGTCCCCTTGGGACAACTAACCAAGAAGTTAAAAAGGGTCCTACTCTTCTGGTCAGTCCAACCATCTGACATGACTGTGCATCTAGTTTGTTCCCATGATGCCTTAAACTCTGCCAATCTAGCAGTGCAATCAGTCTTTTCATCTTGAAGAAGAGGCCCTCTCAATTCTGCAAAGGTGGGGGCTTTGTACCCCGGGTCAATGACAACAACAGCATCAAACATAGGCTGGTAGAATGGGTTTGTCTTGGCAATGTTGAAAGGAACATCACTCCAAAGAAGACACTTACTGACCAACCTGTCAGCTTCTGCCTTTTCCTTTTTTTTCATCGCTAATTTGATCCCAGGCTCTGCACCCGCTGTGGTTCTAGGCACAAAAAAAAGATGAGATAGATGAGGGGTTGGGACCTATGGGTGAGGAAGGTGATGCTGAAGAAGCACTGCCACTCTCAATCCCCCCCCACTCTTAAGGCCCCTACAAGTTGGATTTTTAGTGCTGCCCTGGTGTCTTTTCCGTCCTCTTTATCCATCAATGATTGAATGGCCTGTTGGATGATTTCTAGAGTTGTATTTGGGCAAAGGTCAACATTTTGCCCCAAAATTTGCCCCAAATGGAATTTTAATCTGTTGATACCTCCTGACATATGCTTGCCACACAACTTGCAAGTCAAATACATTCTATTGATCCCCCCAATTTCGTGTGTAGTATCAGGTTCACCAAATTCCCACATAGCGTCCAAAATCCTTGGCATTTTGTTTTAAACTTTGAACTTGAATTTAAACCTGGGCACAAAAAAAAATTGAAACAAATTAAATTGCTTCAGCCTTCAACTCAGCAAAATATAATTTGTATTGCACTCAGAAACAAATTACAATACATAGTAGCTATTTTGAAGTTTATTGAATATTCAAGTAGAATTGGACATTCATAAGGATGAACTTGCAGTTGAAAATGACGAGCAGTCTGAAGTTGAGAAAGAAAGTGTGCACATTAATGTAATTCTATTATTCTAGTGCCAACAGGCATTGGAGTTGAAAAGATTGCCAACTCAAATTCCAGCATATTTCATATTGAGCAGCCTGAGGAAGCAAAAAAGGATATGCATGGCTACAACAAGTGAAGTGGATGGAACTCAAATAGTGCTTGGACCTGGTTTAAAGTTCCTCTTAATGAGTAAACTCAGCAACAGATTTTACAAGTGCAGCACCCTTATACACCTACTATTCACAGTCGCCAGGCAGAAAATTGTATTTACTATTTAGTTAGCAGTAGTAGATCTCATCTCATACCTCCATTCCCCATTGTTGACATGCTTAGTTGGACTGCTGTTGGCAATGACTGGGCCCTCACTTTTACTTTCAAATCCTGTGGACCTAGAGGGATATGTAAAGGATATTGTAGTGATGGGACCATCAGTTCTTGGGCAGACAAAGTAATTATAGGCACAACATTCCATGAGTTCTAAATTCTAATTCATTCACGATGATGCTCCTAAATTTGTATAATATTACGGTTTACCACTTAGCCTCTATGAGTCTATCCACAAAAAGTCATCATGTTAAAGCTTTGATAAGAAAAATATACTCGCAGATTTACCATGACAGCACTAAATAATAACAAGTATCTCGCATTATAGTAACATACCTTAATAGAGCGGGCTCCAGCAATAAAAAGAGAAATCTACAGCAGATTGTTGATCAATGTATATGGCAGCTGGCTGTAGGTGGTTGTTAGTTGTTACAATCCAAATCTCCACCTCAAAACTCAAATATTCTCCTCTAACGCAATGGCAAACCCTATGTATCTCCACAACACCGAATGGGAGAGAAAACAACGAAAATAATGACCATTTTCACCTTTGCGGGCTTTTTATTCGTGGCTTGGGAAGGGAGGCCGACTTTTTGGGTCGACTCTCGATTAAATCGGGAGTATAACGAAAAAATCGCGATTTTTTCGTTTGCCAAAAAGTCGCCAAAAAATCGTGCGATTTAATCGTTTTGGTCAAAAAATCGGGTTTTTAGGATTAAATCGTGACTTTTTCACAACTTTTTCCACACTGATTGGAATGGAAAGCATTGGGCTATTCAATACATATTCTCCCATGGATAGCTTGATATTATGGCACTTTCCAGACCAATTTATGGTTCCTCCACTTGCAACCATCACTTGACACTCTGGTGCTGGATATAGGAAGCAATTCAATTCCTTTGCTATCTTACAATGAATAAAATTATGGGTACTTCCTGAATCAATCAACACTATTACCTTTTTCTTCTTGATATGTCCTTCTATCTTAATAGTTTGAGGAGTGGTAATTCCAGCCAATGCATTACAAGATATGGTCAGATTCATTTCTTCTTTATCTAGGGTTTGTTCCTGGAGTATATCCTTTTCTTTTGACATTTCTTGTTCCTTTTCTTCCTCCTCTTCACAATCTATGTAGAATAATTTCTTCTCAGCACACTTATGACCTTTAGTGTATTTGCTATCACAACTGTAACAAAGCCCTTTTGCTCTTTTTTCTTCCAATTTTTGTGGTGTCAACCTTGTAGGTTGTGGAAGGCTAGGGGCAACAACACTTCCATCTTTATAGTTGTGAGTGGCAGACTTCCTGGTTGCCATAATTTTTCTTTCCATTTTTTTTGCTAACCTGAATGCCTTCTCCAATGAATTAGGTTTCCAAAGGCGAACCTCATGTTGGATATTATCCTTTAAGGTCCCTATGAACACATCAATCCTATGCTCCTCTGGAATATATTTTACCCTTATGTTCAATTTTTGGAAGTCCTCAATGTGCTCCATCATTGAACCCTTTTGTTTGAGATTTATCAATTGGCTAAAAAAGGTGTTTCTTTTTGTATCTTCATAATATGCTATTATTTCTTTCGTAAAAATTGCCCGAGTGACAATTTGTTTACGAGAGCAAAGCCATCGATACCATACAAATTGATTTGGTTCGAAATATAAAGTTGCAATACGTACCTTTTGTGTGTTTTGCACATTATGGAAATCAAAAAAATGCTCCATCTGTAGTATCCATGTTCTGGGATCCTTGCCATCAAACTCTGTCATATCGATTTTTGGAACATGGTGGGTCTTCAATCCAACATTAGAGTCTATGAAATCACGATTAACATTTCTTTTATTCTCATCATGAGTTTCCTTTACTACTCTTTCACCATTAGTGACCATTTCTTGTAGCAACTTATTCAAATTTATCTTCAATTCTTCCATCTTATCGTCCATGCCATCCATCTTAGCTTCCACGCCATCCATCTTAGCTTCCACGCCATCCATCTTAACTTGCATGCCATTCATATTAGCTTCCACGCCATTCATCTTGGCTTCATTTACCTTTAGTGAGAGTGAAATTTGTTGTACTTGGTCTTGTAATTTTGATATATCATGTTGCATTTCTTCCTCTTCTTCACGAGTCATCGTAGAGCTTTCAGGTTGCTTACTAGGTGTTTCCATTTTCTTTCTTCGGGGCATTAATTAATGCTAATAATTCTTCACTATTCCCTTTGAATTCCTTCAAACTAATTTTTCAAACCAATCTTATGCAAAATTTAAAAAAAACTACACACCTTTTTTTCACTTTGTAAGAGCTCGATATTGAATCTGTTGTATCTCTGTAACTGTGGATCTCGAATATCTAAAATCTCGTCCTGCGGTAGCCCTTTGAGTCCTCTTTCTAACCCCGCAAGTCTGATCAAGATTGGATTCTCCAAGGAAGAGTTATGCCAAATCTCCCATGGTGACCTGATTATAGACTAGTTCAGTAGAGCGAACTTGTATGACGTGCCACGTGTCACTGTTTCGACCTTAGTACCTAAAACTGATACACAGAAAACTACAGGCCGTCCTCTTTCTGAAACTTCTTACGAAATTTCAATCTGATGCTCAAAACAAAAGTTATGACAATTTTCCCCAGGTCACCTGTTTGGAATGTAATTCAGGAGTCTGCAAAAACCCTAACTTCCTCAGATCATATCTCCGCAAATATAGCGAGACAAGCTCTGAAATTCGGACCCGAAGTTTAGAACGATTTCAGCTCAAATGGGTTTTTTTTTGTAGCTTTTGAAACGTCGCAGAAAAAACATTATAGCGAAAATGCCACGATGACCTATTTGGAGCAGTGAAACCCTAGAATCCAAAGCTCTGATACCAAATGTTAGGAAAACAACTCACAAAAAGATAGAAAATATAGATCAACGCCTTAGAATTCAGCCTTTTCGAGGGGGCAACCTCATTTACATTACACAAATGAATAATTCTTGGATGATACAAATGACTAAACCTCCCTTCTATATATAAGAGTCTAAGGGGTCACAATATAATCAAGCAGACATATCAGTAATAACATAAGGGCACAAAAATAACAATAGTGGGTTTCTATGGGGCATACTAATAACAATATGGGGACAATAGGGGCACAATAATAACAATAAGGGATACAATGACAATAGTAATGGGGGAATCACTAGTATTATA
Source organism: Pinus tabuliformis (assembly GCA_031772625.1). NCBI lineage: Eukaryota > Viridiplantae > Streptophyta > Pinopsida > Pinales > Pinaceae > Pinus > Pinus tabuliformis. The sequence continues at coordinate 380,386,043 of CM062811.1, read as the reverse complement.
GGGGCCTAACATATTTCCATATGAACTAGGGCTTGAGGAGGTGGTGTAATGACTCTATACAAACTTCCTTCATGAACTCCAATAACCTTAGCTTTATCAATACTTGAATCCTTCCCCAAACCAAGACCTTTCCATCAACAAAAGCAACTCTATCCCCTTTATCTTCTAAGTATGAAATTGAAAGCAAATTCTTTTTCAAACCTGGAACACATAGTATGTTGTTGAGATGTAGTTTTGCTCCATTCTCCAGCTTCAAAGATGTTGATCCCAGACCTCTAACAACATAGCTTTTGTTGTCTCCCAATTCCACTGCATGGGAAGATGGTTCCTTTGATAGAGTTTGTAGTTGTTTACTTTCCCATGTCATATGCCTTGATGCTCCACTATCAATGATCCATGCATTATCATCATTAAGTGATCTTGTAAGTGCAGCTAAGAACCCTTGACTCTTGATCTTGTTGAATAAGTAGTAGACAATCTTCAAGATCCATCTTCATGTAGAAGTGAATATCATTCTTATCATAGAGGGAGCAATCATTTCCTTCAACCCAATGAGGTGATATTCAATCTTCGTCGACCTTAGCTCTGATTCCCAGACAACAACTGCCCAGATGGATTAAGGATAAGCTGGTTTGAGCTGAGTGCAGAAGTGAATGCGCTAGGGTGACGTAGTATCTACGCAGAGCCAGTTTGGACAGCTCAATTTGAGCCGAGGTCAGAGCCCGAATTTGCTTGTGGAGTGAGGAAATTTCCTCACTAGATTTTCTTGCCAGTATTTCTCTATACAATTGTGTTGGAATTTCTAAGTCTCACACGTTAGAAACCGTTCATGCGTTTTACTGATTTATTCCTACCTACTTGTTCTGTTAATTAACAAGTTATTTACCATGTAAATACTGGAAATAAACACAAATGCATGCTCAACACATTACAGATCATCAACTGAAGGAAATAGAAACAAGCACACAAGTGACACCGTTGTTTTTGGACTAATGTCCCCAGAGAGCCAATGTGGCAAAACCGGTGCAGCTATCTGAGGGTTTGATTTATTAAGCAGTTTCAGAATACAATCTAGGTGCCAAATCCAGCTCACCCAACAGAGAAAAATCTCGGCAGTAGTACCTCTCTACTTGGAAGCAGATATTCAAGTTGAAACCCTGGATAAACACTCCGGCAGCTCCATAGCTCCAATCTGCTCCACGAAAACCCCAACATCAGCCTCTAGGGACTGTCAGCCTCTCTCTGGACTAGTGTTAGCCCAATGTCACTACGGCTTGGCCTAAGTCAGCCTCTGGAGGCACTCTGTCAACCCTCTAGCCCTCTGCGTCACCCACGCTGGCCCTCTGAGGCATTGTGCAACTCCTGGTTGGCTCTACGTGAACCCTTGGCTGCTTTTGCGTCTCTCTCTCCGGCTACTGCACTGATCCTCAAGCCTCCTCTTACACTTTTCTCGTTGACAATTCAACGACCGAGATTAAGTCCCTAATCAACGGCTAAGATTAGATCTAGTTTGATCCATGACTTTTGGACCATTCTAATTAATTCACATTAATATTTTAATTTCCCTAAGTTTAGACTTAGGGACTCCATTAAAAATATTAATTATTTTAATATCTCCCAAACTGTTTAGAATCTGCCCAAACCCGTTCTGGGTATTGGAGATCTCATGTGCCTTAGCCTCTCCACCAATTTTCGCGGCTAGAGCACATCCAATGCTCCCTGAAATCAACACTCCCTCTTAGTTAGGACTATGCTCTAGTAATAAAACTCACTAAGTATCACTCTGATCATCTGGCATCAGTCTGTGCTAATGCTAGGCATGTTGCCCAACATCCTCTGCACTGCTGCATCTTGTATTGCTACCCATGTCCTTGCCATTGCCACTGTTGCATCCGTATTGCAACTCCCTCTGCATCCGTGCTGCTGCCACTACCACTGTTGCCGATGGCCCTGCCACCGCCATTGCTGCATTTTCATTGCAACCCCTCTCATCATGCTGCATCGTGATGCCCATAGCACTACCACTGCTAACTGTTGCACTGCAACTTAGTTACTGAGAAGTAAGTAACTGATCTCCCAACTCTGACATCTTTGTCAGGCTAGAAACACTCCTGATGATGAAGCTCCCTTTGTCACTGACAAGTGCTCCCTCTCTGACCTCTGCGCTGCTGCAACAAATCTTTGCATCTCACACCATTGCACACCTATGTGTGCCATCCTGCACTGGTGCAACACTCCCGTGCCTCTCGCACTATTGCAACCTACTAGCCTTGCGTTGTCCTGGGAATCCTACACTGTAGCTCCCTCTGTCGCTCCATTCGCATCCGTCTCTACTGACATCGCCAGTACTACTACTCCTCTTTGGGGCTCCTATAGCAAGGTCTAATCCAAGAGGCTGGGTACCTCGAGGATCCTACCCCTCATCGCTTATAGTCCTCCTGACTACAGCTCGATGTCTCCCCACTTCTTCTGAAGTGGCACATGAGCACTCATGACACAATCATTGTCTGTCTCCACTTCCTTCTCTACCCTTGCTGACGTTGTCTTGGTCTCGGAGGCCTCTCTCTTACTCTTCTTCCTTGGACACTGGGTCGCATAATGACCCAACTCCCCACAGTGGAAGCATTTGACCTTGGAGAGGTCCTTCTTCTTCTATTTCTCCTGCTTTCGCTCAGATGCTAGGGCAACATCTTCCTCCTCCTTGATTTTGATCCCTTTGTCGTTGCTTCTTGCCTTGCTCTGCCTTTTGATCTCTTCTTGGCGAAGAGCAGCCCACATTTCCTCCCAATCTGGAAGGGTCGCCCTACCTATTATGCTTTGGACAAACACCTCCCAGTCTTCTGACACTGCGTTTAGGGCTGTTCTCACCATCAATTCTGGATCTGGCATTGCCCCTATGGAAGTTAGCTGATCCCGGATCTCCTTCAATCGACCGAGGAATGGGTTGATCTGTTCTCCCTTCTTCATCTGGTATGATCGTAGCCGATTTTCTAGTAGCATCTTCCTCTGCACGGAAGTATGCCGATACAACTTAGTCAGGGCCTCCCACATCTCTTGTGCCATGTTCTTCTCGGCAATATGTTGTACTATATGATCCTTGACCTCGTCAAGGATGATACTCTTAGCCCTCGCCATTGCATCCTCGTACTTGTCGTTATCAGCTGGGTCAACTGGGATATCTATCGTCCTCAAGGCGAAGTGCTTGACATGATTCCTATCTAGTACGAATAAGATTCTGGCCTTCCAGACTATGAAGTTTGAGGCTCCGTCTAGTCTGTCCTGGTCTCTTACTCCGTGTAGTGCCATTTCGCTGCTCCTCTACTTCCCTCCTGGAAGTTCTCGGTATGACGCCTCTAAGCCTCGATTCCCCTCCTAGAAACCCTTCTGCCAATGTCGAGATGCCCCTCTCCAGTCATCTGTGCAACTGCAACACTGATCTGGATTCCTTGGCTAGAAATCCACCTCAGCAGCAACTCCCTCTACCTTGGTCTTGCCCTGTTAGGTACTGTTCTAACTACAGTACCCCACCAGCTCCACTTTGCAACTTACCCACAGCCTCCTAAACCCCAACAACCTGAAGGTTAGCGCTGCTAGGCTCTACGCAATCCCGACACCGGCAAATTAGCCTCCTCAGCCAACTGCGTCAGCCCTCTTGGCCTCTGCGTGAGCCTGCCTTTGCCTCCCTCAGCCTCCGCGTTGCCTCTTCCCGGCTCAATCTTGATGACGCAGGCACTGCGTCACCCCTTCCTTGCTGCTACTCTGCTAGGAACAACTTCCGTCACTCAGGACCACTATTTTTTGTTGCTACTGCTCTGTTCAGCTGATGCCCTCAGTTCTCTTGTGATCTGCAACCATGCTCTGATACCATGTTGGAATTTCTAAGTCTGACACGTTAGAAACCCTTCATGCGTTTTACTTATTTATTCCTACCTACTTGTTCTGTTAATTAACAGGTTATTTACCATGTAAATACTGGAAATAAATACAAATGCATGCTCAACACAGTACAGATCATCAACTGAAGGAAATAGAAACAAGCACACAAGTGACATCGTTGTTTTTGGACTAATGTCCCCAGAAAAACCCAATGCGGGAAAACCAGTGGAGCTATCTTGAGGGTTTGATTTATTAAGCAGTTTCAGAATACAATCTGGGTGCCAAATCCGGCTCACCCAACAGAGAAAAATCTCGGCAGTAGTACCTCTCTACTCGGAAGCAGATATTCTAGCTGAAACCCCGAATAAGCACTTCGGCAGCTCCACAGCTCCAATCTGCCTCACGAAAACCCCAATGTCAGCCTCTAGGGACTGCGTCAGCCTCTCTTTGGCCCAGCGTTAGCCCCGTGTCAGCCTCTGGAGGCACTGCATCAACCCTCTGGCCCTTTGCATCACCCATGTTGGCCCTCTGAGGCACTGCGCAACTCCTAATTGGCTCTGCGTGAGCCCTGGCTAGCTCTGCGTGAACCCTTGGCTGCTTCTGCATCCCTCTCTCCGGCTACTGCGCTGATCCTCCCAGTGTTATCTCTGCCTCTCTGCTTCTGTATTCACTACCCCTCAGCTGCAACTCTGATCACTCTCTCAACTTTCTCAGCAAACCCAACCCCAGAAAGTCGAAATCTTGATCTCTTGGTGTGTTCTCCAAGTGACCCTCAAGCCTCCTCTTATACTTTTCTCGTTGACAATTCAACGACCGAGATTAAGTCCCTAATCAACGGCTAATATTAGATCTGGCTTGATCCATGACTTTTGGACCATTCTAACACAGTTTTATATTAATTCACATTAATATTTTAATTTCCCTAAGTTTAGACTTAGGGACTCCATTAAAAATATTAATTATTTTAATATCTCCCAAACTGTTTAGAATCTGCCCAAACCCTTTCTGGGTATTGGAGATCTCATGTGCCTTAGCCTCTCCACCAATTTTCGTGGCTAGAGCACATCTGATGCTACCCCAAATGAACAAATTGCCAGTCTCGACATCTAGTTGTACTCATATTATTTCACTGCTGCATAATAATAAAACCCTCAGTTGTTGCACCGATTTTCCCAAGTAGGGTTTTTTCGGGGACTTTGGTCCAAAAATAATTGAGTTATTTTTATGTGTGTGTGCTAAAATTTCTTCCAACATTTATTCTTCCGCAATTTTATTTGTGTAGATTGCAGTGTGAGTTATTCAATATTTGCAGTAGGAAACAATAAATAAATTGTTAAATTTAATTAACAATTAGGAGAATAATTTCCAGTTGCCGCAATAGGATTCTGATTGTGGCATTTTCACAACGAGTTGTTTTGAAGTCCTAAGGGGGTATTGTTAATGAGGCCTTAGCCTCCTCACTTAGCCTTCATGCAACAACCTCACTCCTTACCAAGTTGAAGGAGTTGAGGGGAAGTCAAACCTTAGATTAGGCATTAATTAAAATTAACCAAGACCACTTTGCCTCACACACTTCACATACACTTGTTTGCATCTTTCACACAATTAGTTATTATATAAGTTAAGTTGTGAACATTTCATCCAATTTGCAAGTGTTTCATTTATATCTATGCTGCGCGAAACTTCTAGGAACTCGGCATTTCGGGCCGTACCCGTACTTGAAACTACGAAACTTGGCCGAAACTCGACCGAAACTTGACCATCATGTAATCATCTAAGAGAATTAATATAGACTTGTTTTTCCTTCTAAATTGTCATCTATGGGTCTACTTCCCTTTTTTCTTGCAAGATAATTTGTTATTCACTTATATGTATATATATATATATCTATATATATATATATATATATATATATATATATATATGACTTTTCGGCCGACGTTTCTATTTTTGGGAGGTGACGTTTCTAAACATACCCATTTCGGAAACTCCGAAAGGTTTTGGCGTTTCATGCAACTTAGATTTATATTCTTGTACTTGTTCATTTACATGCTCTTGCCAATTGTCCTTTAATGTTATTTCATCATATTGAGCATATATCTCTTTAAAGTACAAGCTCTATTTCCTTGCAAGTTCTAAATCCATTTATTGCTCATATCTCAAAGTTATATATAATCTCTTGTGTGGTTCACTAACCTCTTGCCTTGCAGCTTCTCTAATTGTGCAACTTGTTGATCTTCTTGATATATCATATTTGCAAGTATTGTGGATTTATTTGTGAGCATATATTTCTTGCAAGTATATTTGGCACTATATTGGTCTAATTATATTTGTCTTGCATGATATCATGTTAAATATAACTGATTGATTGTTATATGCTCTTAATTATTCATACTTGCTAATTAATCTCATATAATTCGAGTTGTTAAATTGGTGAAGCCTTAACTAATCATATTAACATCATAATCTCCTAGAGCTTGTTATCCTTATCAAGTTTTCCTTTAGAGTTTTCTTTAGGGACCTCCCCACTTGACTTAGCTAGGAGAGAGTCTAAACGGAGCAAGTTAGGATCAGGTGACAACCTCTTCTTTGAGCGTTTCGCCTTAAGGCCACACCTAGAGGGATTAGGGACTTTTCCCACATTCATCTAGGTGTGCATCCTAGGTGACAACAGGCCTAACAGCCCAAACATCAACCCTAAGTTTTACATAACAAATAGTGTATTATGAAGGGTTTGCAAGGCCCAATATCTTGTCAATTACTTGAATAAGTACTAGTATGTGTAACTATATCATTACTTCCAGCCTCATCAATCCCAACTTTACTCAAAATACCAAAAAATACATGCATACATGTATGTATATCTGTATATGCGTATTTGTGCATGTATGTGTGTGTACGTACCTTGATGTATATATCAATATAAACATTTTAATTAATAAAAAACATTTGTAGAAATACATATTTTTTATGTGTATATTTCAATAAATGAAAGTTCGCTTTTTTGTTCTCTCGTGGCTTGACTGTGAACACTCCTGCAATAAATGGCAATGACAAGAAAAACTTCTAATTCTTGGAAATATTGGGAAGTGGTGAAAAATTATTGGCATAAGATTTTGGATCCTAAAAATATTCAAAAAGTTTCTTAGGGCTTCCTAGAAATTTGTATATAATTCAATTTTACAAAACAACTCTACAACAGGAAATAGAGGGAGTCATGTTCCAGTAGCATAGCTATGGTCAGATGTATACTCCTTTCACATGAATTTTAACGATGTCTAACAAGCAAAGCTAGCCCAACAGGTCTTGAAGCAGATGCATTTGAAGGATATGATATATAAATTAGTTGAACCTACATCCTCCATAGATCAGAAATGTTTGAGATTCTTCCTTTTATGGCCTTCATTGGGCTGTATCGTGTGTTGCTAGTACCTCTTAAAATTGTGTGACAGTTCAAGATTTGTTCTAGGAACATTTTCAGCTAGTACAATATAGCTCACAAGTTTTGCAGAAGTGCTTCAAGATTGATTTGACAATGGCCAAGGTGATCAGGGCCTAATTGTCTGTCTATAAAATTCCATTTACTATACACTTGATTTGGATAATTATGTTTCATCTCGCCAATAAATGCAACTATGTTCCTTCATATATGTTCCTAGTTGGATAAAAGGGAAACAATTGACACTAAAATAGTCCCTTGAGTTATAACAGTCTAAGAATCTACATATTTCATCATTGGATCTTTCATTTTGACAATTTATAATCAAATTTCAAAAGAAAACTCTTGCCGACTAGAGAATAAATAATCAATATGAAATAATAAGCGTCAACTTGTAGCTACTAAAAATAAAACCACTCACCACTCTGCATTGGAGAGGATCGGTAGACCATGTGGAAAAGCAAAAGTCAATGTTTCGCCAATGACTGAAAGCAAAATGAGAAGAAAAAGAGCCTTAGATGATTGAATAGAAAGAAAAGATACAACCGTCTAGACATCTAAGATTATAGTTTGTTCCTGCTTGTCATGTATGTCCATCTACATAATATATGAAACGCATGGTTATGTCAACAACAAATTTCAAAAGGATACTATACAGACATATAATCTCAAGCAAGGAATGGTAGATGCTTTTAGGTCATAAATGTTCCCAAACAATGGATGAAAAAGAAAAGGAGATAAGGACCTTCTTTAAAACACCATCCTCCCTTTCTCTGAGGGAAATTATTGAAAAGGCAAAAGAAGCCATTTGTAACCATGTGTACAACTTTTTTAAATGAGAGGATAGGTGAAACATGATCCATAACCATGTATGCACCTAAGTTGCACTGAAACAGATACACGAACGGATACAGATACGGGGTTTGAAACGAATACGACAAATTTTCAAAAAATCTGGATACGATATGGCAGGAAACGGCACACACACACACACATATATATATAGATAGATATAAACAAAATAAGAATTTCATATTACCATTCATATTTTAGAATCTAGATTATATCTAAAGAATAAAAATAGGCAGTGCAGTCTTATCGTTAGCAACTGATATAACATGCTCTAGAAGAATGGATTTTCAAATCTTCTCCTAAGCAAGCAAAGAAGATTCAGTTTAAAATGTCATTTTGAAGAGGACCCACCATTGCTTTGCCGAGGTTAAAATGTTGTGTTTATGCAGGATATACAATGAGTTATTTGGCAGGAAATGTGACTCTTTAGGTAGCCACTGCAGTCCCTTTTTTATTACAGAATTCCCATATTATTGGCAAATGATTTAACATGTTCCAAAAAGTGTGTGTTTTCATATTTTCCCCTAGGCCAAGAAGGCAAGGTTCAGGTTAAAATACAATCATGTAGAAGTCACACCATTGCTTGAAAGTTGAATCTCAACACTTCCATTTTGGTGACTCCAATGAGGGAATAATTATGTATTCTATGCAATTAGCCAACAAGACTGTTGAGAGCTCTCTCCTTCAGCTGAACCCTTACTCTACAATTTACTTAACAGTAAATGTCATATGGTCAAAATCAACATATTTGTAGGACGTGGATTGTAGGATAAATTTTCAGAAAATGGAAAGTCCCTTGTTCCAAGTCGATGTGGAGAATTTTATCTCAGGTTAGGGAAGGAATGCTTTAGTGGACCGAATCATTGATATAACTGATCAAGGGTTTGTTGTACGATTGTCAACTACAAATCTTTAGAGATTGGATGGCACATTGTTTTTGCTGAAAATGATTTCTAATGAAATATGTTATTATCTACATATAATGAACTTCAGTTTACCATAATGGTTGTCCAATAGAGGCCCGAGGGTTTAGAAATTAGCATTCAAAATGGACTTCCGATATTGCCATGCCAAAAATTAAAATGAGCCTTGAACAGTGAACACTTACACTATTCCGCTCGACTCTCAAGATCGGCTCAGGCTCCCACAATGACTGAGTGACACATTCGATTGAGGGCTCTAGAGTCCACACTACTTGCTCGCGGGTTGAGGGCTCGATGGCTCTCTCACAATGTCAAGACTCACAGTCGCTCACAGGCTGAGGGCTTGTTGGCTCGCTCACAGTGTCAAGACTGAAAATCGCTCGCGGGTTGGGTCCCTCCACAGTCAGTCCAAAATGATAAACGCAGATGAAAATGACGGCTCCAGGAAAATGACAAATGCCGACTAGGTAAAGGTTATAAAATGGGAAAACAACCTCATAAAAAGCACAACGAAAATCAAATATAAAATGTGAAAACCGTTCTCAGCGGCCATTGAAAAATCCCAATACATTCTTGTTTTGGTCGGATTAGTTTCGGTAAAATCTGAAACGTATTAAAAATTATCAGAAATAGATGCTTTTTACGAAAAATGCCCTAAAAATGTTTTCGGATTCCAACAAATTCTGAAACGCTAACAATATGTTTTTGTGCCGTTTTTTATGCGTTTCGTACCGGTTTCCGAATCTGAAACGCCGAACGACATTTTAGGGAGGTTAGCCCAACGTCTCTGGTAACTTAGGTATGCACCCTTTTGACAAGTAAAAGAAGAGGTGGCCAGAGTGGACAAAGGAAGCAAAGTCAAAGAAAAACAAATTATTATTTTATTGTTCATGAAGGCTCCAAAACTCAGGTCGGCCCACTAGTTGAAAGGGTTTGACCCTTGGTTAAAACCCACATGATTGGACACATATATATTAGCATTTTGTCATTTTGACCTCCTTACTTGGCATCAATTTGGATCTCACACAAGAGCAATTAGTCATCTGTTCACACGTGCGAAGGAGCAAAAGAAGTCTAAGGTTGACAACCGAATTCTGGACTAAAGTTTGACTCATTGACCAGCGTTGACTTTGGCATTTTCTGGGCTGCTTTGACTCGATATTGGACCAAATATTCTAGGCATATTTGATTGGACGTTGACACAATCTCTGGGAAAAAAATCTGGACATTGACCGAATTTGTTTGACCAGCGTTGACTGCGGGTCAACAATGACAGTTTGAACAAATTTTCTAAGTTGCAGGGTCGAAATTCGACCTCTTTGACCATAGTTGACCAGGAGTAGCAGAGGTCGAAATGCGGCCTGTTGACCAGATTTGACTAGCTGAATAGAAGTCTGACTTTTCTCTCTCCTTTGACCAAGTTTGACTTGGAAAGTGGTGTGGTCAATTTGACTATGTTTTGACTGGAAAATTCAGATGTACATTTGATTGAATTGGATAATTTCTCCTAAGAAAAGATTGTTGGGTTTTTCCCTGGTTTGGGTTTTCTCAAGATAATTTTTTGAGTCTCTTTGTCAATCTTTATTTTTACTGTGTCTCTACTGCCCTACTGCATTTATGGTTGAAATTTCCTGAAATTTAATTGTTTAATGATCTGGAATGTGCTAAAGAGATAAATTGTATTATTGGAAGTAATTGTTTGGCAGAAAATTGTGCTTGTCTTGATTGCACCTTAAAAATCAACATGGTTTCAGAGTTGTGGTGAAGGAAAAAGGGCATTGGGATCACTCTCGAAGATACCTACTTCTACAATCTGATTGTTTGACTAGATCTATAACCATGGGTTCCTATACTAAGATAGAAAAAAAGTTGGAAGGTGCTACAAACTTCAGGTATATAAGATCAATAACCCTATTAGGGAGTGTTGTTGAAAATATGGTAGCCATTGTCAGTATTTTCATTATGACAAAATTGAAAATTTAATATATATTTATGCCTCCTAAAAAGATGATAAGTCGGCTCCAATAAAATTCAGGTCGGCTAGAACTGTTAGAGGCACCCATTCGAACCCCACTTGAAGGCTATATAAAGGAGATCATTTCTTCTCATTTGGACGCAATTTTTTTTGTCTCATTCATCTCTAATCCAGTGAAATTACAGTGCGCTGAAATTATAGGAGGCCCCAATTTCAGGAGTTTGACTTTTGACATGGCACTTGATCATGATCTTGGTTACTAGTTTGGTTATTATTTTGCTATGATTATTTCTGATGTATTAATGAATCTGAAACTCTCTCTCTCGCATAAGGAAAGATTTATGGGTTTTCCCCTTGTGGGTTTTTCCCTAGTCTCAGGCCTAAATTTTTTGTGTCTCTTGTCTCATGATTATATTTACTGCTCTTTTCATGTTTTGATGGTAGAATGTATAGACTGCCTAAATAATATTGTTAAATGTTATATGAACACTAATAATGATCTGTTGAAGTTGTGATTGTGTTGTTCTATGATGCCCTAGCAAAAATTCAACATGGTATCAGAGTTGGGGGAACAATTTTTGGAAAATGTAAAGTGGCAGCTTATTGAATCTTATTTTCCTTAACTTTAATATTTGCTTGTGAATTTAGTTATCCTTCTTGTGTTCTTTAGTTAGATCTTTTCATCAAACAAATATCAAGAATGAAACAACAACAATAGAGGACACAAAATTTTGGCTCTTAGCCAGGGAAAAACCCTTTCAAGGGGAAAACCCAGTACACTCTTCTGTTCTTATAGAATTTGCTTCAAAATGAAAGACAAAGACCCAAACCCTCGACCAAGTCCTTCTCCAAGTACCAAGTCAGTCGTTCCACAAGTATTTCCTTGATTTTGCACCAACCAGCTTCAAACTGCAACTTCAACTTGTCAGCTTCAATACTACATCTCGTCTTGCAACTTTGACCTTGCAATTTTGGCCTTGCAGCTTTTCTGGAAACCCTAATTCTACCTCCCGCTGAGACCTTTCTAGAGAAAAACAACTCTTCCCAAGCTCAACGAGGTTAAGGTAGGGTTTTATCCTTCCAGCTACAAGATTCTGCACTTCATCCTACTGCAACTCGGACCTGCAACTTCGGCCTCCTTCTACAACACCAAAAACCCTAGAACTTCACACATGTGAGAGATAGAGCCCAAAAACAAGATATTTCGTCCTTCTTCCTTCTCCTAGACCTTTGCTCTTCTGTCTTGCTTCTCCCAGCTTCAGATCGAACTTCTTTCTTAATAAATCGAACTTGTGGATTACAAAAATTCCTTGAAATGCAGCAACTGGAAATAATTCTTCTACTTGATATACTAATTATGCAATTTATGTTGTTTATGACAAAATAACAAATTATTCACACTACAATTTCTTCACCATAAAAAATATTGCAGAAGCAAAAATAGGAACTAAGAAATTGATAACACAGACACATAAAAATGACACAATTATTTTTGGACAGTTGTCCCCAGAAAAACCCAATGTGGGAAAACCAGACTCCAGTGCAGCAATTGAAGATTTTATTGTTATTTAGCAGCAAAAATTGAGTACAATAAAATGACACCAAACTGGCATTTCTATCTGAGAGAAATACTGGCAAAACTATCTAAGCGAATTTACCCTCCTCGTCAAGCAATCCCGGCAACTGACTCCCTCTCAAAGGTTAGTTGTCCAACCTTTGCGTAGACCCTTATATGCTTCTCCCATGTAGGCCTCCACACATGTGGCTGAAATACCCTATCACAGTAAGTTGTCCTGCCTGTCTCTACTACTAGAAGTGACTCTCCAACACTCTGGAGGACTTTCCTAGCCTCTAGATGATGAATTGATCTTCCCCACAGCTAAATCAAACTACCTTCTTGAGGCATTGAGTAGCCCATGCGCAGCCTCCTGAAGAATAATTTCAGCCTCCTCTTTTGACTCTTTTGGAACTAGAAACTCCTCCAGAAAATCTCTGTGTTGCCCCTTTGCCGCTTGCTAGTCGATCACTAGCTCGATTTCATCTCTGAATCACCTACCACTGGGAAATCGAACTGTCTTGATCACTAAGTATCTGCAACTGGTGTGTTCTCCAACTACCCATCGACCTCCTCTTATAATCTCCAGTGGGGACTCCAATGACCAAGATTTAAACTTAATCAATGGCTGAGATCATCTGCAAGTCGATTTGTGTGAGTTTCTAGAGAATTCTCACCTTTCTCTATTAATTAACCAATTTTCCTAAGCTAGACTTAGAAAAAATTTAAATGATGGTCAATTAATTTAATTAAGTGGAATTTCCATAAACGATTTCTGGGTTTTAGAGAACTCTTGTGTTTTAGCCTCTCCACAAAGTTTCGAGACAAGAACACCATCTGATGCTACAAAAACTAACATGGATGAATGTGTCCAAATGAGGTCGAACTGCTTCTTTATATAGCCTTCTCAAAGCGTCGAATTCCATCCTTTAGGTCGACTTGTAACTGTTAGGGCCGACTTGTACTTGTGGCATTTCCTGGACTTTCTAGGCTCAAAATAATTCTTTTTACAATTACATTTTTCTCGAAAGGGTGTTATGTTGATAAGTGGTTGTCACTAATGTCAACCCAAGCAGCACCAGGAGGCACCAGGACCTACCCCAATCTTCGAAGGTTAACTTTGACATGGAAATTCGTGGTTTCTCATTTCCAAACCACCTTTGTTGGATTCTTCTCGAAAAACTCTTTCCGGTGGTATGTGGCACGCCACACAGTTCCTTACGGTTCAAGAGGTATTCACGCTTGAAAATGGGAAACCCAATTTGTGGGATAAAACCCCATAAAGGGGTGTCATTAACATCTTATTAAGTGACATTAACATTTTATTATAATTATTTATTATATTAAGATTTATTAAGGGTATGTCACTAAAGTTTTTTTTTAAGTCAATGAATATTAATAGGAATAATTTAAGTCAATGAATATTAATACAAATATTAGGAGGAATATTAAAGTGACCCACTTACCTAAGAATAAAAGGTACATATTTTCAAATATTTAATATTCTAAATTAGTCTCAAATGTATCGAAGATGAAAAGCCCTCTCTCTCTACATTTAACCTTAATGTTTGTGAAATTTTTATCTATTGTAGCAACTGGAAATTATTCTTCTAACTGAAAATTTAATTATGCAGTTTATTTGCTACGGCAAACAACGAATAAAAGAACAACTGCACTTTTCACCATAAAAACACTGTGGAAAATAAAATACTAGAAACTGAGAAATTCTATAGCACACACAAGAATTTCGACACAATTATTTTTGGACAATTTTCCCTGGAAAAACCCAATGAAGGAAAACCGGTATAGCAGATGAGGGTTTTATTATTATTGTTTAGTAGCAATTCTGAGTACAATAATTTAGATGCCCAACTGGCGATTTAATCTAAAGAAAATACTGGCAAAATCTAGTGAGGAATTTTCTCTCACCCTACAACTATTTTCTGCCTCCGAAATTACCTTCCCAGCCTCTGTGTTGAGCCTCTTGCGTCACCCTCTACGCAAAGCTTACACTGGCCCTATGAGGATTTCGGCCTTCCTTCCTTTGCCTCTTCCAAGGATTGGAAAATTTCCTCCCGAAATGTTGCTGCCCTCCTCTTCCACCTTCTACTCACCCTTTGGCTCTATCTTCTCTGTTGAGCTACTGTTACTGAGAAAATCGAACTGCCTGGGCAACTGCACTGGTGTATTCTCCATCACCACAACGACCTCGTCTTATAATCCTTTGTTGGAGCACCAACGACCAAGATTAAAACATAATCGATGGCTAGGATCATCTCTAGATCGATCATGTGAGTTTGTAGATGATTCTCGCCTTGATTTAATTAATACTGCGTAATTAACCATATTCCCTAAGTTTAGACTTAGGAAATATTTAAAAATTGGTTACTAATCTAATTAAGTCATTTCTAGGCGGAATTTTCAGAAACAATTTCCGGGTTTTGGAGATCTCATGTATTCGAGCCTCACCACAAAGTTTTAATACTAGAACACATTTGATGCTACAAAAGCTAACACTCCCTCTTAGCGAGGAATGTGTTCTAATCTTGCACACCCTACCACAACACCCTGTCTCTACACCATCTCCTGTCACGCTGCTGATGTCTAGCCATACTGCCCACCAACCACTGCGCAACTCTGATATACGCAACATCTATGTTGCTACTGACATTGCCATATTGCTGCCAACACTGCATCTGCACTGCAACTCCCTCTCATCTACTGTTGTTGCAACTGAGAATCATCCTTTTCTATTGAAACAACTTCTTTACCATACCCATCTGTCCTCTGAAGTAGACAAACTTAGCTCTTCCTAGAACATTCGTGAGTATGTCTGCAGCCTGCACTTTTGTGGGAACATATTGTAGCAGGACTACACATTGTACACAATCTCTAATGAAATGACATCGAATATCAATGTGCTTCGACCTGTCATGAAACACTGGATTCTCAAAGAGCTTTATGCAACTCAGATTATCACAGTAGGCACTAGTCGCCTCCATGCTTTGCCTAAACAAGCTTACTAGCAGCTTCCGAAGCCATATAGCTTTGCACGTAGTTGTGCTTGCTACTGTTGATTTGGAGTAGCATCGGATGTGCTCTAGCCACGAAATTTGGTGAAGAGGTTGGGGCACATGAGATCTCTAATACCTAGAAAGGGTTTGGGCAGATTCTAAATAGATCAGGAGATATTAAAATAATTAATATTTTTAATGGAGTCCCTAAGTCTAAACTTAGGGAAAATAAAATATTAATGCGTATTAATATGAATTTGTGTTAGAATGGTCCAAAAGACATGGATCAAGCCAGATCTAATCTTAGCTGTTGATTAGGGACTTAATCTCGGTCATTGAGATGTCAACAGAAAAAGTATAAGAGGAGGCTTGAGGGGCACTTGGAGAACACACTGAGGGAGACCAGTTAGTTCAATTTCTGGAGCAGGGTTTGCTGAGAAATTGAACCAGTGGTCTGGAGAGCAGTCAGGAGGTAGCAAGTACGGAATAGAGAGACGGGAGATCAGCGCAAAAGAGGCAGACACAGAGCTAGAGGAAGCCACGCAGAGGCAGCAGAGACTGCGCAGAGCCAGAAGGGCCTGCGTCATCCACGCAGAGGTTGCAGGAGTGACATAGAAGCCTAGAGAGGCTGTGCAGAGCCTCGGTAGGCTGACGCAGAGGGTTTCAGGCTGTAGCAGAGGTCAGTAGGGCCTATGCTGGGTTTAGGAAAGTGCTGGAAGTTTGTCTATCTATGGGTAAGCCAGTTTGGCACCTTGTTGTACAAGAAAATTGCTGAATAATAAAATCCTCCCTTGCTGCACCGATTTTCCCACATTGG
This sequence comes from Pinus tabuliformis, assembly GCA_031772625.1. Lineage (NCBI taxonomy): Eukaryota > Viridiplantae > Streptophyta > Pinopsida > Pinales > Pinaceae > Pinus > Pinus tabuliformis. Next base: position 380,369,592 of record CM062811.1, on the reverse strand, counting down.
GTTTTTCCGAGGACATTAGTCCAAAATAACTGTGTCAATGTGTGCATATTTTTGTTTCGGTATTATGATGTGATATTTGCAACAATATTTATTTTAATGTTTGTTGAAGTAATTTCATGAATAACTTATGATGAAATAAGTAGGAAAAGTAAATCAGTTGCTGCAGTGGTAGAATTTTCACATGGTATTAGAGCGAGTAATCAGAGACAGAAAGGGAAAATCAATTATGGGTCGAGACCACGATGCAGAGGCATCCACCTCAGGGGACTCACGCAGATTTTCAGAAGATTGCACAAGAGAGAGAGATTTCGATTTCTCTATGTTGGCTTCCAGGTTGGAAGAAGAAGTGGCGTGCATGACTAGTGCTGCATCATTAGAAGTATGGTATATAGACAGTGGAGCCTCGTGGCATATGACGAGAATCAGGGAGTGTTTCTCAGAATATCGAGAAGAGAAGATGAACTTTCAGATCACCATGGGGAACAAGGCAAAGTGTACTCCAGTAGGAAAGGGTACCATAGTTTTTCAAATAGAATCGGGAGAGCGAATCCGTGCCACAAATTTGCTGCATGTGCCAGGATTGGGGATGAACTTACTTTTCGTGTCACAACTACAAGGCAAGGGCTATGACGTCTACTTCATCAAGGAAAAGGTATACGTCAAACACCCGAGCTAGAAAAAGAAAGTGCAGATCGGGATCAAAAGTAATCGGTTGTATAGATTACAACTAGAATCTCCAATGGCACTAATAGGCAGTCATGGGGACAAAGACTTGAACGAACTATGGCACAGAAGGATGGGTCACTTGCACCATGGAGCTCTGAGAATTCTCAGGAGCACTGTAACAGGAGTTTCGGATCTGAGTACGGAATGAGATGATGTATGCAAGGGATGCACTCTAGGAAAGTATGCCAAGGCGGAATTTCCTAGGAGCAACCACATGGCCAAGAGTGTACTAGGATTGATACACTCAGATATCTGCAGACCTATGTCTGTCAAAGCTCTCGGCGGTGCCGAGTATTTCCTTACTTTCATTGATAACCACTCGAGGAAAACCTGGATCTATTTTTTGAAAACCAAGGATGAGGTTTTCTGTCAATTCGAGTTCAAGGCTCTAGTGGAGAATCTGACAGGTAAGAAAATAAAAGTCTTGCGCTCAGATAATGGTGGAGAATATGTCGATAAGGACTTCACTGATTTTTGCGCTAAGGAGGGCATTAGAAGAGAGTGGACAGATCCCTACAATCCAGAGCAGAATGGGGTGGCAGAAAGGAAAAACAAGACTATTGTAGAAGCAGCTAGGGCCATGTTGTATGATCAGGATATGCCAAAATTCCTGTGATCAGAAGCATGCAACACAACTGTCTACGTTTAGAACAGGACTCCTCATCAGGCATTGGGCAAGATTACTCTAGAGAAAGTCTTCACTGGGAAGACACCTGAAGTCAGTCATTTCAAGATATTTGGGAGTTTGGCATATTGTTGCATACCCAAAGAAAAGAGGAAGAAGCTGGATCAGACTGTAGAAAAGGGGTATCTAGCAAGATATAGCGAGAATGCTAAGGCATACATGATCTATCTTCTAGGGAGCAGGAAGGTAGTAGTATGACGAGATGTAAAGTTCATGGAGGACAGAGATTTCAGAAGATCTCGCGAAATGCCTTCCAAGGAGTAGTCAAAAGAGGATCCGTTGGTCATGCCTCTTCAACCAATGGAAGTGAAGAATCCTTCCTCAGATCAGGAAGATTTTTAGGATGAGGAAGAGGTGCAAACAAAAGCACCTGTTGGTAGAGGAAGAACCAGCAGGGAACTTCGTCAGATTCTGCGTGATGCAGAGAACTTCATCGGAGAGCCAAGGAATAATAAAAGGGAACGAAAATAGCCAGACAGGTATCAAGCGTTAGTAGCTCAGGATGGAGAGCCTGCCAGCTTCAAGGAGGCAGCTCAACATCAGGTCTGGATAGATGCGATGGTGGAGGAGTATAACTCCATAATGGTAAACGATGTCTGGGAGGTGGTGTCAAGGCCTCAAGACAGATCTATGGTAGGTTCAAGATGGATCTACAAGATCAAATATGCTATGGACGACAATATTGAAAAATACAAGGCCAGGTTTGTGGCTAAGGGGTATGCTCAAAAGGAAGGGATTGACTATGAGGAAACCATCGCCTCGGTAACCAGGTATACATCTATTAGGACAGTGATATCTCTTGCAGCCCAGATGGGATGGGAGATCCATCAGATGGATATCAAGATGACATTTCTAAACGGGGTAATAGAAGAAGAAGTATACATTGAACAACCAGAGGGCTTTGAAATTCATGAGAAGAAGTCTCATGTATGCAGACTGAAGAAAGCCTTGTATGGGCTGAAGCAGACACCAAGAGCGTGGTATGGTCAAATAGATGGCTACTTGCAGAAGATGGGGTTTGTCAAGAGTGATGCGGATCTGAATCTCTACTATCTGGTCGTAGAGAGCGAGCCACTTATCTTAGTATTATATGTGGATGATCTCTTCCTGACAGGATCATCCAGACTCATTGAAGACTGCAAGAAGAATCTAGCCACAGAGTTCGATATGAAGGATCTAAGATGAATGCACTATTTCCTAGGGTTGGAAGTTTGGCAGCAGAAAGGAGAAATCTTCCTTGGGCAAGGAAGGTATGCTACAGAAATTCTGAAAAGGTTTGGGATGGGAGACTGTAGACCTATGGCTACACCAATGATCACCAACTGGAAGAAGATTGATGCATCAGAAGACAAGGATGTCGATCCCACCCTATACCAACAGCTCATAGGGTCCTTGATGTATCTAGTCAATACCAAGCCAGATATTTGCTACGCTGTCAACACCCTCAGTCAGTTCATGGTGGAACCAAAGAGGGCTCACTGGGCAGCAACCAAGCACGTTCTCAGGTATTTACAGGGAACAGTTGATTATGGGCTCTTGTACAACAAGGGGAAGGATGTCAGGTTGAGTGGATTTACTAATGCAGATTGGGCAGGAAGTTCAGTGGATCGGAAAAGTACCTCTGGGAAATGTTTCAACATTGGATCAGGCATAACCCCCTGGTGCAGTAGGAAACAAAAGTCCGTGGCTCTGAGCTTGTAATATCCCTTATCAGAGATATCCCTCAAACACAAGCAAACTCTAACCAGAGAAATAATAGTAGTGCAACATACAATAATGTATACATGGAATATAAGCAGATACTCAAGAAATGCAGAGAGAAATGCTAAGCCATTTTATTATACTGAGTAATGGAAAGAGTACAAGAGGTGATAAAAAAGATAACACCTCGACTTGCACAAGACAAGTGAAGAAATACACTCAGAATGGTAAGGAAATGGCCTCTCTCTAAACTGCATCCAAACTGTCAAAGATCTGCTATGCTGTTGCTACTGCTGGAATCAAATGAGGATTTAGGGTTGTTCCCCTCCTCAGAAAATGTTGAAACTCTGGAATCAGCCTCTGCTCAATAAACCCAGAAAAGCCCAGAAAGCTTTTCTAAAATAGCTGACCCCCGAAAATCACCCCCTTGAGGATCTACACTATCCCTCAAGGCTCTGCGCTGCTCCTGAAGAGAATCCTCCAAAACTCTACCCGAAACTCTGCCAAAATCCTCCAATATGCAAGGGCTGATCCCTTGCTCAATCTCCAAGCTCAAATCCTCCACAAAAACCCAATCCGGAGCTCCTACCCAAAGAACTGCATCCTCCCCTCTCAAGACTACGCAGTCATCATAATACTCAGCTCCTCCTCAACTCCAGAAATCGCTCCTCTGGCAAAATACTGATGAAACTACCTTGCCTGAGCAGGCACTCGAAGTCCCCCGGGGCTAAGGGTGAGATCTCCGAATGGAGACACTCGATGCACTAAATAGTGCTGCAGACAGGCTAAACAGTCTGCGTGCTCTAAGTCGAAGCGACTAGCTCAAATGCCACATAATCGAATGATCAAAATGAGGAGGCTCCTCTCTCCTTTATAGCGTTGGCCTCTCTCAAAACCCTTAGGCCCACCTCCTCCAACGTAGCCTTTCTCTTGCCACGTGTTCCTTCTCCATCTGCGCAGTCCCTTGAAGTGTCTACGTGGGCCCCTTCTCTACGTGGTCCTTGGGCCCCCTTGGCTCCCCTTTTAAGTTACAACGTTGTGCTACTAGGGAGTGACTTTATTCATAAAGTGAGTTATGTCCCCCCTTTCCTCCCTTTTTATTTATAAATAACTATAGAAGGCAAAATTGAGCAAAATCGAATATTCCAATTAGCCATGGCTAATTAGGAATATTACAGAGCTCGTCTAAGGCAGAATATATGGCAGCAAGCACAACTTCGTGTGAGGCCATATCGCTTAGAAAACTACTGGTAAACCTATTCATAAGAAACATGGAGGCGACTAGGATCATGTGTGATAATCAGAGTCGCATCAAACTCTCTGAGAATCCAGTCTTTCATGATAGGTCAAAGCATATTGATATCCGGTGTCACTTTCTCAGAAATTGTGTCCAACGTGGATCTGTACAGTTGAGCTACACTCCTAAAGGGGAACAAGTGGTAGATATCCTCACCAAGACCCTTGGAAAGTCAAAATTTTACTACTTCAAAGAAAAGATGGGGATGGTAAAGAACCCCTTTCAGAAGTAGTGTGTTAGCAGCACGAATGAAGAGGAAGTTGCAGTGCAGATGCAGTGTTGGGAGAAAGGACCAACAATAGCACAGATGCAGAGGGAGTTGTAGTGCATATGCAGTGTTGGGAGAAAGGACCAACAACAGCACAGATGCAGAGGAAGGTGCAGTGCGGATGCAGTGTTGGGAGAAAGGACCAGCAATAACATGGAGACAAAGGGAGTTGTCGTACAGATACAACAATGGCAGTGGCAGAACCATGGGCAGCAGTACAGGATGCAACAGTGCAGAGGATGTTGGGCAGGGAGGCCTAGCATCAGCACAGGTACCAATGCCGGATGATCAGAGTAATACTCAGTGAGGAGTATTGCTAGAGCACAATCCTCGCTAAGAGGGAGTGTTGATTTGGGGTAGCATCGGATGTGCTAGCCATGAAATTTGGTGGAGAGGTTGGGACACATGAGATCTCCAATACCCAGAAAGGGTTTGGGCAGATTCTAAACAGATCAAGGGATATTAAAATAGTTAATATTTTTAATGGAGTCCCTAAGTCTAAACGTAAGGAAAATAAAATATTAATGTGTATTAATATGAATCTATGTTAAAATGGTCCAAAATACATGGATCAAGCCAAATCTAATCTTAGCCGTTGATTAGGGACTTAATCTCGGCCGTTGAGATGTCAATAGAAAAAGTATAAGAGGAGGCTTGAGGGGCACTTGGAGAACACACTGAGGGAGACCAGTCAATTCAATTTCTGGAGCGGGGTTTGCTGAGAAATTGAACCAGTGGTCTGGAGAGCAGTCAGGAGGCAGCAAGTACAGAACAAAGAGACGGGAGATCAGCGTAGAAGAGGCAGACGCAGAGCCAGAGGAAGCCACGCAGAGGCAGCAAAGACTGTGCAGAGCCAGAAGGGCCTGCGTCATCCATGCAGAGGCTGCAGGAGTGACGTATAAGCCCAAAGAGGATGTGCAAAGCCTCAGTAGGCTAATGCAGAGGGTTTTGGGTTGTAGCAAAGGTCAGTAGGGCCTACGCTGGGTTTAGGCAAGTGTTGGAAGTTTGTCTATCTGTGGGTAAGCCAGTTTGGCACTCTGTTGTACAAGAAAATTGCTGAATAATAAAATCCTCCCTTGCTGCAACAATTTTCCCACATTGGGTTTTTCCGAGGACATTAGACCAAAATAACTGTGTCAATGTGTGCATATTTTTGTTTCGGTATTACGATGTGATATCTGAAATAGTATTTATTTTAATGTTTGTTGAAGTAATTTCATGAATAACTTATGATGAAATAAGTAGGAAAAGTAAATCAGTTGCTGTAGTAGTAGAATTTTCATAGCTACAATATACTTTACTTCTGCAGAGCTTAGTGCTACAAACTTTTGCTTCCTACTACACCAAGAAACCATCCCTGATCCAACACTGAAGCAGTACCTAGAGGTACTTTTCCTTTCCACTGAACTGCCTGCCCAATTTGCATCTGTGAATCCACATAATCTAACATCTTCTCCTCAGGTATAGCTCAATCCATATTCAACTGTGCCACACACATACCTCAGAATGTGCCTCGCTATTGCCCAATGTACCCTCTTCGACTCTACCATGAACTTGCTAAGGGTGTTGACTTTGAAGCAAATATCTGGCCTCGTAATGACTAGATACATGAGAGATCCAATAAGTTGTCTATACAAGGTGGGCTAGACATCCTTGTCATCCGATGTATCTATCTTCTTCCAGTTGGTGATCATGGGCGTAGACATGGGTTTGCAATCCTACATTTTGAACCTCTTCAGAATATCTGTAGCTTATCTCCCTTGTCTGAGGAGGATCTCCCCATCCTTCTGCCAAACTTCCAATCCTAGGAAATAGTGCATCAACCCCAAATCCTTCATGTCGAACTTTGTTGTCAGGTTCCTCTTGCAGTCCTCTATAAGCGCTGATGATCCTGTCAAAAAGAGATCATCCACATACAAAACTAGAATGAGTGGCTCACCTTCTACCATCAAATTGTAAAGGTTGGGATTTGTGTCACTCTTGACGAATCCCATTTGTTGAAAGTAGTTGTCAATCCTACCATACCATGCTCTAGGAGCCTACTTGAGTCCATATAAAGCCTTCTTCAGTCTGCACACGAGTGCACCTCTCATGACTCTTGAAGCCCTCTGGTTGTTCTATGTAAATTTCTTCCCCTATTACCCCGTTCAAGAAGGTTGTCTTGATGTTCATCTGGTGAATCTGCCATCCCATGTGAGCTGTTAGGGATATAACTGCCCAGATAGAAGTGTATTTAGAAACTGGGGTGAAGGTATCCTCATAATCTATCCTTTCTTTCTGTGCATACCCCTTTGCCACGAACCTAGCCTTGTATTTCTCCACACTGCCATCTGTAGCATATTTGATCTTGTAGATCTATCTAGAACCTACAATTGATCTGTCTTTCGGCCTTGGTACTACTTCCCAAACATCATTCGTCATGATAGAGCTATAATCTTCTACCATGGCATCTACCCATACCTGATGTTGTGTGACCTCCTAAAAGCTTGAAGGTTCTGCAACCTGAGCTACCAATGCTTGATATCTGTCAGGCTGTTGTTTGTTCGTCCTAGTTGTTCCAATAAACTCCTTTGCATCTCTCAATGTCTGATGAACCTCTCTGTTGGCTCGACCACTAGTCGTGGGAGGTTTAGCCATCTCCTCATCCTGCCTCTGCTGCTCCACTTGCTGAGAACTCCCCGAATTTCCTACACCTCAGGAAATACTAGTACTGGTCACAGTACTTGATCCTTGTGACTATCCTCCTGCCTGTCCCACTAGCTAGCCCTGTGGCTACCCCTGCTGCTGGACCAAAGGAGCTTCTGCTGATTGATTCTAATCACCTATAGGCATCTCACGAGATCTCCTAAAAGCTCGGTCCTCCATGAACTTCAATCTCACCTTACTATGTAATGTTCCAAACTGAAATTGGCTTTGTTCACACAAGGAAAATAAGCACTTCCTAAGCCAATAGTTTGAATTGCATGAGAGGGAAAATCGATGGCTTAGTGACAGACCCATGAAGGAGGGAAAATGGAGGGAAAAAGACTCCATGAAATCTATAAAAGGAAGGCAACACTCCTCATCTCATCATTCTAACTTATTGAATTTGATTCTGTTGCTCGAGTTGTTTAGATGGGTCACTTGCTATTTAGCAAGAGTTTTCCAAGCGGAGAACTCACCCTTTCTTCGGGGGACTTCGAGTGCCACCCTAGAGAGGTTCATCCATTATCATCCGAAGGAGATTTGTAGAGAAATTTCCAGCATTTGTATACAGTTCGCCCCAACAATGCGTATTTCTGGAGGACGTAGAAATGTATCTAGTCTGACCATTGCAGCATTCTACCGGAGGACTATTTCTTGCCATGAGAAATAAGGGAAGTATTGGTGGAGTTGATTGCTACATTTATGGACTGTTTGAGGAGGACTTTTCTGGTGTATTGGCAGGCATTGTGCTTCAACGGATTTGGAGGGCATAGGGCCTTTTGGGGGTCGAATTTGGAAGGTCAAAACCAGGCCAAACCATTTCTGAGTTTTTCTGGGTTTTTGACAAGGACCCCAGATATAAATTTGCAGAATTTTTTGAGCACTAGAGGTGGGGTTTTCAGCCATATCTTTGCAGCAGACAGTGCAGAATTGCTGGGGATTGCACAATGCCTTTGGAGGCCGAATTTGGAAGGTCAAAATCCAGCCAAACCATTTCTGGGTTTTTCTAGGTTTTGGACAAGGATCCCAGATATAAAGTTTCAAAATTTTCTGAGCACCAAAAGTGGGGTTTCCAACCATATCTTTGCAGTAGACAGTGCATAATTGTTGGGGATTGCACAGTGCCTTTGGGGGTCGATTTTGGGAGGTCAAAATCAAGCCAAACCATTTCTGGGTTTTTGTGGGTTTTGGTCAAGGAGCTTGGGGCTGAATTTGTAGCATTTTCCAAGTAGCGGAAGTGGGGTTTCTTGTAGTTCCTTTCCAGCCAACAATGTAATTTTTTGGGCAGTGCAAAGCATTAGAGGAGCAGACATTTTCCAGTACTTGATATCATTGTCTCATCACCTGGATTCTGTCATGCTTGCCATTGAGGCAAGACCAGGTGCATTCATCATACGATTGTACTGCTCCATTAATTAATAAAATGGCTCAGCTAGTTCTTACCTCTAGAGTTTTAATAAGCATTTGCTTATTTTTTTTATTTCCTGTGTCACAAATCGATTTTTTTTTGCATATCACTATTTATTTAAGTTTGGAACATTACAGTGGTATCAGAGAATGATCTTGGCCCAGCTGTGGGTAACTAGTAATATCATGGGAGATTTGGGCATGTATGCACAGTGATGGGTTACACCATACACCACCCATGGCTCAAGGGAGATTCAATATGCAGGAATTTTGGGGTGGAATCCGCTGGAATGATGAGAGGTTGGCTCAGTTGAGGAAGGTGTCAGACCAGATCCATCCTTGTCCTTACAACAGAGACACTAGAGGTGCACAAGCCGTGGGAGTACAACCATCTACACTATGTGGGGAAAGCCGACAGAATCAGGGCACCAGATCTCCTGTAAAGGAGCAGGTAGGCCAGAGATAGTTAGAGGATGAGTCAAGGAGACAATTTTGCTGGTGGAGACCTAGTTTTAGACATCAGGGGCTTGAGGAGGAGATTGAGCATGAGGCAGAGGACACGCGGGAGTGTGAGGAGCACATTGGTATACCCAGTGTGGCACAGGAGTCACCATTGTTGGAGACCTCTTTGATAGCACCAGTTGACACCTTGGGGGAGAGAGAAGAGCATACACCCATAGGGTCATCCATTGATGAGGTGCCAGGAGACACAAACATGTCCACCATTGAGAAGGTGACATCCCTTGTTGAGGTATCCGGGGTCGTGACTGAGTTTTCAGGTGATAGCAGCGCATGACGGGATGATGAGGTGACAAGAGACATCACCACCCTTGATGAAGATCCGATAGGTACAAAGGCACCCAGATCTACAATAGAGTTGCGGGATGACAACCACCTACAACAACATGGAGAGAACATAGAGGGGCGTGAGCTAGTCATGGAGAGGCAGTTCGTGACTCATGTTGAGCCCATGGTGGAGGAGGACGAGCAGTCTTCTTTGGGGCCAACCACTGACTTAGAGTTGATAGATGCACAGACCGTCAACAGAGTTGCAGTACTTCCAGATAATAGCTCTCTCTGGGATTATATAGATGGGGCTTGCAACATTGCTAGACTACCTTTGCACCATGAAGAGAGAGATGTAGAGACTCCCCGACAAATTTTATGTGTTGACCAAGATGGTGAGTTGAGGCGACATGAGTTGCGCAGGGTGCAACACTAGCAGGATGGAGGGCTTATTCTATGTACTAGATTTTGTGCATTCGATCCCTCTCTTGGAGTTGGATGGCGAGAGATTCTAATTTGGTACCCGGTGGAGTGGGTTAGACTCATGGAGATGGTCATACTCCTGAGTAAAGCTCAGTGGGAGCTCTCAGACATCGAGGGTGCTAGAGGCACAAGTTGGCATTGGGATCCAGGCGGGGCTTCCTATCCGATATCAAATATGAGGGATGGCTATGGCATTGATGAGGTAGTCAACCTCGTGCCTGAGTGCATGCATTCCTTAAGGGAGTTCCAGTTGACGCTAGTGGCCAGGTGGTTTATGAGCAAACTCCATTGGTTGTTTTGGAATGTTGGTTACGCATGGGGCCGCAGAATGATTAGCACTCTCTGGTAGGAGTTGGTTGGAGGAGGTGGCATGGGTAGACCATCAGACCGGATATTGTATGGAGACAATGTTCTCCCACTGAAGTTTAAGACTCAAGGGTCACAGAGGATCGGCACAACGGAGATATCCCCTCTAGCAAGAGTGGAGTTAGGGTGCTCAGGTCTACCAGGATGGACGAGGGGATATGATGCATGTCATAGTGGGGTCACTATCGGGTGGCAAACACTTTGGCACATGTGGGATACCATATGTTACAGGTGGTATGATGTTAGGCAGTGGTACACAAGATTTCACAGAGTCAGGTCGTAGTGTTGAGTGCTATATAGAGGGATGTGGCCCGATGCATACAGACCCAATTCTAGGCCATAACACTTAGTGGTGTGTAGGGCTATGCAGCGAGGGGCAGTGGCTTGTAGAGGAGCATGGAGATATATGGTGGTATACCACATCATGCCGGTTTACACTGTGGCGTAGGAGGAGTGACTCACATTGCATTGAGGACATGCGAGGAGTGACAGGTGCAGTGACATAGGCATGACACAAGATGGTACAAGATGGTAGAGACATAGCTGGGGGTATCCAATGGTGTACAGGGATAGGTTGCAGCATACAGTGGCATGTCGAGGAGTGCGGTGGTATCCCTTGCTGAACTGCCCCTCATTGCAACTCTGATCACTAACTCGATTTCGTCATCAAACCTCGCCCCAGAAAATCGAATTCTTTCATCACTTGGTGTATGTCCAACTGACCCTCAAGCCTCCTCTTATACTTTTCTTGTTGACGAATCAAAGACTAAGATTAGAACTGACTTGATCCTCGTCACTTAGAACTTTCTCACCCATATTTTATTAATACACATTAATATTTTTATTTTCCTAGGTTTAGACTTAGGAACTCATTAAAAATATTAATTCTTTTAATAACTCCTCATCCGGGTCGAATTTCTCCACCACCAATTTTCAAGGCTAGAGCACATCCGATGCTACCCAAAATCAACAGAGGTATGCCTTAGCCAACATCAAATACGTAGTGAAGAATGGGATGATTCTTAGGGAGATCATGATCATCAAAAGAATGAAGAATCTATGAGTGATTTTTGGGCTGTTGATTGGGGACTTGGGTATAATTATAAAAATGAAGGCCCCATAGTATCTCAAATCCATAAGAATAAGCCCAAGGAAGAAGAAAATGCTCCATCCCTTCTGAATGACAATGTTGGCCCTTATGAAGCCCCTCCTAATGATAAGAAGGGTCTCTTCTTTATGTTCCAATATGATTCGATCAAAGAAAAGTCTTCCGAAATTGTGGGTGATTCTAGTGACTCTAATATAAAGGAGATTAAGGAAGATGCTTCGCTTAGCCATGCCACTAATAAAGGGTTTTTCTTCATGTTTGAGCAGTCCTCCCTTAGTTGTGTTCCTAGCCCAGATATAAATCTTTTGTGATGAGGTTCATTCCCCAAGTTTTGATGAAGATCTTACTTCCCCTATGAAAAGAAAAGAACCATGGTTTTTCCCAAGACACAATGATGGTTCCACTTCTTGTTTTCCCACTAGCCAAAACAATATTATCCTAAATGTGTCTGAGTCATTCACTCCTTACCCTGAGGATTGTAGGCCAGAGATAGTTCTTCATCAAAGGTTCATGTACTTGATCATTAACATTTCCATCTTCTAGTTAGAGGAACAAATTCAGTCTTCTCGATTGATGTCTTTCCCTTCTTCTAGGGTTCCTTTCTATGGTATATCGGTCTCTTATTTTAGCACCTCCTGCCCTTGAAAACCCTCATATTATTCCTCCCATTTCTGTTTTTGGATCTGTTGCATAAATAATCATAGAAGCACGTATTTTTTTACTAATAAATTGACCTGCTGGTTGCTTTGGATCTATGATTATACTTAGCACTTGCATAATGTTATATGCATGTTAGGGTAGGATGCATTATATATTGATTTTTCGCATTAGAATTAACATCATATGATATTCTCATGCTAGATAGTTGCATTTACGTTAGCCTTGCATTTATATTTAACATTTTATTTCTTGTTGATTTTATGGCCTAATATTAAGCATGGGTGATCATAAGACACCACAAAAACATGTTTCCCCGTGTGCTTGGTTTGTGATAATGTGCAAGTGGTTGGTCTCTGGTCCCAAGAGATTGTTGGTTTTCTCATGACCTCCCCGTTCGAGTACGTTCGTGCATGAGAGATCATGTCCCAATTGGAGCCAGATGTTACCCACCACTTTGTGGGTGATGTCCATAGGAGAAACAAATTATCCTAGATGCTCCTCAGCCAGCAACCAACAACCCCTTTGCAACCACCAGATAGCTCAATGTGCCATTGTCTCCGCCACCTGAGCCAATGATGTGATCCCTCACCCATCTGTTATGATCTTACATTTGAAGGTAGGCCTTCCGACCTCGAAGGTATGGTTTTTCATTATTTAGTTGGGTATTTTTGTTTACTTATCATGGACACTTTTGGGCATGGATTGGTCCGGGGATTCGGTGGAAAGAGTGGGCTAGGTTTGTAATCTTGTCTCCTCTGCCCAGTTTGATGGTTAACCTTGTATCTTATTCATGTGGGATCTCCTTTACTAACTACTACCTTTAGGGATGACACTACATGGGAAAACCCAATTTTGGTTCTGTGGTCCCGCTTCTCGACACCATATACATCACCCCCCGTTTGCTTATTATAACCCCATTCATCACTTTTCCTATCTGGGTCCACATTTGTCCATTGGGTCCACAAGGAGCTAGCTTCCCCCTCCCCTTGTCTACACCTTGGGTGGAGCCTGGAACAATGCCCCAAAGGTTGATGCAGAGAAAAAAAAAAAAGAAGCATATTTTGGCCACTCTCAACATGAAATGTACCATAAAATGCAAAAGATGGTCGGGACATACATATTTAGCATGTGGGCAAAAACCAAACATGAGCTCTATCCTTATCATTATGTCCATCACCCTGGTTCCTAGGGTCCCTCATATTGACCCCTATCATTATTAAGGAACCCATGATTGTCCCAACCCCTAGTAGGCGATGAACCGCCCCACCCCAACGGGGTAATCACTGTTATATACTACACATCATGCTCTCATCCACTGGAGCCTCAAGTAGTTAAGAAGAAAAATAAAATCAAAGGCAAAAGGCATATGAAGGGTGGAAAACCAAAGGTTGAGGTAACTCATGTACCTCGATTACTCCATCCTACACTCATATACCCAAGTGTGGGCTTCCCCTATTATAGCTACCCTTGTACTATGGCATGTGGCTTGGAGCTTTCCCTTTGATCCCCAATCCATTCCATCATTGTATCACATGCCACCTACCACTTGATGGATGCACCATGGAAATGTCACCCCCTGTAAAGGTTGAAACCACCTAATAGAGTCCTTGGTTACTGCTTTTATTGAGCTTGGAAACACCTGTACATACTAAATCCCACTATGGAAGGGCATGCCATTATGAAGTGTCCACTTGTCTTCCATGATTTGTAAGATCTTTTAGTCAATTACTCTAATGACTTATTGTATTAGAAGGCAAGGAGACACATTAGATCTTATACAGGACTGCAAGTGGGTCTCCATTTCGGGTTTGGTCTTCCTATACGGTGTCCAAGCCCTCTAGAGGGTATTTTTGGCACTTGTAGGGTGAGTATTGAGATCCATGGGCCTCCACCATAGCAGAGAGAAGATTGCTACTTCATTGATCCCTCAACGCCATTCATTGATTGCTCGTGTTCCACCTTTTTGGATGAGGATGATGCAGCTGAACCACCATGCCTAGTCGGCTTCACATTTGCACCACACACATGGCATTCATTCCAAGGCCCAGATGAGGATGTGTCTCACCATGGGAGACAATGGGAAGGCTTATATCATCATTTTATCCCTTACAGATGGTATACAAGCATTATTGATTCACTTGGAGACCCATGAGGATGACATTGTGCTCCCATGACCATTTGGGGACACCACATTGGATTTGCTTAGATATCAAGGGGTCACCCCCTTGATCACTATGTTTGGAGCCTATTCTCTCACATTGGCACACTTTAGACTTCACTAGGCCTCCTCAATGGCCCAACAACTCTTTGAGAAGCTTCATCTTTGTATTATTGAGCTCTCTTTGTGGGCTTGTCACCAATTCATGTTACTATTGAACATTATTTTATTATTTGGGGCTTAATTAGGCCATTTACACTATTCGAACCTGCTTAAGGATTGTATATATAGATGAGAGCATTCCTCTCATCATCACTTGGATTGGATGTTCTTCTCTTCTTAAGAATTTCACATTTCCTTTTGGAGGCCAAGTTTGGTTTCATGTACAAATTTTGATGTTTGGTTACTATCTCTTGGTCTTGGAGCTTCGAATTATGTCTTGAATTGATGATTGGATATATTCACCGTACATGTAAGTGCTCTTTTTCATGCTTACCTTTACATTTATCTTGTTGCATGAATAATGTATGGAATTTTCACTCTCTAGATCTAACATTGCCCTAAATTAATTCAAAATTGTGAAATTTTGGACTTTTGAGGTGTTGCGTATATTACATGTGTCTTGTCTGGTGAATAAATGTTGAGGTGAAAAAATGTTTGATCTTTCCTTGATAAGTCATCAAATCTTGCACATTGAAGTATAAATACTTTTTTCAACCAAGTTTAAGCCCTAGATGCCATGCGAAGTTGTTTAAGGTCTCCTTGATTAGGTAAAAGGTTCTCCAAACTTCAAAATTTCCTTGACTACATCTCTCCCTAAAGGCAAGGCACTGGTCTAGTCCTTGATGGTCACTTAAACGAATATCTTATTCACCTTTTTCTCCTCTTTTCTAAGCCCTAGGGCATCACCAAAAATCATTTCTGTCCAATGAAAATCCTTGAAAATTGGTGAACTTTTGCGTTGGGGTTTTCTTGAGGGGTCCTCCAATTTTTGAACTCAATCCGATGGTCGAATCCCAAGATATTGCAAGCCCTAGCTTGAAGACCATTCTTTTCCCTAGGTTCCCTTGGGTTGGAGTCTTCATTTGGATCAATGCACTTAAATTTCAACAGAAAATCTTTCCTTTCATCATATTCTTCTCCCTAACCTGGTTAAGTCCATCTATTGTTGATCAACTCCACACGCTTGACCTAGTTTGGGTCCACTTGGGTTCTTTGTGGTGCCACAACCTTGTGACTCAAATTTCACAAGGATTACATAGAATCCATTTCTCCTTTAAGATCCTTAAGTCTAGGATATCTCTTGTTAAGGGATACTCTCCAAAACTAGGTCTAAGTGTCTTTATAGCCCTTCTAAGAGAGCCATCTATCTTGCTTCAATAGCAATCAAGCCCATTATCTAAGCCTCTCTTGTGAATAGGCTTCAGGAATCACTCCGCATCCTATCATTGATCCATCCATTCTACTGATTCCTCTCATACCAGGACTCCTCCCATGGATGAAAGTCTGTAAAGAGCAGGGAACATTAGCTGAGGTGATAATGGGCTATCGTTCTATTGTTGCCACTTGACCTAGTAGTTTCTCTATAGGATCCCCACCTAGGCTCCCTGCTAGTTTGAGTTGTAATAGGACACACAACATTTTTTGTCGCATGCATCTCTGATGCAACAAAATTACAGGAGGAGGCCGAAATTTCAAGGAGTGCCAAAATTTTGGGAGTCTGATTTTTGACATGGCACTTGATCATGATCTTGGTCACTGGTTTGGTTATTATTTGGTTATGATTATTTCTGATGTACTAATGAATTTGGAACTCCCTCTCTCTTGCATAAGGAAAGATTTATGGGTTTTGCCCTGGCCTCAGGCCTAAATTTTCTGTGTCTCTTGTCTTAATGTCTCATGATTATATTTACTGCTCTTTTCATGTTTAGATGGTAGAATGTCTAAACTGCCTAAATGATATTGTTAAATGCTATATGAACACTAATAATGATCTGTTGAAGTTGTGATTGTGTTGTTCTGTTATGCCCTAGCAAAAATTCAACAAGTGTGCCTACTTATGCAAGCCCATAACTAGTCCAAGAAGGATGCCCTACTTGAGTTTTGTATAAATACAAAACCTAATCCTCATTTGTAAATCATATTTTTATCACTAAGGCAAGGCTCTCTAATAGAAGTGTTTTAGACCTATAGGTGCTACATATTTGGCATTCTCTTGTGGTTGGCATATTTTCTCTTTTAAGTGCATTTCTACATCTCATGTATAGCACACTCATGCTTGGGCATCTATCTCTCTCTAGAGCTCTATTGTTTCAATGCTACCACACTTCTTAGGTGTTATGTTTCTCCTTTTTTTGCAAGTGTAGGGGTCGGCATTTTGGATCCATTCAATATTCTCTTTATGTTTGTGATATCAACAATAAAAAGGCTTAGAGTTTCAATTGATTAGATAAGCACAACCAGTGTTGCGGGGGAGTGCTCCCCCCCCCCCCGATCCCGCTCCCAATCTGCGCTCCAGGTGGGAGCAACTCAGGAGGGGGTCGGGAGCACACTCCCTAAAAAAATTTCGCTCCCTGCCTTTTCGGGACCGTTTTCGGGAGTGTTTAGCCTTTTTTGCAAAAAAATTTTGCAATAATGTTCGAAATGCAATTTTTTTCAAAGAAACAAATAAGTTTTGAGTGGGGCAGTTTAATGATCAAACCTATGGCCCTAGTATTGATATGTTATTCATGGTAATGTTAAATTCTTAAAGTAAAAGGATGAAAATGAAGATTAAGGAGAATGTTCATCCTTTTACTTAAATTTTTAACATTACAATGAAATGACTCAGGATGTTTGAGAGTGGTTCCGACCTCATTGGATTTCATATGGAGAAAGTAGAATTTTAAATTTGACTCAAAATCCAGCAGACTTATCAGTTTTTCAGGATTTCAGGATTGCAATGTTTCCATTGAATTTTGTCATGTATTAGGGTATGGAACTCGTATTTAATCAAAAGCACCAATCCCTCTATGTACCTTGATGTTAGTGACATTTGTTGTCGAACTCCTCTATCATGACCCTCCTAAAAATGTACGCATCACTCAAACAAAATCTTGACTTGACATGCTATGCTTTTTCTATATTATGTTAATGTTTAGAGGGTGATATTAATGACAAAGATCCCTATACAGATACAGAGGTAATGACAAAGATACCTCTGGATATCAATGCTTAGAGGGTGATATTAATGACAAAGATCCTGATTTTCCAACAAGACTAAAAAATTAGACATTTCTCGTGGTGGCAAGAGGCCCAAGCATAAGAAATAGATAATAGATTTACTTGTCTTTTCTAGTTCCTAGTAGTTTTTATAACTATTTACTCTTTCTTATTTATTATGATATTTTTTTAAACAATATATGACAATTTAAGTTTGAAGTTGGCAATTATAACTCATTAGTAATGAATTATGAATATGATGCTTCATGAAAGTTGAAAGTTGTTTTATTTCATTTCATTTTATAACATTTCATTTCATGTTAGATATTATTTGTTGTAATGGTTACACTTAGCTTACAAGTACAACTTTGGTGATCAATGATGATAAATGTTATATATTGAATTTTGAAAGCTTGAAACTTTAAGATTGATGAATCATGAGACTCAATATGTTGTATGTTACTATGTTACTAACTTGTGGACGTGGTTGATGAAGATTATAACTTCTAGATGATTGTTGATATATGGTTCAATCTATGTTTTTTATATCTAATTCATCATTCTACATGTTTTTGTTGACATATATGTATCAAAATATAAAAAATATATATATTATATAAAAAATGCAACGGGATTTGCTCCTAAACCGGGAGCTTCTGAACATGTTGCTCCCGCACTGGTTTTTGCTCCCGCTCCCCACTTTTGCTCCCATTCCCAAATAACACTGAGCACAACATTTACCAAGATTAACAAGTTTTATTACTAGTCAATCAATAGTTACTAAAACGTACTAGCAATCAATGCATGTACAACATGCAACACATGTTGGGGTGTTATTAAGGACAATAACTATATAAATAAAGTGAAATGTATAATTTTGTATACTCATGCATGTATTTTATGTTGCTGGGGTCTATGTCTCGATATCTTTGTACCGTCATCAAATAAGAAAGGATTGAAAGGATAAGAGAAACCGACATTCCCATAGGGATCTAAACTCTTAGAGAATATCATTCCCTAGTATGCAATCTTGTCTTAAAGGAAACAACCTGAAATTGAAGGTTAGTTAGAAGGAGACAAGTCATGTTATTCATAGTGAGACTCTTTTTGATCGCACACATACTAACTATTATAACAATATTGCCCACTATTACATGTGGATCAATAATTAGTATAAGAATGTTTGTCATGTGAAAATTCTATTTGCAGTTAATCTGGTTATTATTCTCCTATCCTTAAACAGATTATTTTTCCCAACAAATTATTTACTGCAAATAATGAACAAAACATAACGGCAAATTTCACCAATTAAATAAACTATGGAAATTTTAATAAAAAACCAAATCACAAAATCGACACAATTATTTTGGACAAAATGTCCTTGGAGAAACGCAGAAGGGAAAACCAGTTCTTCAGATCTGAGGGTTTTATTATTATCTTCAGCAAATTTTGCAATTGATAAATATTACAACTGCTTGCCAAACCATGACAAAGCTTTGACAAAAATATTACTTTACATCCACAGGTCGATCTGACCACTGGAAGGCTTGCGACCTCCCTCTGCAACCTGACACAACCTTTCCTGCAATTCGCACTGTTATTCCTACAATCAGCCATTTGTTGCAATCACACTGATTTCTTGCAATTCGCACTGCTATTTCTGCAATCTGTAGCAAATTCCTGCGATCAGCTTTTTGTTGCAATCGCACTCGTTTCCTGCAAATTCGCACTGCAATTCCTGCAATCTATAGCAAATTCCCGCAATCAATCTTTTGTTGCAATCGCACTAATTTCCTGCAATTCGCTCCAACTAGAAATCTCAATTTGCTAAATTGGTAACTCGTATGACCTCTCCTATCAATCTCAACCACTTTGTTTGTAGAATAACTATGGGAGAATTCCTCCTCTAAATCTCGAAAACTAGAAGAATACTGATGAAAGAAAACTCCAAAAATATTTACTGCTTCAACTACTGTTGAAACCCCACTAGTGTCAACCCCACGCTATCACTGCGCTCTCTTCATTGCAATGAATTGATCTTCAAGACTGCCCATCGATTTCCTTTATAATATTTCACTGAGAAATCAATGGCTAAGATCTAGATCTGAGATGATCTAATCGATGGCTAAGATCACATAGAAACCTTAATAGAAGTCTCTTGAGTAAAATCAACCATGTCTCAATTATTACTAATTAATTAATCTATTTCCCTAAGTTAAAAATTAGGAAAATAATTAAAATGTAATGTCACCATCATTTTGAGAAGCAATGTATTCTATCCATTTTTGGCAATTTTGATCAATTTTGGCAAAAAGGTGGCAAAAACGTAATTCTGGTATTTTGAATTTTGGTAAAGAGGTGGCAAACAAGTCAACTCAATATTAAATTAAAAGAAACTCTCAATGGGAAATTATAAAAGGGGAAAGGAGCTCATTGTAATGTCCCAAATCAGAATTTTTTGGAACATCAACTTCATATAAAACTATCATGCATTTACTAGAAGATTACCATGTAAAACCCAAACCATAAATTTATAAATTGCATAAAAGCTCATTAAAAATCACAACACGAGGAACAATGAGAAATGCAGCAACCAAAATCCATCTTTATTATACATAGATAGATGCCAATACAATAGCTAGGAATGACCCTTTGGTCTCCAAACTTAAACAAAAAAAAATCACTACACCTATGGATTCTGAATGAATCCACCAAGGGGAGATGGGTGCTCGCCCAATCTCTCTAAATCACCCGAGGGTTTTCGTCCTGGGGCTACCAATGGAGTAGAGAACCAGGTCCTCAACCTCTCATACAAGAAACAATATCAAAACCAAGATGTCCTCCACTAGCCTCCTCCTCCTCTTTTATATATCTGATGGACCCCTCTAGAATCTTCTATTTTATTATTATTTTAATCATGGAGCACTTTTCCCTCTTTTATTTTAATTAAAATATTCTTTTTAATGCGGGAAAAGGGTAAATTGGCCACCATGTATCCTTAGGTCACTAAAACCCCCATCTAAAAGTCCCATCATGTAGATCTTCTTGTTCTGGTTCCAACGAGATATTACACTGAGGTGTTCCATGAATTAATCTCCTCGGAATGCCACCTCGAGCATAATTAATTAAGTTATGCCCAATAATAATGCTGATTTTTGAAAGTTGTCGGAATGCAACAGAACGAAAGACAAACTGTGTTGATGATGGAATATGCCAAGCGAATGCCATCAAATCCCATAAAAACTCCTCAAAACTCCATTGGGACCCCTGATGACATAAACCTGCTCCACTGACCTAGCCATCCCCTGTCCTGGAAATCCACCCTGGTTGTACTATGAAGAAGAATAAAAATGGGGACATGACAGTCCTTCAGCCCCAAGATTTCTTTCCCTCAAGCAATTCAAATCTATGGACCAATCTTGTGGTCCAATGCCACTGAAACCCAATGCCAAGATCCCATACGAACCACTGGTCCACGTCACGTCTCCAAGCTATCGAAACATGACTGGATCCTCCAATACCTGGATCCCATGTCCATCTCTGACTCAACCTGTTGCTAGTAGATCCACCTGGATCCCAATGCCACCAAGAAGGAGTGTTAATGCTACATGGCTCTTGCTGTGTTGTAGCTCTGGCTGTGAATGCTGCCCTACCAACTGTGTACCAACTCATCACCTCTCTCCAATCCAATCCCTGGCATACCCTAAGGTTAGTCTCAACATACTGATGTTGCGTTGAGATACTGATGAGTGGCCAACCCACATTCTGCTGCCAACTGGAGCATGTAATATCCCCCACCTCTAAGGGCTCCTACAGTACATTGCTCCTGACTAAGAATGATACTCCATCAATAGGATACCAACTCATGATCTCCCGCCAATCTAAGTCATGGACTCCTGTGTAAGGAACAAATCTACTATGTTGATGTTGGTCCATGCTCAACTCATGCTGCCCTATCTGGTTGGTCAACACTATCCATCGAAAAATCCCTGCCTCTCTCCCCGTAATGGGTACAAGTAGCCAAAATGTGTTGCAAGCCCTGTTTATGTACTCCTGGAGAGGGTTGTTGCCTGAAAACATTGCAGCTTGGCTAGCTTCCACTACACCTATTTGCACCTCATCTATGGGTAGAGTCGTAGACCCAAAGATGGGTGCACTACCATCTCCCTCGCCTGATATGAAACTCCACGCTCTTCCAATCCACCAATCTCCTGCCAAACTATCTTGTCAGACTCCAGCATCTCTTGAGGACAAGTGTTGGTGAACATCGTCACCTTGCCAGCCATCTATACATCTATCTGCTCCTCATCAACCACTGACCCCAAGGGTGGTTGCTCATCCTCCATCATCACCGGTTCAATATGAATCTCCTACTGGCTCTCCCAAAAAGGCTCGTCATGCATATTGTGCACCTCATCCTCCTCAGCTGATTCATCTCCATCATATGCTCCTCATGCTGACTCATCACTGGTGACCCATTATCCTGAATGTCTCTCCTAAGACCTACAGACTACTCATCATATGAATCTAGTCTGATGTCAATGACTCATGTTCCTCTATGTGCTCTCTATGTTGAATCATCAACCGCTCATCTGCTCCTTGATCTCTTTCCCACATGGGAACAATCAGCTGCTCCTCGTACTCCTCTACCACACATGGATGCATATCTGGGCTACTGTCATCAACTCCATATGACTGCTCGTGCTCCTCTAAGGTATCATCGTATGAACCCATGGACTCGTCCAACGAAGAGTCCTCATCCTAACAGACATAAAGAATATCTCCTTGCTCTACCATTGTCATCTCCTTAGTGTCACTCAAGCATGAGTGGTCAAGTCCCCAAGGTCCTTTGCAGATGAAGCAAAGTCCCTTCCTCCTCATCTCATTCTTGTTGCATGAGCCCCCAAACCTGAGCTGCTCCTCCCTAGTCAACTGTCTCTTGAACAACCCAATGTTCTGCTCAACCAACCTCTCAGCTAGACCATAAGCAACAGGTGAGACCAATTGCTCTCTCCTCCAAACAGACAACAATCGAGACTGCAACTCCTGACAGATGGCATCACGACCTCTCATACATGAGGATAAGATGGACTACATGTGTGCTATGACTCTGTTAGGATGATGTTTCCTAATGCTGAAGAGAGATTGGAACATCTGCAAGATCAAACCATCACACTCTAGATCAAACATGACTTCATAAGTCCTAGTTACAACCATAATTTCTAAAATCTCAAGCTTCTTCCCAAATGTAGGACCTGCACTGTCGTCCAAGTCCTGGAAAGTATCTATTATCAACTTGAAAACTCTTCTCATAACATCGTCATTGTAAGGACCTATAGGTGCGGTCAGTCTCATGATGTTACTGAGACAAGAAGCAACTGGAAGTCTAACCCCTTCACAAGGTTCCTCCAAGAACTCGCGTCGTATGAGAGCAAACATAGCTGGTTTTAGAGCCCAAATTAGTTTCTTCCCTTCTAACTAGCTCACTTTGGGAAAGAGGGCATCTAGTTCATCAAGTTTGGAAAGAACTTTCCATGTGATTCTCATGTGTTTTAAATCTGTCCCAAGAGCAAAAATCTTGTGTCCTATTTCAGATTTCTGCAAATCCTTTGATTGTTCTTGTTGAAGGATGGCATGGACCCTTCTTGAGAAAGGTCTGCTAGTTATATTGCAGCTCATGGAGGTATTGCTTTGCTGGTTCATGAGGCGTTTTAAAAACTCCATTTTTATTGTAGCAATACAAAGTTGTGATGAGCAATGCAAGGCACAATCAACCACTGTATGTACATCAGCAATACAGCGTCCAACAACCTATGGAAATAATAATAATGCTAGCAGCACATTAATGACAATTCTCACTCCACAAGACTCAATCACCTTGGCAATAATGACTCCCTCAATATCCCTTGACAGAAAGCTCTATATTATCAACAGTGCTACATATTACACCCAACTCAACCATTAGTTTGACCTCTCCCCTCAAAGATTGGCATTATGATTCAGACAACTTGAGACAACTATGACAATACTCGCTTACAGTCAGTAGTATAACCACTCACATCCGGTTTACAAGACTCGACTTGCAAATCACCACTGTACCTATCAATAATTTTATGGGTTTATATTTAAAATTTCAGAGATGCCTTCTGTCAAATGGTTTAGTTACAAACTGATGTATGTAAGTTTCCTCGGCTTACGTTCAACAAACAGGCTCATTGAACAATATTCACCTACTATTTAAAGAGCTCAGAAAATAATCAAGCTGGAAACAATCCCAAGACAACTCACTGTATATTCACTGTGCAAATCTTAACAAGAGATTCGTGGCCATTAGAGTAAGTGGACAAGCACTGAATCTATATGAAAGAACCTGATTTGGAAGTGCTGAATGTAGGAGAATGTAACATGGACCCTGAAATGATACTCCCGCATGTGAAGCAGGTGAGTACGCTGCCCATAAATATGTTCTGCGTTCAGATTCCTCCCTCTCCTACAGATTACTAGCTTGTCCAGTGATTAAATACCCACAAGATTGCTGCTCCAAACCCCTTTTAAAGCGCTGCCTTTGACTGATAATAATTGTTCCATGTGCTTATTCTATAGAGGTGTGGTATCTGATACTTGTCCAGCCCAGAATTCAGATAAATGCAAAGTCTGCTTCAATTGATAATGCCAATGCTCAGAAAGCCACCTAATTACTTAATAAACATGCCCACAGAGATTATATAAATTTATGCTTGACCTCAAAGTGTGGAGATAAACAAGAAATACCACCCACAAATCAACAGTCATACGTTCAGTAAGGATAAGGAGACTCGTGCCATATACATATACACAATGGACTCAATTACAAGGAGCTATACTGGAGCACACAACAGCACGCACAAGTATGTAGACGTGTTGCCCAGCAATTTTTACATCTTCTAAGCTTCCAATGGCGCTTCGATCAATCGATTCAACCTCTGTGATATGGCAAATTCACCTTACCGGAATTGTCTCCTTTCAAAATTAATTTGCAGCTTAGAATGAATTCGATTCCTAGGTAAAATGTTGCAGGAGCATGAGGCTTGAAGACAAAAGGCTTTGAATTTATTCCAAAAATACAAAAAAAGTTTACAAGCAAAGGAGTGGGATCCTTTAGCTGTCAATTTACAAAGTTCTCTAGATAGGATTTGAGCTAGGAGTTAGGGATTGAGTGATTTTATAATTAATTCAAGTTGTCTAGATTCAGTTGAGATTCTCGAGGAGAATATCAACCATATTAGATATTGTCTAAGATTAGGTAGATTCAATCCATGGATTAAGAATCTGATTGTTAGAATGAAATAGTATTTATGTAAGTTCTGAATGATTGAAAAGGGATTTTGACTGATTTGGCTTGATTAGGCCATATAAGATTAAGTTACGAAAACTGTATCTCAGTGTATTTGTGTATAATTGGTCAATCTCGGAGGCATTTTATTGCTTCGAAATATTTCTGAGTTCTGTTGATTTCCAGTTAGACTTTTGAATTTGAGTATGTAAAATCTGTATTGTATCGCCCAATTTTGCATTTTCCATGTTTTGAAATAATTTGGTTATGTTCTAAAACCATCAGAAAATATGGTTTGAGACAAGTTAAATGTAGCGGAGGTGTTAAGTTTGGCAGAACAAAGAAAATAAAACCTGACAAAATCGTGTTAACCAAAGGAGTCTAGAACCGTCCAATCTACAGATCCAATAGATCTAACGGTCACCTCGCGTCAATAAGCCCGTGCGTTAGTCAAGTAAGAAAAGCGGTTTTATCAGTGAAGCTATTTATCGAGTAAGGAAAAGTGGTAAGCTGTCTTTTGGAAATTCTAAGCGATTCCATTAATCGACCGACACGTAGCACTCAGGTGGAGAGAGAAAACCACTTCTTCGTCCGATATTGCTGTTAACTGTTGGATCAAGGGTGCTTTGATTAACGGTGGAGGATCACTAATTAGTTTTGTTGACCGGGTGAACCAACAACTGTCGGATTGAAAGGTAAGATCAACGGCGGAGAGTTAGCGCGATAATGTTCGTGGGAAAAGCGGACGCGATAAGGAATTAACCAAAAGTTTGAATTCCTTTTGATTCCATGGCAATTGAAAGGTTGTCATATTGTGGCTAAAATTAAGCAGTTCTGCTAATTTTAGCAGAATAGCCAAGTTTGGAGGTAGATGATTGATACTCCAAAGGAAATCCAAGAAGAAGTTCCACCTGAACTTGCAGAAATCGTTTCTGGATTTGAACGATTATCTATTACACTTGCACCCAGACCACCATTAGTGGTATCAGAGCAGCCTACTGACACTGAACAGGATCTCAAGGATTAGAAAAAGAAATCCAACATGGCTTTCAGAGTTGGAGGAAGAGGTGGTGGTCGAAGAAGAGGAAGACCCGTTGCAAATGCTGAAGTGTTGGAAGCTATGCAACAGATGCAAGCTAGATTGGAAGCAATGGAAATGGGAAGAGATGCAGATGCTGGAGATGTCAGTGAACCTGAAGCTGAAGCTGCAGAAGAAGAAGAACCTGCAGATGTAACTCTTGAAATGAGATTCTTTAAGTCAGTATTGAGATCCACATCCAAGCCTAGACTTGAAGTTTCAATCTACACAGGAATCTTAAGCCCTAAGGAATTGATAGACTGGATAAATGATATGGAAAAATTCTTTGATTATGAGGAGACAGAAGAAGGAAAGAAGGTGAAGTTTGCTGTCACAAAACTGAAAGGACATGCAACACTTTGGTGGGATGGAGTGCAGGCAGAAAGAAGAAGACAGGGCAAACAACCAATAAAGAATTGGAACAGGATGGTAGCAAAACCAAAATGTAAGTTTTTGCCAAGTGATTATCAGCAAACATTATTTAGACAGATGCAGAATCTTAGATAGAGGTCTATGACAGTAAAGGAATACACAGAGGAATTCTACAAAGTGAGTATAAGAGCAAGACAAATCCAAGATACAGATGAGAAGGTTGCAAGATATGTGAATGGTCTCAAAATGGAGATCCAAGATGAGATAAGTGTATTGTCTCCTAAAATAGTAGAAGAGGCTTATCAGATGGTATTGAAGGCTGAAGAAAAACTCATGAGGAAGCAGTCTGCCAGAAATAGGGGTACTTTCCAAGGAAGGGGAAGTCAAGGTGGTAGAGGAAGATCTACAACACCTAGAGATGGAGCTAGCAGTAGCTCAAGTCAGCATGCACCCACAGGAGGTGATGCAAGTGGCAGAGGGAGTTTTTCCAGAGGAAGAGGAGGCAGAGGTAGAGGAAGAGAAATCAGATGTTATAGATGTAACAAGTTGGGACACAGAGCTTATGAGTGCCCAAAAAATATAGGAATGAATCAGAGGAATGCAATTGTTGCAAAAACTAAAGAGGAAGCAACAAAGGTAATAGAAGAAGAAAATGTACCAGAGAAAGGGGAATCTTTGGTAGTCAGCAAAATTTTGTTAAATCCAGCTAAGGAAATTGTTGAACCAACACAGAGAAAAACCTTGTTCAAGACTGTGTAAGGTTTAAGGGAAGTGTTGTCAGATGATAATAGACAGTGGTAGTACAGATAATTTGGTCTCCACAGAAGTGGTGGAGAAGTTGAAGTTGAAAACAAAGAAACATCCAACACCTTACAAGGTGTCATGGCTTCAAAAGGGATATCAGTTGGTAGTGAATGAGCAATGTGAAGTGGAGTTGCAGTTGGGTAAATACAGAGACAAAATTCTGTGCGATGTGATGCCTATGGATGTGTGTCATATATTGTTGGGTAGACCTTGGCAGTATGACAGAGGAGCTATGCATGATGGAAAGAAGAACACATACAAATTTAGCAAAGATGGTGTCAATCATACATTGTTGCCAATGGAAGAAGAGGATACATCAAAGAAACCTGATCCAAAGACCCTTTTGCTGAGTGGAAAGGAGTACTTGTAGCAGATGGAAGAAGATGAGGTAAGTTTTGCATTGGTTTGCAAACCCAAGGTAATAATTACTTCCACAAAAGTTTCTGATTTACCAATTGAAATTCAAGAGATGTTGGACAGTTATTGTGATATCATTGTAGATGATTTGCTTGATGAGTTACCACCCATTAGAAAAATCAATCATCACATAGATTTGATTCTAGGAGCAAATCTACCTAATAAAGCAGCTTACAGGATGACTCCCACAGAGAATGAAGAGATCAGGAAACAGGTTCAGGAACTGTTAGACAAGGGACTGATTAGAGAGAGTTTGAGTCCTTGTGCAGTGCCAACAATGTTGAGCCCAAAGAAAGATGGAGGCTGGAGAATGTGCACTGATTCAAGAGCAATCAATAAGATAACAATCGGGTACAGATTTCCTTTACCTAGAATTGAAGATTTGATGGATTGTTTGAGTGGAGCTAGATATTTTACAAAGTTAGATTTAAAAAGTGGTTATCATCAAATCAGAATTAGAGAGGGAGATGAGTGGAAAACTGCTTTTAAGACCAATGAAGGATTGTATGAATGGATGGTAATGCCTTTTGGATTGTCGAATGCCCCTAATACATTTATGAGGCTCATGAATGAAGTTTTGAGAGAATTTATTGGTAAATTTGTAATAGTATATCTTGATGATGTATTAGTTTACAACAGATCTACGGAGGAGCATATGAGACATCTGAATTATGTCTTATAGAGACTACAACAAGAAAAGTTACTGATAAATTTAAAGAAATGTTCATTCATGAAGGAAGAATTCGTATATTCGTTTCTGCTGATGGGTTAAAGATGGATCTAGAGAAGATCAAGGCTATCATGGAGTGGCCTTCACCAAGAAATGTCTTTGAGGTAAGAAGTTTTCACGGTCTTGCTAGTTTTTACAGGAAATTCATAAAGAAATTTAGTAAGATTAATGCTTCAATTATTGACACAATAAAGAAGGACAGACAACCATTTAAATGGACTGCTGAAGCAGAAAAGAACTTCCAGCTGTTGAAGAGAAAGATTACTAAAAAACCTATTTTGATTTTCCCTGATTTTAACAAACCTTTCCAAGTGAAATGTGATGCCAGTGGAGAAGCCATTGGAGCTATTTTAAGTCAGGAGGACAGACCGGTAGCTTATTTTAGTGAAAAGCTGAATGAGTCAAAGAAGAAATATTCTTCTTATGACAAGGAGTTTTATGCAGTGGTGCAGTCTTTGAAGAAGTGGAGACATTACTTGATGTCCAAGGAGTTCATACTGTATTCAGATAACCATGCATTATAGTACATTATGCAACAGCCAAAGCTTAACCAGAAGCATGCAAAATGGGTAGAATACCTTCAAAGTTTTAATTTTGTGTTAAAACATATAACTGGTCAATCAAACAAAGTAGCAGATGCATTAAGTAGAAAAAGCATTTTAGTTCAAGAAAGTCAAATTCAAGTATTGGGTTTTGATTTTCTTAAAGAGTTATATGAGAAAGATCTAGATTTTAAAGAGGCATTTGAAGCTTGTAGAAATCCTGTTTTGTTAGACAAAAGCAAGTGGCTAGATTATTTCCTGCAAGAGGGACTATAAAAGAAATCAGCTGTGCATACCAAATTGTTCTATGAGAGCAAATTTGATTAAGGAGAAACATAGTGGTGGACTGGGAGGACATTTTGGTGCAAACAAGACTTATGAGCAGTTGAACCGGTTTTATTTTTGGCCAAAGATGAGAGCTGAAGTGGAAAAGTATGTGAAAAATTGTAAAGTCTGTCAGTATGCAAAGGGAAGGAGCCAAAACACAGGTTTGTATGTTCCATTACCTATTCCAGATAGGCTTTTGGATATGGTAAGTATGGACTTTGTTTTGGGTTTACCGAAAACTCAAAGGGGACATGATTCAATTTATGTAGTAGTTGACAGATTTTCAAAAATGGCACATTTTATTCCATGTTATAAAACCAGTGATGCTACTCACATTGCTAATCTGTTTTTTAAGGAGATTGTAAGATTACATGGGTTACCTAAGAGCATTGTTTCAGACAGAGACACCAGATTTGTTGGACATTTCTGGAGGACATTGTGGAAGAAGCTTAGAACTAAATTGAGTTTCAGTTCTGCTTATCATCCTCAAACTGATGGACAGACTGAAGTTGTAAACAAAAGCTTGGGTAATCTTCTGAGAAGTCTTGCAGGTGAACATCCAAAATAGTGGGATCAAGTATTGGCACAGGCAGAATCATAGTTTTAAAAACCGGCGGAAAAAACCGGTAACCGGCCTAACCGGCCGGTTGGAGGCCTGGCCGGTCCGAACCGGCCCTTCTAACCCGGTTTCCTCCCTCACTCGCCCAAAATACAGCCCTAACCGGTAAAAACCGGCCGGTTTAGGGCGGAACCGGCCGGTTTATAGCTAACCGGCCGGTTCCGTCCTAAACCGGCCGGTTTATGGACAGGCCGCCGGTAAAAGGAAAAAGCGCTGCGGTTTTGGCTGTTAGTGGTGGTTTAGGGGTTTTGGGGGGCAGGGAAAGGTGTTTTCCCTCCAAAAACACCCTCACACTTGCTATAAGACACCCCTCTCACTCTCATTTGTCTCACACAACTGATTTGGAGTGTTTGTGAGTGTTTGTGAGTTTGTTTGTGAGCTTGGAGAGTGTGGAGTTTTTGCTGAAGTAGTCATCTTGGAGTTGGAGTTGGAGCTATTTTGGAGATAGTGTGTAGCTGTCAGTGGAGTTGCCATCTTCAAGAGGAGGCTAAGGGAGCTAGTTTGCATTTCCAGGTAAGGATTTGCACTTGATAATTCCTCATTTGAGTCTGCTGTCCATGAATTTTTTTTTGTGTTATAAACTTCTCACTTCTATGATCTACCATCCAGGGAGTCATCATGCCTCCAAAAGCCGAAGATACTGCATGGGCTCATTGTGATATGATTGATGGAAAAATGATCTGCAAATATTGCCAAAAATCCATTCAAGGAGGGGGTATTAACAGGTTCAAGCAACACTTGGCTGGGATAGGAGGCCATGTAAAGCCATGTGGAGCACCAAATGAAATAATAGGGCATATTAGGGCAGAATACCTTCAGAAGTTTGAGACTCAAGTCACTGAACCAATAGAGAAGTTTGTGGCTACACAGTTTGGGAGTCGAGACTCAACCAACTGAGTTTGATCATGATGACTGAGACTCATGAGAAGTTTCAACTTCAAGTGATAATGTTGATCACTATTATAGTATTGCTATTATCATATATGTAGAGTCTAGAGTCTAGACTGAAGTCTTGTAGTAGGCCACTGGCCCCATAGTTTGTAGGCTTTATTTTTGCACTCTAGTGGCCATTTAGAGCCTCATTGCTTATGTATTTTGTTGATGATATGTATTGCACTCGGTGCCATTTTGATATATTCACCTTTAAGGCTTTACATGGTATATCAATGAGCAATCTTTCCATATTTTGTCTCTATTGGCTTGGAATCATGGTTTTAAATCTTAAAAATAGTTTTTTTCATTAAAAAATAATTATTTAATGTATTTTTCTAAAACCGGTTCGTTTAGACCAAACCAGTCCCGGTTAGACCGGTTCCGGTCGGTAAACCGGTTCATTAGGTGGACCGGTCCGGTCACCGGTTCCGGTTTTAAAAATACTGGGCAAAATATGCTTATAATGATTCTCCTAATAGGGGTACAGGGAAAAGTCCATTCCGTATAGTTTACGGAATGCACCCAAGGGGAGTGTCTGAATTAAGAGACTTGGGAAAAGCTGAAATGAGAAGTGCTAAAGGAGAAGATTTTGCTACAGAAGCTCAAGCAATACATGAACAGGTAAAACAACAATTACAGGACAGCAACATAAAATACAAGAGCAGAGCAAATTTGAAGAAGAGAGAAGTTAATTTTGAAGTTGGAGATTTGGTTTTAGCACACCTGAGGAAGGAAATATTTCCAAAAAGGGAGTATAACAAGCTAAAGTTTAAGAAAATTGGACCATGTAGTGTTGAGGAAATTTTCTGCAAATGCATATGAAATTGAATTACCCCCTGATACTGGAATATTTCCAATTTTCAATGTTGTTGATTTGTATAGGTATGAAAGTGGAAATGCATATGACACAACAAAGGATCAAGAAGAACAAGAGATTGATTGGGTAAAACAGTTACCTATAGCAAAGGAATTGAAGCTAGAGAGGATTTTGGACAAGAAATTGTTGAAGAAGACAAGAGGACAGGAGTATTTTCAGTATTTGGTCAAATGGAAGGATCAACCAATTGCTGAAGCTACTTGGATGACAGATGCCATGCTACAGAAGTTGGGCAGTTCTGTAGAAGAGCTC
Source organism: Pinus tabuliformis (assembly GCA_031772625.1). NCBI lineage: Eukaryota > Viridiplantae > Streptophyta > Pinopsida > Pinales > Pinaceae > Pinus > Pinus tabuliformis. The sequence goes on along the minus strand of CM062811.1, from coordinate 380,337,798 downwards.
ATGGATAGGAGCCCATGAAGAGTTTTGTCCTTAGGAGTCTGATGCAAGAGCATGAGGCTTGAAGACAAAAGGCTTCGAATTTATTCCAAAATACAAAAAATGTTTACAAGCAAGGGAGAGGGATCCTTTAGCTGTTAATTTACAAAGTTCTCTAGATAGGATTTGAGCTAGGATTTAGGGATTGAATGATTTTATAATTAATTCAAGCTGTTTAGATTCAGTTGAGATTCTTGAGGAGAATATCAACCAGATTAGATATTGTCTAAGATTAGGCATATTCGATCCATGGATTAAGAATCTGATTGTTAGAATGAAATAGTATTTATGTAATTCTAAATGATTGAAAAGGGATTTTGACTGATTTGGCTTTATTAGGCCATATAAGATTAAGTTACAAAAACTGTATCTCGGTGTATTTGTGTATAATTGGTCAATCCCGGAGGCATTTTATTCCTTCGAAATATCTCTGAGTTCTGTTGATTTCCAGTTTGACTTTTGAATTTGAGTATGTAAAATCTGTATTGTATCGCCCAATCTTGCGTTTTCCATGTTTTGAAATAATTTGGTTATGTTCTAAAAACATCAGAGAATATGGTTTGAGACAAGTTAAATGTAGCGGAGGTGTTAAGTTTGGCAGAACAGAGAAAAGAAAACCTGACAAAATCGTGTTAACCAAAGGAGTCTAGAACCATCCGATCTACAGATCCAATAGATCTAACGGTCATTGCGCGTCAATAAGCTTGTGCGTTAGTCAAGTAAGAAAAGCGGTTTTATCAGTGAAGCTATTTATTGGGTAAGGAAAAGTGGTAAACTGTCTTTTGGAAATTCTAAGCGATTCCATTAATCGACCAACACGTAGCACTCGAGTGGAGAGAGAAAACCACTTTATCGGATGGGTAAACATTGTGCAAGATCTCCGTCCGATATTGTTGTTAACCATTGGATCAAGGGTGCTTTGATTAACGGTGGAGGATCGCCGATTAGTTTTGTTGATCGAGTGAACCAACAACTGTCGGATTGAAAGGTAAGATCAACGGCGGAGAGTTAGCGCGATAATGTTCATGGGAAAAGCGGACGCGATAAGGAATTAACCAAAAGTTTGAATTCCTTTTGATTCTGTGGCAATTGAAAGGTTGTCATATTGCGGCTAAAATTAAGCAGTTCTGTTAATTTTAGCAGAATAGCCAAGTTCGGAGGTAGATGACTGATACTCTAAAGGAAATCCAAGAAGAAGTTCCACCTGAACTTGCAAAAATCGTTTCTGGATTTGAACGATCATCTATTACACTTGCACCCAAACCACCACAAAACCACGACGACTGCATACAGTTAGTACCAGTGCCTTATGGAGTTAATGATTAAATAATTGTTTATCAACTGTTGCAAAAAATATAAATTTGTAATTCCAAGATTAACAATCATTTACCATCAAATTACCCAAGCAATGCAAGATATTCAATAAATGCACAATGCTTTAACAATGTTCCAGCAATTAAACTTCAAAAAAATCAAATGCTTTAAATGATCATAAAATTTAAATGCTGACTAGTTCACAAAATGATTCACCTCTTTTCAATAGTTAATCTTTAAATAAACATTTCCACTATAGAGAAGTGGAACATAAATACCACAAAAAACACACAAATGAATTTTCAATTTTTCAAATTTTTTTAATTTTTTATAAAAATTCTAAGTTTAAAATAAAACAAAACTAAAGTCTAAAAATCTAAACTATAAAACAAAATTCTAAATAAAAGCCTAAGGACTTAACTTTTTATGTTTTTGGGATTTTTTTTTATTTTTTATAATTTTTTATCAAAATTTAAACAAAATTAAACTAAAAATAAATCTAAAAAAAATGAAACCAAAACATTAAAACTTAAACCTTTTTATGATTTTTTAATTTTTTTTATTGATTTTTGAAGGAAAATGAAAATTGAATATATCTAATTTAAAACTAAACCTAAGTTAAAAAAAAAAAATCAAAATCTAATCAAAATCTAATCTAAATCAAATCTAAAACTTTTTTTTTTCAACCCCAAAGTCTTTCTTTATTGCACATGAAAAATGACTACAAGAGAGCTTTCTTTAGCACAAGACTCACAGATCAAATGATCTCAAATGACCCCTGACACCTTATTTAAAGGAAAATTTCCCAACGGCTAATTCGAGTAATCCATGTCAAAGTGATCTCAACCGTCGATGAGAATCAAAATCTCCTTTAATCTCATCCGTCAAAATGCATTTTAATATATTAAAAAATTAAAATTTTGCATTTATTTCCTCAAAACTTTGAATTATTATTATTTTATTTTATTTTTATTTTTTGATTTGTATTTTTTATTATTTTTTGTTATTTATTATTTATTATTATTATTATTTTTTAATTAATCAATTTTTTAATTTAATTTTTTTAATTTTTTATTATTATTTATTATTTATTTTTATTTTTTATTTTTGGACCCTCGAACTTAGCCTTTGGAAAAAGCACCTAGGACCTAGGACTTACGAGGGGATAAAACATTTTCTAACCCTCAAGACACTTTACATCATGACTTTTACAATTTTACATCTCAAGGGGGAAAACCCATTTGACAAAGACCCTCATGGACTACCCAGTTCTGCGACACAAACATAATCTAGCAGATCAAGCAATTTGTAATAACCTAACCAAATAGTTAGAATTATTTCCAAATTACTTTTACATAGACTCGACCTAGCACACTAGGATTCCCCTAAGATTCTAGTGACAAAATCCATTCCGACTTTGGGGTTAGGTTGAAGGAAAACTCTGCCGACCATGGGTCAGTGAGACAAAAAACCTTCCGGAACATAGATCATCACTAGAAGATTAGGTTTACCTAGGCAAATACATACATGACACAGATCTGCTAAGATTATTTACAATTTATACATATGCAGACTGGGTTTACAACATAACATGATGGGGCTAATGATGATAGTCGAATGGCATGGACACGTCGATCAAGCGCTACCCCTTTTGCGAAAAAAGGGGGTGTACTGCTATGGGTAGTTGACACGTAGTGGTCAACATCTGGCTCTACTTGGGGACACGTTGCTGCATTGTAGGAATGTGAGAATCCAGAATCTGCATCCATGCAACACACAACAAAATATAAGTAGCGTCCATCCAAAAAATCATCATATAACATTAAGCACATGAAAGATATAAGCTCTTCATTTATTATCTATCTAGTAACATGAAAAGTAAATCTAATCCTAAAACATAAATAAAATGCTGAAATCACAAGCAGTAAGGTTAGAAATACAATACAAAGGATGCCCCATGGCATCAAATGTCATCTTTGAAGAACAGCTTGAGCATTTGGCCATTTGCAGGTAAATCAAGTGGTTCGCCATCCAATATGCTCAAGTGGAATGAGTTTGGTCCAGCTATATCTCGAATGATGTATGGTCCCAGCCACAAACTGTCAAACTTCTTATGTTTTCCTGGTTTTTCATTCTTGCGATCCCAAAAAAGTACCATATCTCCAACCTGCAAAGATCTAGATCGAGATGATTTATCAAAGCTTTTCTTACTATTAGATTGATTTTTACATATATTATCAAAATCGGTCCTACGAGCTTCATCTAACTCCACAATCTGATCTATTCTATTTTGAACAACATCTTTGTTAGTAGAAAAATGCTTAAGGATCTGATAGGCTGGCAATTTCAGGTGCACAGGTAAGGTTACATCCAAGCTATAAACCAATTCAAAGGGAGATTTACCAGTAGCTTTATTTTTAGTGATCCTATCTGCCCATAAAGCATACTTGATTTTGCTATCCCGTGATCTCTTATTATCTCCTACTATCTTCTTGATAATGGTTATGAGATTCTTGTTACTCGATTCAGCGAGACCATTACCCTGAAGATAGTAATTTGATGAATGAGATAAGACAATTCCATACTTGAAACAGAAAGACGAAAACTCCGAGGAACTAAAAGCCTTGGCATTATCAGTAGTGATCTTAGCAGGGACACCAAATCTAGTAATGATATTATTTTCAATGAAATCCATAATAACCTTTTCAGTGGCATTCTTAGCAGGAATGGCTTCAACCCATTTAGTGAAATAATCAGTAGCAGTCAAAATCCATGAGTAGCCATTGCTAGAATTTTCATGGAACTTCCCGAAGTCCAGACCCCAATGCTGAAAAGGTGTCTCCACAATGACAAGTTGTAGGGGTAGGGCAGCAAGCTTCTGTTTCCCAGTGAACAGTTGACAAGCTTGACAACTTCTAACAAACTTATGCACATCAGAAAAAATAGAAGGCCAATAATAACCAGCTCTCAGAATTTTGTGGGCAGTAGTTCTAGTAGCATAATGACCACCACAAAATCCTGAATGGAACTCAGAAACTAACCTTTTGGACTCAATTTCATCAACACACCTAAGTACTATGCCCTCAGGATTTCTCCATCCAAGGCCATCCTTCATGAGGCAATACTTAGTGGCTTTTAATCTAAGAGCCCTTCTCTTATGAGCGACTAAATGGTTAGGACATGTAAGATTTAACAAGTAATAAATAATGTCCTTGTACCACTCATGCTCTCCCAATCTTTGCAACTCAGGCGAAGATAGATCGTTAAGACAAAACAAACCAAGAACCTTTTCATTACCTTCAGTCAACATTTGAGCCAAGCCTTGGCCTTTGACTAGCTTGGTGGGTCTAATTTCTAAATCATATTCTTGTATTTTAGTAACCCACCTAGCGCGAGTCCCTAAGCAATCGGTTTGAGTTAATATATCTTTAACAGCAGAATGTGGGACAAAAGCAATGATTTTAGAATAACCCACATAAGTTTTGAAATGCTTAAGGGATTTGACTAAGGCATAGGCTTGCTTTTCCATGGTATTGTACTTTAATTTGGAATTTTGAAGCGCCCTACTCATGAAAGCAATAGGCTGCTTGTGACCATCTTTATTTTTCTGTAACAGGACAGCAACAATGGTGTCTTCAGAAGCGAAAGATAAAATCATGAAATCCTTGGAGTAATCAGGACTAACTAAGACAGGAGCTCTTGCAATAGCGCATTTGATTTCCTGAAAAGCCTTTTTACCATCTTCTTGCCAAATAAATTTTACATCTTTCTTCAGAAGACTCTGAATAGGCTTAGCTACCTCTGCGTAATTTGGAATAAACCTTCTAAGAAAATTTGTTTTTCCAAGGAAAGACCGAAGGGATTTAAGATTGTGGGGAAGAGGAATCTTTTGGATTGCTTCAATTCTTTCAGGATCAATATTGATTCCATCTTTAGAAATGATGTGACCAAGTAATTTCCCTTCGATTACTCCAAAAACGGACTTAGTCGGATTCAAAGAAATCCCATACTCTCTACACCTATCGAAAACCTGCCTAAGATGATTTATATGACTGATACCATCTTTAGAAAATACAGTAAGATCATCTTGGTAAATTTTGATAAATTTCCCAATTAAACCTTTGAAGGCATAATCCATAGCCCTTTGAAATGTAGCCCCAGTGTTGGTTAACCCAAACGGTATTCTAATGTATTCGAAAGTACCCCATGGTGTGGTGAATGTGGTTTTGTGACGATCTTCTTTTTTCACTCATACCTGATTATACCCAGAAAAGCCATCTAGTAATGACATTATTCCAGAACTAGTTACTCTTTGCAACAGAGTTTCCATGTTTGGCAAAGGGTAATTATCTTTCTTACACGCTAGATTAAGATTTTGAAAATCAACACAAAGCCTTATTGTACCGTTCTTTTTTCTAACAATCACCAGGTTGGAACACCATGTTGAATGCCTTGTTTGAGTGATAATTCCTATTGCAAGCATCTTTGAAAGCTCTTTTTGAACCAAAGGGGCTAACTTAGGATTAATCTGCCTAAGCTTTTGGCGAAAGGGTTTAGCATTTTCATCTTTTAAGGGGATAGTATGTTCCATGACATCTTCCCTATAGCCTTTTAATTCATCACAAGAAAATGCTAAAACATCTCGATATTCGTGAAGTAAATTGGTTAACTTCTTTCTTTCCTCAACACTAGTACCTTTACCAATTTTAACAATCTTTGGGTTCGCAGGAGTACCAATGTTTATCTCGAGGTATTCGCCTGGGTCCATTTTATTTTCCTCTCTCAACTTCGTGGCATCATGACGATCAAAGTGCTGCTCTAATGCAACCACATTCCTAGGAGTGGGATTTATGATATGCTCATGATTACCAGATCCATCCTCCTTAGAATCTATCTGAAAATCTTCAAACTCATCCAGACTATCAAGAAAATGGATCACTTGCTTTTCATCATTAAAGACTTGCCAATGCTCTGAGTTATCTGGAACAGACGGTCTAAATATAACTTCCATTTTGATCTTATCCTTAATTAGCTCATCAGATAACTGGAAGGTAGTAGCAGCTACGGCAAGTTCATCTGCCAAACTATTATGCTCTCTTGGGATAGCTTCAAGGTCAAGGGCATCAAAGTGTTCCATAGTATCCCACACAGCATTTCGATAATTCCTTAATCTTTGATTTTTACATGTAAATTTATTTTTAAGCTGCATGATAATTAAATCAGAATCCCCCTTAATGCTAAGCAACTTAATCCTCAAAGATTTAGCCAATTCAAGACCCAACAGTAAAGCCTCATATTCAGCGACATTGTTGGTTGCTTCAAACTCCAATCGATAGGCAAACTTGAAAATATGACCAAGGGGAGATTTTAATACTATTCCTGCACCTTTACCATGCCTAGACGATGCACCATCAAAATACATGTACCAAACTTTATCATTGAGATCCTTAATCTTATCATCAGGAGGAATTATGAAATTAGACATGATAGCGTAATTCCCAATGTCAGATTGTTCTTTAATTATCTCATTGTGAGGTCTCTTAGGATCTTCAACATGGAATTTTCTTTCGGGCTCTCTATTAAGTCTCACAAAACCATCACCTCTAGGAGAAGGAATCATAGCATATGACCAATTCATTTGAATACTTCCTCCTAGATTAAAGGCCCATTTTCTAGATAAAAGCACACCCCAAGTATTAGGCACATCAACAACAACAATGTCCATAACAATCATGATGTCCGGGTAAACTGATAAATGAACTTGTAAATCTTTGATCAAACCATGAACTTCAATCTTCTTAGAATCCATGGCACATATATTGTAGTAGGGTCTAGAAACTCTTAAATTAAGTTGTTCCATGACCCTCTTTGTCATGACACAAGCTGATGCACCAGAATCCAACATGCAATTATTCAATTTATATCCATTAACCAACAAGGTGATAAAGAAAGGCTGGTGATCTTTGTTATCCGAATCTAAACTTTGCAAATATATGGGAGCATCGTGATAATCAACTTCCGAGGTTTTCTGTTGAGAAATATTTACTTGAGGACCTTGAATAGCTTTTAGTAACTTATCTCTTTGGGAAGGGATTTTAGCAATCTCGGAGACAAGAACCCAGATTTTCGCATTGTTAAACCAACTTCCCAAATCGACATCTAATCCAGAGTTTAAACCAGGGTTAAAAGTTCGAGGGGGAATTTGATTCCCGCTCTGATCTTTATCCCTTCTCTGATAGGTTAAACCTTTATCTCTAGCAATTTCCATGATTTGCTCTAGAGAGGGTTTTTCGCCATATAACTTAGCCAAAATGTCATCTTCATTTTCAAATTTATTTATACTAAAAGCTAATGAAGGATTCATAATGTCACAACTATTTTCCTTAACCTCCATCCAATCGTCCATAGACAAAGGAAACTCATTACCCACTACATTTATTTGATCACCCGCCCCAAACATTCCATTATCTAAAATTCTTCTAACGATGGGACAAGTAGCCTCTTCATGAAGAGCATCACAAACCCGACAGTAAGGTGGAGCATTATCGACCAAATTAGTAAGCGGATTAGGAGGTCTCTGCTCACTAGATTGACCCTTCTTTTGCCAATTGTTATTTCTATTATTATTATTTCTAGGTTGGAAATTTTGCGTTTGCGCTCTTTCCATTTGGACCAACCTATTCTGCAAAGTAGCTATCTCCTTAGTATGATTAATTTCCATGCTTTCGATCTTTTGGAGCAATTTCTGAACAAGCTCGCTATTAGGGTTTTGAACTGCTTTTCCTTTAGGTTCTTTTAGTTTTGTAGCAGCCCTATCAAAACCTGGGATTTCAGATTTCCCAAATGTTGCCTTATCCTTTTCAAGCTCTATGGCTAAGGCTTGGCAATCCCTATAATCAAGAAGTTTAGCACATCTCAACTCATAAGAGGGCTCAGGGCCAAAGGCATCAATATAAAAATCTTGAAGAGATTTGTCGGTAGGCTTATAATCTTGAGGTAATTCTTTAACAATATCATTAAACCTTTTGTTAAATTCTTCAACGGTTTCATTCTCTCTCTTTTTGATTATGCTAATAGCTTTCATGAGGTGTCTTCCTTCTCTCTTATCTCCATACGTTTCCTTAAAGGCATTAATGATCGATTGTAAGGAATCAAATGAATTGCGAGGCTAATCTGAAAACCAGTCGTGAGCATCGCCCTCCAAGGTTAGAATAAAAAAAGTCATTCTAACATCTTCATGATTAAAATCAGCAGACCTTGCGTACTTAGCCATCCATAAACTAAAAGCTTTCAAATGTGAATTAGCACTAATTGCATTATTTCCCTGAAAGCTAGGCAATTTATCTATCCCATGTGTTGGAAGATCATTGGGATAACCTTGAATGTTAGAAAAATCGCAAGGGGCATATATATCCATGATGTCGTGCTCAACCGGGCTAGTAAAAAGCAAGCGGATATCAGAGAGGGCTTCTTGTCCGAGGTTAACAAGAAGTGTACGAGAAGAGAGTTTGTGTAATCGTACCCTGAGAGCCCTTTCAGGATCAGGAGCAGGATTGCACAAACTGCTTGGATGTCTTCTAGTATACACTCTTGCAGATGATATATGAAGTGGAGTCGCCACCCGAATAGGAAGTGAAACACGGAAAAGCTCGAAAGGAAGGAGCTAAGGACAAGAGGAAAGAAACAAGACAAATGTCGAAGGAACCAAGGACAGAAAAAACTCTATCCCCGGCAACGGCGCCAAAAAATGTTGTCGCATAGAATTTCTAAGCACCGCGACGACGCTCAGACTGGGGGCTGTCGCTCTGATCCCCGATCTCTCCGTTTAAGCCGTCTCCCTAGGCTAAGGGGGGTAGACCCTTTGGGATAAAAGAAGACCAACTGGCAGTCAGTTGGCTTGGGAGACACAGTGAGGGAAACAAGCACTTGATTGATTAAAACTTGATTAGATCTTTTTATGCTTAGTACCAGTGCCTTATGGAGTTAATGATTAAATAATTGTTTATTGACTGCTGCAAAAAATATGAAATTTGTAATTCCAATATTAACAATCATTTACCATCAAATAACCCAAGCAATGCAAGATATTCAATAAATGCACAATGCTTTAACAATATTCCAGCAATTAAACTTCAAAAAAATCAAATGCTTTAGATGACTATAAAATTTAAATGCTGACCAGTTCACAAAATGATTAACCTCTTTTCAATAGTTAATCTTTAAATAAACATTTAAGCGTATTCTACTATAGAGGAGTGGAACATAAATACCACAAAAGACACAGAAATGAATTTTCAATTTTTCAAATTTTTTTATTTCTTATAAAAATTCTAAGTTTAAAATAAAACAAAACTAAAGTCTAAAAATCTAAACTATAAAACAAAATTCTAAATAAAAGCCTAAGGACTAACTTTTTATGTTTTTGGGATTATTTTAATTTTTTATCAAAATTTAAACAAAATTAAACTAAAAATAAATCTAAAAAAAAATGAAACCAAAACATTAAAACTTAAACCTTTTTATGATTTTTTTATTTTTTTTATTGATTTTTGAAGGAAAATGAAAATTGAATATATCTAATTTAAAACTAAACCTAAGTTAAAAAAAAAAATCAAAATCTAATCTAAATCAAATCTAAAACTCTTTTTTTCTTTTTCAACCCCAGAGTCTTTCTTTATTGCACATGAAAAATGACTACAAGAGAGCTTTCTTTAGCACAAGACTCACAAATCGAATGATCTCAAATGACCCCTTATACCCTATTTAAAGAAAAATTTCCCAACGGCTAGTTCGAGTGATCCATGTCAAAGTGATCTCGACCATCGATGAGAATCAAAATCTCTTTTAATCTCATCCGTCGAAATGCATTTTAATATATTAAAAAATTAAAATTTTGCATTTATTTCCTCAAAACTTTGACTTATTATTATTTTATTTTATTTTTATTTTTTGATTTTTATTTTTTATTATTTATTATTTATTATTATTATTATTATTATTTTAATTAATCAATTTTTTAATTTTTTATTATTATTTATTATTTATTATTATATTTATTTTTGGACCCTCGAACTTAACCTTTGGAAAAAGCACCTAGGACTTAGGACTTATGAGGGGATAAAACATTTTCTAACCCTCAAGACACTTTACATCATGACTTTTACAATTTTACATCTCAAGGGGGAAAACCCATTTGATAAAGACCCTCATGGACTACCCAATTCTGCGACACAAACATAATCTAGCAGATCAAGCAATTTGTAATAACCTAACCAAATAGTTAGAATTATCTCCGAAGTACTTTTACATAGACTTGACCTAGCACACTAGGATTCCCCTAAGATTCTAGTGACAAAATCCATTCCAGCTTTGGGGTTAGGCTGAAGGAAAACTCTGCGACCATGGGTCGGTGAGACAAAAAACCTTCCAGAACATATATCATCACTAGAAGATTAGGTTTACCTAGGCAAATACATACATGACACAGATCTGCTAAGATTATTTACAATTTATACATATGCAGATTGGGTTTACAACATAACATGACAGCACTGATGATGATAGTCGAATGGCACGGACACGTCGATCAAGCGCTACCCCTTTTGCGAAAAAAGGGGGTGCACTGCTATGGGTAGTTGACACGTAGTGGTCAACACCTCCTATTTTATTATTATTTTAATCATGGAGCACTTTTCCCTCTTTTATTTCAATTAAAATATTCTTTTTAATGCTGGAAAAGGGTAAATTGACCACCATGTCTCCTTAGTTCACTGAAACTCACCTCTAACCATCCCATCATGTAGATCTTCTCGTTCCAGTTCCAACGAGCTATTACACTAAGGTGTTCTATCAAGTATTCCTCCTAGAATGCCATCGTAAGCGTAATTAATTGAGTCAGGCCCAATAATAACTTTGTTTTTTGAAAGTCACAGGAATGCACCGGAACAATAGGCAAATTGTGTGGATGATGGAAGATACCAATCGAATGCCATTAGACCTCATAGAAACTCCTCAAAACCCCTCCAAAAACCCTGGGCCTGCTAATGACACCAACTTGCAACTGTGACCTGTCTGCCCCCAACTCTAAAAGTCCATCCTAACCATGTGATAAGGAACACCAAAAAAAGGAACATTACACAAAATATGTAATCTAAACGATACCCTATACATAAACTCCAACCGTGGAATTATTGCACCGAAAGGAACTTTCTACAACCTAGTATGAGGGAGATGTGTATTTCCTTCAGTCAACATGAAGTGTTCACATGTAACATTTTTTTAAAATTTAATTAATTTTTTTTATAATAACCATATATATAAACTATAAAGCTGTGTTGCACGGGTACCCGCACCCGGAGGTGGGGTTCTCGAACCCGTCCCGGGTTCCCGCACCCAAGTATCGGATTCGGGTACGGGTTCTTCCCAGACGAACCCAGAAGAACCGGGTTCTTCAAAAAAAAAAATTGGGTTCTTTTCCTTCAACGGGTTCTTGGGTTTTTCGGGTGCTTGGGTTCTTGGGTTCTTCGGGTTCTTCGGGTTGGGTTCTTTAGGTTCTTCGGGTTCTTCATAAAAAAACTATATTAAAAATTTAATTTTCAAATAATTTTTTTTTTATTGAAATTTAATAAATAACTTATAACAAAGGTAAACTTAAGAAACCCTAAATCTTTAAGACTTTAACTCTTGAGTCTTTACACAAGCAAATACATTGATACCGTGATACGTGATTATTCTTGGAACAAACACCGTGATCACTGATTTGAGGCTTGAGCCGTCCCCGTTTGCCATTTCTGGCGGCAGTGGACAACTTCAGCGGCAGTGGGCAGTAGGCAGCTTCAGCGGCAGTGGACAGAGCAGCTTCAACGGCAGTGGACCGTGGTATTTACAAGTTTTCCTTTGCAATTTTATTATTTCAATTTTCCTTAAAAGTTTAAAACCAAAAACCCAGGCCTGTAGACCCGTGTTCTCATTTCCAAAGATTACAGTTTCCAAAGACTGTCTTTGTTCACATGCCTTAGCATTGCTCTGTGGGCATGACGTGCTGCTCAAGGGTAATGAATCATTGTAAAAATTTATCAACAGTGATAAGTTTTTCAAAACTTATGAGCGACACAATATTCTGAAATCATATATGATTATGATATCTCAATATTATAAAAGGAACATTATGGGTGTACAATCCCACAAGCAGAATATCATATCATATTGCCTATAGCTTTGTGGAAATATTTAATAAGGTGATGACCATAGTTGGAAAAAAAAGGGTAGCTGTTTGCACATTCATGAGTCCCTTCCTACCGCAGGAGACTCTTATGATCAGTCTCTCCATTAGTCTTATGCTATAAAAACAATTTCAAAACTTATGCCCAAGGTTTGTTAGAGTCTCAATGTAAATTATGAATCTCCTGTATTTGTGGATCTTCAATGCCTTTAATATTATATGGCATCGAAACCAGAACTGGAAAAGAGACCTCTTACTCTGTAATTTGAGCCTGTAGATTCTTGTAAATCAATTTGGAATGAATTTAATAATTTATGAAACATTCATTCCCGAGCCAAATAAGTTAATAAGTTAATAACCATCAAATTATAAATTGTAAATGCACACATACAGGTTCAGACATTTTCGGTCAAATAGAAAGTAGGATTGAGACCAGCCATAAGCTGTAATCAGCTGATGTTGTTAAATGGCGAAGGGCTATTTTGGAAAATGGCTAAATTAAGTATCAAAATCTGCCAATTTCTCACAGCATTCTGAAAACATCATGTTAAGATTAAAACTAGGAAAATATGCCTAAATGAATAAGCGTGTTTTGTGGAAGGGTAAGGCTGCCACTGTTTTAACTTTTAACTTTTTGGGATTGCTTTACCACAGAGCACACCATGCATGGGGCAGGTGGATGATTAGACATCAAGAAAATTCTAGACCACTATCAGGTTGAGAAGAATCTCCTATGAAAAAATTGTGTTTTTATATGGGAGAGACTAAACATTCAAAGCAAAGTTACAAGCTCAAGCTCCAGCCAGAATGAGCAATTTCAATAAGGAGAGAAGCTGTCTTGAAATTAGAGCAGGAGGCAGAAATGCTAACAGCCTAACACTCCTTAGCTATGTAGGAGGAAGGGTCTGTACGACCACAGCCTGATTCATTGATAGGCATCCTTGCAAATGAACCTAAGCTGCATAGTTATTTTTAATTTTAAAGCCTGTGTGTGACAAAATCTGTCCCAAGTTTCAACTTTCACCCAAATAGCTGAGTCTAGCATTTATCCTAGTATGTATTTTGAATTTTCAGTTTTAGTAGTAGCCTTGAGCTCTCTCATATAGCTGTCACAGTGTCATGGTTACACGGAAAAGATTCAAAAGAATGTCATGCTGTCATAAAATATAGCTTAGTCTCTCATTAATATTTATTATTAACATCTATTAAGTTTTAACATAACTTTTACTTTGAATTTTGTTAAATATAATTATTAAAATTTAATATTATTATATTACCCGACGAACCCACGCACCCTGTTTCCAAAAATGCCGTCCCCGTCCCCGTCCCCGTCCCCGCACCCACGTTTCCTGGCAACATAGCTATAAAGCAATTGAAACTAAAAAAAAAAATTATAGTTAATACATTTTCATGGTGTGTGTATTGAAGGGAAGATTTATAATTCTATCCATGCTCAATAGGGAATTGACACATGGCATGTTCAAGCATGCACATGCACAAATATATAAAAAAGAACTAGCTTACATCCATCTTAATCTGCATCTATCATGCACTAAGAGGCATAAAATCCTTTAAGGTGCAAACCATTTTTAAAATACGAAACTTGAGAAACAGGTTAAGCACTAAATTTTGCACATCAAAAAGGATTTCAACCATGAAGGATTTGATCCCTCTCAGCACATGCTAGATCCAGAGTGAAGATGGATCTAAGCTGGTATAAATTTACAAAGAAGGAAGTGCTATAAAAATTGTAACAATAATGACAGAATGCTACTTCTAAAATAACCCATATCCTTGAAATGTTGAATAAGACAAATTTTGGTTAAAGAAAGAGTACATTGATCTCAAGAATCCAATTATGCAATTAATCTATGCATAGAAAAAAGAAATTTACAAAAATGTTATTCACTATATGTAGTATTGAACCTCTTGACCAGAAATTTAAATTAATGTAGCGAAGGAGCATAATTAATCTTGTGAACTTGTATTAACCTTGAAACATGGAATACAACAAATTTAGCGTTAAAGAAAGAGTACATTGACTGCTGAAAAGTCCAAATAAGTAAATAATCTTTGCATTGAAAATAGAAATTTAGGGAAACGTTATTCTCCAAAATATATCACATGTAGTTTGAACTTGACCAGAAACGAAATCAATGTAGTGAAGGAGCATAGCATTACCAATTATCCATGTAATTGCAAAATCCAAACGGTTTTGTCCTTCACGCCAATAAGCATCAAAACCATGTGAAAATATCTTAAGTGCCATCTCCACCACATAAAGCCAACCTGAAAATTGTAGTCCTTGTTAGAGTATAACAAAAAAAAAATATGTGGGTCTAATACGGTCACATTATTATTGAGATGTGACCAATGTAGTATTATAATGTTGAGGGCCAAATCCTACAGACAGTGAGGAAGAATGCTGTGACAACGGCCTAACTCTAGTTGAATCGGCGAGGCAGGAAATGCCTGCCATCAAGGCTATAATCAAAAGCTCACAAATTACAACATGATGGATTTTGAGAACAATGAGAAATTTCAAAACCTCGTTAATATGAAATTTATCAAAATACAAGTATGGTCACTCTACATTTGGTCTCATTAGCAATATAAATCATTTTTCTTTAAAAAATATTATAATGTTCAGGTTAGGGGTTAGGTGGTTAAACCACCATGTCTAACTTAGGGTGCTATATAACGATGTATCGACAGAATATTAAATGAGAAAGTGGTGAATGTAATCGTGGGTAGCCTACCTTTCTCCCATGGATAGCTATGGTGACACTTGTAACCCTCTAGTGGTCATTTAGTGGTCCCATTGAGATACGATGGTGCCGCCATGGTGTCAGAGTCAGGATTTTAAATATGTGGTTAACATTTATAACAGACTAACATATTTCCATCAACCACTATAGACACCTATATATATGAGGTGCCTCAATTGATCATGTAAAAGTCATATACTTTTATTCATTGGATATTTGGGTCCAAGGTACCCATTCATATGACTCTTGGGTTCTCTCTTTGATCTGTAATTGCTCAGCCTATGAGCCACTTGATTCAGTTGCATGAACATTAATTAATTTTGAAGAATTAAATCGGTTATCTTTGCTCATTATTTCACTATGATTTGATTTTGATTGTGTAATTCACTGGCAGAATGCAGAAAACAGTGTTGAAAAAATTGTTCACATACACACCAATAACATGCATAATTTTTACCCTAGAAACCCATTTGGGAAAACCAGCAAATAATGGCTGCTTCAGCAATTCATTAATAAAGGAATTTAATACAAGGAGGGCACACTCTAGGTGTTCCTACTCTCCTGTATTCTTGGAGACAGTCTGCTAGCACTCTGGGACAGTCTTCGTTCCACCTAAGACAAGCTTATATTTGGCCTTTTGTCCTCTTTACCTTTAGAACAATCGTCTACTACTGCAATGTCATCCTGTTCAGAATCAAAAACAATTATTTTTATGCTCTAGGTAACAATCTTGGTCTGGGATGGTTGCATGCTTATTTAGAGATCACAGATACTCTTTCTCCAAACATGGACAAACTCAGCATTTAAGTCCTTTTCTCACCATATCTGAAACAGTCTTAAATCTTTTACCCATGCAAATGGGTCTTGTTATCCACAATTTTGTCAACAGCCCGAGGAAGCAATGTTTCCAAAAAATTTCAAGAATTAAAGTCATCAACCAGCATGATTATATCATTGTAAACCCAATTTCTGCAAATTTTATTGTAAATGATGCTAGTATGACCATTTAATTATGTAACAACACCTAGGTAAGCCTTTGATTTTGGCAAAAGATTTCATTCTAGAAAGTTTTTTAACCTCCCTAAATTATGTGTATTTGTAAGCACGCCTAATCGGCAGAGTTTTTCTTCTAGCTATAACCTGAAAGCTAGGGTGGAATTCGTTGACAAGATCTTAGGTGAGTCCTAGTATTCTATCCAGTCTATTGTAAAAGTGTGTTTGGGAATAATTCTAGTGCATGGCCTCTCATAGTCGGACACCACGGCTAAATTGTTTTATTACAAGCACACTTGATTTCATCTTAGATCATATTGTGTCACAAAATTGCGTAAATTATTGAGGGTCTATGTGCAAAGGTGCTTTCCCCTTTCAAGGGTTGAATTTGTAATTATTTGATGTAAAAAATATTTTAGTGCATGGTCCTTCATAGTTAGTCACCATGGATGAAATATTTGAAGGTGGAAAAATCATTAAATCCCCTCTAGTGTCAATTACTTAATTTTTCTGGCTAAATTAAATTAAACTCCTAAGCCAACAAATTAATTAATTTTGAGTCAAAAATAATTATAGAGAAATTAATGTCTCTCCAAGTGGAAAATAATAAAAATTCGTGGGTCAAAGAAAACTCAAATTTTGGAGGTCCACCAAGGGAAAAATTGATATTTTAAGAAAATTTGAGCCCTTGGACCTCGGTAGATAACTCAAAGTCAAAATTTTGAGGAAATTAATCCAAAATATTAATTTCTGAATTAATAAAAGTGGTTTTATGAAAAATTCGAATTTTTCATCAAAAATTAAAATTCAATGGTGGAGATTAAAAGATGATCAAGTTATTCTCGACGGTCGAGATTCTTTTGACAAGGATCAAACCATGTTAAAATTGGCAACTAGGGCCAAACTCCATGTGGGTCATCTTATTTATGGAAGCTCATATTTTTCTTGGGTTCCTCTCATCGAGAGGTGTAGGATTGATCTAAAAATCATCTGATTCCAACATGTATTAATGGAGATATGAATTTATTTGTGTTATGGGACAATTCATCAAGGTCGGCCAGCAACCAAATTGCCCCCACCTGTGCTCAATGTTTTAGCATAAAAAGAGGTGGCTTGCTAGTCATTTGCACACACTCTTCTTGTGATCTCTTCCTCTCCACTTGTCTTTGCATTTTGGTGGGAGGAGAGATCCTAAAGAGACAACGCTGCCCTAATGGAGAAGGCTCTACGCTATCATGGAGAAGGCTAAACGCTGGTATGAAGCAAGCCCTAACTGCTGGCCTAATGATGCCCTAAACACAGTCATGAAGGAAGAATGCCCTAGCCGCAGGTCTAAAGGGAGTTTATGCTGCTAAGGAGATGCCCTAGACCTAGTTGTTGTCATGGGTAAGAAGGAGCTACGCTGCCTAATGAAGATGCCACCTAAATGCAATCATGATGAAGAACGCAGGCCCTAAATGCAGCAATGGTTAAGCCCTAAACGCAACAATGGTTAAGCCCTAAAACGCAGCAATGGTTAAGGCCTAAACGCAGTCAAAAGGAAGACGGTTCACGCTGCCCTAACCACAGTCTTATGAGTCACAAAATGGTGCCCTAGACGCTGTCAATACACAGGTTAAGGAGGACAATTAGAAGGAATGTTAGAGGATTGTTAGAGACAGTTAAGTAGACCTTAATGTTGTCTCTATATACCCTAACGCTACCCTAAATGCAGTCATGGTAAAGACCTTAATGCTCTCCATAAGGAGATCCCTAACTCGCTGTAACAAGGGGTTCATCTACAGTAAAAGGAAGACAACGCTGTCATGATGTTGTAGATGATAAGCATGTTAAGGATTGATTGATGAATACAATGATTGTTGTGGGCAGCAAGGTGCAGTATGGTGCAACACAATGAATGCAACATGGTGCAACACTATGGTACAGCATGATGATGGGCATGGATGTATAGCAGCGGCTCGATATTGCAGCAGCTTGTTGGTGATGGGTACAGCAGTGATGGAATGGTGCAGCATAGTGCACAGTGATGGGTACAGTCGTGATTGGGTGGAGCTCAGTGATAAGATCAACTCAGTGAATGGGTGCAACATAGTGATGGGTGCAGCATGATGATGAGGTGCAGCACAGTGAGGTGTAGCATGGTGATGGAGTCACCTTGGAGGATCAGCATGCTTCACCTGAGTCCAGATCAGCTACCTCATGTGACATCTTCTTTGAGAAGATCTCTGCTCTTATTTTGATAAGTCAAAATGTTGACTTCTGATGTATATGTACTATCTCTCTCTCTATTGAACTATTGAAGAACATATAAGAAGAATTGATCAAGGGTTTCCCCACATTGGGTTTTGTCCCTGGCTGGCACCACATCTTGTGTCCTCTTGTCTTGGCTTGTCTTCTGCGATTTATGTTTATGTTCTATCTGCATTTTACTATCATGCTAAATGTGATTGCTAATCTGGAATTGATATTGAGCTAATATAGAAAATTGAAGTAAATTTATCAGCATAGAACATACCTAAAATTAACATGGTATCAACGCTAAGGTGAAGACAAAGCCCAAGAAAGAGTGAGAGCAATCACTGAAGACAGTTGGAAAGAACAAAAAGGCTAAATGGGTTCTTCATCCTCTTCAAATTCACCAAGGGTGAAGTCGAAGCAGAGAATATTATCCGAGTGGCGTAGCGGAAGCATCTGATGGCCTACCTAAAGATCACTTCAATGGGAAGTCTGGATCTAAGGGTGGAAGGAAAGACAGATGCCTTGCTTGCAATAAGTTCAGCCATTATGGCCTACCTAAAGATCACTTCAATGGGAAGTCCGGATCTAAGGGTGGAAGGATAGGCAGATGCCTTGCTTGCAATAAGTTCGACCGTTATGCGAAGGAGTGTCCGAATGGTAGGGACGAACATCTTCAATGATCGGGAGAATGACAGGTAATGCACATCAAGGAAATGGCCGACTCTTCAAAGAAAGCAAGGAACTCCAGGTATGAAGAATCAAATGTTGTTTCTGATAAGCTAAAGAAGTATTATCTTATATTGGCCCTCTCCACTACTTCTCCTCCAGACTCTTTGGGAATCTGGCTTATTGATAGTAGTGCTTCAAGGCACTTCATCAGATAGAAGGAAGCTCTCTCTAATTTGATAGAGAAGGAAACAATCATGGAGATTATACTTGGAGTCAATGCCACCTATCTCGGAAAGGGTGTAGGGAATGCTACCCTTCAATTGAATAAGGGTAGGATGATTCATTAACAAGAAGTTCTTTATGTACTGATCTCAAGAAGAACCTGGTGTCCATTTCGGCAATGGAAGTCAAAGGTTTCAAGGTGGCATTCGTTGATGGAAAGGTATGTGTTTGAAAATAGAATTTTCAAAGATGCTTTTATCCTTGGTTTCAAGGTTGGCAATTTGTATCAAGCCGCAGCAAGTCCATTGGGGACCATGTCAGTTGACACATCTCTTCTATAGCACCGAAGGTCTGCTTATTATGGGGCCCTACCCGATGTGAGTGAGATGGTGACAAGGATGCTTGAATTCAAGAAGAGGATGAAGGTACATGTCCGAGATGTACTGAAGGAAAATATTACAAGGGGACCATTCCCCTCATGTAGCAAGTCCACAGGTTTGGAACAACCCGAGGGGTTTGAGATTCATGATCAAGAATCTCATGTATGCAGGATGAAGAAAGCTCTCTATGATTTAGAGCTAATACCTCGGGCTTGATATGAGAGGATTGATAGATGTCAGAGGAAGCTGAGATTCACTAGGAGTGAAGCTGATCCAAACCATTGCTTAAAGTTTGTGGATGATAGACGTCTCATACTGGCACCTTCTAAGGATGACCTCTTTCTGATAGGTGCAGACCCTCTCATTTGCAAAAGTAAGAGGGAGTTGGATTCCAGATTTGGAATGGTAAACTGCAAGCCCGTGACTACCTCGATGGAGCTTATCTTGCAGAGGTTATGTGGTAGTGATGCCAAACCTGATTTGGGAAATGCCTTTGAGTTTCATAAACTCATTCTAGCATTGATGTTCTTGGTGAACTACCGTCTGGATATATGTTTTGCAGTTAGCATGTCGAGCTCATATATGGTTGAGCCTCACTAGATTGGTGCCAAAAATCTTTTGAGATATCTTCGGGGCACAATCTCTCATGGATTGAGATACAATGCCGGAAATGTGAAGCTGCATGATTATTCGAATGCTGACTGGGCAGGAAGTGTGGAGGATCGCAAGAGCACTTCTAGGTGCTAGTTCTCTTTGGGTTTTGCTACGATATCCTGGATGAGCAGGAAGAAGAATTCAGTTGCTTTAAGCACCATTAAGACTGAATATATAGCCACGAGTATGACCTCGTGTGAAGCTGCCTGGTTGAGGAAGCTCTTCAGTGAGCTGTTTGGACACATGTTGGATACCACCGTGATCTTCTGTGACAACCAAAGGGGGATTCGATTGTTGAGGAATCCCGTATTCTATGATCGCTCCAAGCATATAGACATCAGGTACCACTTTATCTGGGATATGGTACATCGAGGAGCAAGAAGGCTCCATCGCATTGGGACTGATGTGCAGGTCGTCGACATTCTGTTGAAGCCCCTGGGAAAGGTCAAATTTGTGACTTTCCGAGAACGACTAGGAGTTGTGGAGAGACTCTCTCCTAAGGGTCCTGTATGATATGGACATTGAGCTCTGGGAGCTCCAGGGGCTTGGGGGTACATCGTGGAGTGATGAGCAACCATAGGGTGAGTGGTTCAGCCTTCCCCTGGGATACCCCTGGCGACATGTAGGCAGGGTGAGTGGTTCATCCTTCTCCTACCAAGACATCCTACCCATGTAGTCTGGAACTCATGGGAAGTACCTCTCATTTGGCCAGTGAGCAGGGAAATGAGGATAGGGACCATAGTAGTACTGATGGACGCATCGTGTATCTACCGTACTACCTATGCTAGGATGATATTGATCCGGGATCAATTCAAACTGACTTCGGGTCAGTAAGAGTGATATAACTCACTCTCTTTTGGAATTGATTTCGGATCAGTAAGAGTGGTATGATACACTCTTTATTTGGAACTGATTTCGGATCAGTAAGAGTGGTATGAGACACTCTCTTTTATATGGGACTGACTTCGGGTCAGTAGAGGATGGTATGATACATTCTCAATCAATTCTTCTTCTTCATAGCTCAGCAGAGCAAAACAGAGCAGTGCAAGGCACTGATGGCAGAGATGGTATAGTCTAGCAGATGGATCAGCAGATGGAGTTCTCCCTAGTTGAGAGGGAGTGTTAAAACTGGCAACTAGGGCCAAACTCCATGCGGGTCATCTTATTTATGGCAGTTGATATTTTTCTTGGATTCCTCTCGTCAAGAGGTGTAGGATTGATCTAAAGATCATCCGATTTCGACATGTATTCATGGAGATATGAATTTATTTGTGTTATGGGACAATTCGTCAAGGTCGGCCAGCAACCAAATTGCCCCCACTTGTGCTCAATGTTTTAGTATAAAAAGAGGTGGCTTGCTAGTCATTTACACACACTCTTCTTGTGATCTCTTCCTCTCCACTTGTCTTTGGGTTTTGGTGGGAGGAGAGATCCTAAGAGACAATGTTGCCCTAATGGAGAAGGCTCTACGCTATCATGGAGAAGGCTAAACGCTGGTATGAAGCAAGCCCTAACCGTTGGCCTAATGATGCCCTAAACACAGTCATGAAGGAAGAATGCCCTAGCCGCAGGTCTAAAGGGAGTTTATGCTGCTAAGGAGATGCCCTAGACCTAGTTGTTGTCATGGGTAAGAAGGAGCTACGCTGCCTAATGAAGATGCCACCTAAACACAGTCATGATGAAGAACGCAGACCCTAAAACGCAGCAATGGTTAAGCCCTGTTGACCTCTACTGGTCAACCACCCATGCAGTGCACCCCGTTTTTCTTGACAGAAAGAAGCAGCACCTGATCAACATGTCCGTGCCATCCTGCCATCATCAGCAGCTTGATCTTTTTGATTGTAAACCCAGTCTGCATGTATTAATTGTAAATAATCTTAGCAGACATGAGTC
Source organism: Pinus tabuliformis (assembly GCA_031772625.1). Classification (NCBI taxonomy): domain Eukaryota; kingdom Viridiplantae; phylum Streptophyta; class Pinopsida; order Pinales; family Pinaceae; genus Pinus; species Pinus tabuliformis. The sequence continues at coordinate 380,315,410 of CM062811.1, read as the reverse complement.
ATGTATGTATTTTGCCTAGGTGGACCTAACTTTCTGATGATAATCTTCGTCCCGGAAGGTTTTTCGTCTCACCGATCCACGGATCGGCAGAGTTTTCCTTCAAACCTGACCCCAAAGCCGGGATTGATTTTGTCATCAGAACTTTAGGAGAATCCTAGTGTGTTGATCTGCTAGATTATCGTGGTGTCGCAGAGCTGGGTGATTTATGAGGGTCTGTATTAAGTGGGCTTGTCCCCTTGAGATGTAAATTGTACAAGTCATGATGTAATGTGTCCTGAGGGTCGAGAAATGTTTTAAATCCCCTCATGAGTCCTAAGTCCTAGGTCCTAGGTGATGTTTCCGAAAGCTTAGTTCAGTGATCCATGTTAAATGAATTAAAAAATTAAAAAATGAATAAAAATAATAAAATAATAAAAAATTAAAAAATGAAGCAAAAACCCTAACTAATAAAATAATAATATTTTAAGTTAATAAATCGACGGATGAGATCAAGAGATGTCTTGATCCTCATCAACGGTCGAGATCATTTCTACATGGATCACTCGAACTAGCCGTTAGGATCATTTCCTTTATATAGGGTCTTAGGGGGTCATTTCAATCATCTGATCTGTGAGTCTGTACTGAAAGCTCTCTTGTAATCTGATTTCTGATTAATAAAGAAGACTTTGGGGTTCAAACTGGCTGGTGTTACTCTCTGGAATTGCTGTGAGATGTTTGCTTTTCTGCATATTTCAGTTTTCAGCAGTTAAAATAGCTGGTTTTTTTTTTTTCAGAGCATTGTGAGTACAGGTATCTTGCTCACGTGTTAGGGTTTGAATGTTGTAGGGTTTCTGGAATAATGGCAGGTATCTCCATTATTTCTTGAAATCTAGCAGCATTTCTTGCCCTCTTTGCTGATGTTTGCTTGAGGTGTGCAGGAAACCTTTAGGTGAAGGGTATTTGTGGGCGTTTGGGGAAGTTCTGGGCTGAACCAGCCGACTCCCACAGGCTTTTCTGTGCAGAGCCTAGCTGATTTTGGCCCTGGGTTAATTATTAAGAGTTTATTTCCTGTTTTACATGAGAGATTTTTCTTTATTTTCACAGTAAAGTTCAAATTTCTGATATATTGAAAATGTTACTGCAATCATGGTTAAATCTGGCTGTTCTAGAGCTGTAAAATTTTGATTTTAGGTAATTTTGAAGGGTTTTACTCCAAAATTTTGTATATCTGCCAAATTTCCTTTTTCTGCAGGATATCTGTCATCAGGGTTACAGACTTTTCCTGATTTTGGCATTCTACAAATTATAAATCTGTGAACTGGCTTACGTTTCCATCCACCGCTGCCGTCTTTCACTGTGCCTGCGTTACCAGTCATCAAGGTGATTTCAAGCTGCAACAAGAGCGTATCCAGCATTGATATATACAGCCTGGACAAATTCGATCGTCAAACTTGCAAGCATTGAAAATCAAAAGGCATTGTCTAGAAAAATCGATTTCAAAGCCTATCCTGTCCACCCGCAGCAAAAAACACTCTCCTTTCATCACGCAGACATTCCAAATCGACGCATGGTAAGTCGGAATTCTGAAGCAACGCTCAGGTAATTTCCAGAACAATTCGCATTTCAGCTAATCATTGATAAGGTACTGTTTCAGATTTGCAAATTTTTTTTTTCTTTATGCACACACAGTCGCATCTCACGCTGTAGAATTAGGGTGCTTCTAATATCGATTCACCATTATCGTGTATGCACTCACGAAACCATTGATAAGGAAAATCTGTATGAAGTGGCGTTGAACCGATTTATTGTTGTCGCCGTCTGAAAAAACCGGAAGCCGCAAGGAAAAAATCGTTTCATCAATCCGCAGTGACAGCGTGGGCATCGTTCCAGCAAACGACACGATTTTCATTTGTCCGCAGTCAAAGTTTCTGCAAGCGTCGTGAGGAAAGTAGCACGAGGTCATCCGCCGGGCCAGGTATTTCGATTTTCTTTTGTTTACGCAGTCTCAGGTTACGTATGCTGGTTTACGCCTTCAACCCTCAAGCAAAGCCCTCTTTCCCTCTGCGTATCTCTGCCAGCGTGCTCTATAGGCTCCGACATTTCTCGTTTGGGTTAGTATCAGCGTCCTTTTCTTTGGCTGTCTCTACATATTACTGCGCAAATGGTAGTCGGCATCAGGTTTTGACTTAATCGTATTTCAGCCAGCATTGCTTAACGCTTTCACGTTTACCCTTTGGAAATGTCGTAGGGTCTCATTTTGATGAGCGTATGTAATTTTTTTTTATTTATTAGAATTTCTCTCATAAGTTTTGGTCCATTAAATTTAGATGTAGGTTTACTTTTTTATTACGTAGTTAAATTTTCATGTTTTCTTGTTTAGGATTTGCATAAATACAAGAAAAGAAATATAAAAAGATTTTATTTCAGTTTAATTTTTAGGTCTTTGTTTTATTTTAGCATTTAAATAGTTTTAATAAAGTTTCATTTTATTTTCTTTTAATTTTTTTTAGAATTTAGATTTAGCTTTGTAAAATTTAAATTTTTCTCTTTTTAGGGTTTGTTTAAAAAAAAAAAAAAAAAATTTGAAAAATAAAATAAAAATTTTTGTGGAAAATTATTTTTTGCAAGTCTCAGGAGCTTTCGCGTTATATGTTTTATGCTGAGATGCTAAATTTTCAAGTTTGAGATACGAAATATGATATCTGGTTAATAATTTACAATTCTCGTGGCGGTTTTAAGCATTTATCTTTTCGAAGTTTTCAATTGCTGGATATCATTTTGGTCATGTGATTTAGCTGATGATAGATGGTTACTGTTCATGGTCCATGTTTCTATATCATTTAAAAGGTAATCATTTAAACATTAACTCCACAAGGCACTGGTCTATTAAATCTCTAAATCCATCTATTGCTTATCATATCGTGTCTCCCACCCAACTGTTTGGCAGTTGGCCTTCATCTTTCCTCAGGGTCTACCCCCCTTAGCCGTGGGAGACAGGCTTAAACGGAGGGATCGGGGATCAGAGTGACAGCCCCCGGTCTGAGCGTTGTCGTGTCAATCTGCGCGACAACATTTTTGGCGCCGTTGCCGGGGACAGAGTTTTTCTGTTCTTGGGGTTTCATCGACATTCAGCTTCTCATCTTCTCATCTCTCATTTGAGCTGGCAAATTCAAATATTTTGGCATCTTTTCATCACATATCAGCAGCATCCCTTCGGTTTTGTTTCTTGTTTGGGTGGCGACTCCATTTTTCTCATTTTTCCCAGACAAGAAGCTTTCCTCATATCTGCTTGTGTTTACTTTTTGGATCCTAGAATCAGATTCGTTGTTCAAGTGGCGACTCCACTTCTCTCATCTCTTAATTTTCTTGAGCAGAAATCTCTTTCTATCATCCATTTCATCCCCTGTTGTTCATCATGGATTATTCATGTAAACCATGTCATTTTACTAATAATCTCCATGATCTTCCGAAAGAGGCCATTTCTAAATTATTTAAGTTCTCGGGTGATGATCCGGTCGCTGTTAAACATCATTTAAACATGTTTACTTGTGTAAAGATCTTATATTGTAGATTTCCTCAATATAATCATGAAGATTTCAAGATGCGTCTATTTGTCCATTCTTTAGAGGGTGATGCCTTGAATTGGTTTAATAATTTTCCTAATGATTTTTTCACTTCTTTACAAGACATTCTCGATGCTTTTAAAGATAGATATAATAGTCCAAACAGCTTGCCTTCTACCTCTAAAATTGTGCAAAAAGAAGAAAGTAATCATATTAAAGGTCAAGCTGTTGAAGAAAGAGTTCAAGATCAGAATATGTCATCAGCCGGAACTATTGCAGATCAAGTTCATGATAGTGAAAAATCGGGGATAAATGACAATGAAAAGGAGGAGCAAAAGCAAATTATACAAGATCTAATGATGCTGGTAAGAAACATGGAAAGCAATCAAACTAGTCTTATCAATGATGTTAAAACTTTAGGCACCCACCTGGAAAAACGTAATAGGGAGTTGGAGGTCACTCAAAATCAGCATGCTAAGGAAATTGAGGCCATGAAAATTAAATATGAAACAGAAATTAGAAGCATGCAAAGCAAGATGTCAGTCTTAGAGGAAAATATGGTGACCATGAAAGCTGATCATGATAGGGAAATTGACTCTATGACATTCAATCATAACAATCAGTTGGCTGACATGCAAGCGAATCATAAAGAAGAGATAAATTTCATGCAACATTGCTTGATGGACATAGAGGAAAAGAATGATAAGGTAATAAAACACATGCAAGAAAACCATGCCATGCAAATCAGCGCTATAAGGGATGAATGCTCTAGTCAGATGGATGCCATTAGAATACAAGTTCAAAAAATTCAACAATGGTCAGATGATAAGAGAAACCAGGAGCCTTCTCATTTGCCGCAACAAGTTCCATCTTACTATGAGGAGGTCATTAAGTGGATAATTGAAGGTGATCCAGATAAGCTTAAAAACGATAAAAATCAGATGCAAGACACAAAAAGACTTAGCATGCATAACTTACACACTTCATCTGATAGTTTCGAAACAGAAAGTTCCAGATCATCAGTAATTCATCCTGCCAGAAAGAAGAAGCGCAAGAGGAAGAAGATTAAACGAAGATTTGATGCATCAGACGGCCGTGAGCAGCTTGATTTTCGGATAGGAAAGAGTCCTACCATATGCAAAATTGGACATGGCACATCCGACAAGCAGCCGACAGATTTGCCTGAAAGCTATCAACATAGAACATACCTAGAATTAACAAGCCAACTAACCGTTATTTCTGGGCATTGGAGAATACAATACATATATTCTAGCCTCTCCACCAAATCTCGTGGCTAGAACACATCCGATGCTACAAAAACTAACACTCCCTCTTTACGAGGAAAGTGTTCTAGTGTTGCAACTGTTGCCACAACACATTGTCCCTGCACCATCTCCTGTCTCGCTGCTGATGTCTGGCTACTGCTGCCCATCAACTATTGCGCGACTCTGATCTGTGTTGCATCTATGTTGTTGTTGACCATGCTGTACTGTTGCCAACTACTACAACTCCCTCCCATCTGTTGCCGCTGCAATTGAGAATCCAAATGTTTCTTGTACTAAAACAGGTTCTCTACCATACCCATTTGTTACTTGAACTAGATGAACTTAGCTCTCCCTAGAGCTTTCGTGAGTATGTTTGCTACCTGATCTCCTGTGGGAACATACTGCAGCTGGACTGCCCCACGCTGAACGCAGTCTCTGATGAAATGACATATGATATCAATGTTCTTCGACCTATCATGAAATACTAGATTCTCAGAGAGTTTTATGCAACTTTGATTATCACAGTAAACACTGGTCGCTCCCATCTTCTTCCTGAACAAACTCACGAGCAACTTCCTAAGCCATATAGCTTCGCACGTAGTTGTGCTGGCTACCATATATTCAACTTCTGCCGAGGTCAGTGCTACTGAATTCTACTTCCTACTACACCAAGAGACCATCCCTGATCCAACACTGAAACAATACCCAAAGGTACTTTTCCTATCGAATGAACTACATGCCTAATCTGCATCTGTGAATTCGCATAATTTGATGTCATCTCCCCGAGTATATTTCAACCCATATCCGACTGTCCCATGCACATATCTAGGAATGTGCCTAGCTACTACCCAATGTACCCTTTTCGGTTCTACAATGAACTGACTAGGGTTATTGACAACGAAACAAATGTCTAACCTAGTGTTAATCAGATACATGAGGGACCCAATGAGCTGTCTGTACAAGGTGGGGTCGAATTCCTTGTCCTCTGATACATCTATATTCTTCCAATTGGTGATCATGGGCATCGTCATGGGTCAGCAATCCTGCATTTTGAATCTCTTCGAAATATCTGTAGCATATCTCCCTTGCCCAAATAAGATATCCCCATTCTTCTGCCATACTTCCAATCCTAGAAAATAGTGCATCAACTGTTGATTTGGGGTAGCATCGGATGTGCTCTAGCCATGAAAATTGGCGGAGAGCTAAAGCATAGGAGATCTCCAAGACCCAGAAATGGTTTGGGGAAATTCTACCCAGTGAAGGAGATATTATAATAATTAATATTTTTAATGGGTTCCTAAGTCTAAACTTAGGAAAATAAAGATATTAATGGGTATTAATATAAAACTGGGTTAGAAGGTTCTAAATGACATGGATCAAGCCAAATCTAATCTTAGCCATTGATTAGAGATATAATCTCGATCGTTGAAGACTCAACATAAAAAGTATGAGAGGAGGCCTGAGGGTCAGTTGGAGGAACACCAAGATTGATCAGTCAATTCGATTTTCTGGAGCGGGCTTTGCTGAGAGAAATTGAACAAGTGATCTGAGTTGCAGCGAGGGGCAGTGAGTGCATAGCAAAGAGGCAGAGATAGTGTCGAAGGACTAACGCAGAGGCAAAAGAGGCTACACAGAGCTAGCGGGAGCCACACAGAGGGCCAGAGTGACCGCGCAGAGGCTAGCAGGGCCTGCGTGGGTGACACAGAAGGCCAGAGATCCATCGCAGAGCAGCAGAAGGCTGACGCAAGGGGCTTCTAAGTGACGCAGAGGCCAGGCGGGCTAACACAAAGCTTCAGAGAAGTGTCAGAGAGATTTTCGGGGAGCAGACTTGCCGAATATCTGCTTCCAAAGAGAGGTACTACTGCTAGATAGATTTCTCTGTAGGGTGAGCTAGTTTGGCACCCAATTGTACTCAAGAAAATTTGCTTAATAATAAAACCCTCAGAACTGCTACACCGGTTTTCCCAAGTTGGGTTTTTCTGAGGATGAATTTCCAAAAATAACAATGTCCCTTGTGTGTTTGTTTGTTTCTTTCAGCGATTGATCTGTAGATGGTTGAGACTGCATTGTGTTTATTTCAGTGTTTATATGGTTAAATAACTTGTTCAGTAATTAAACAAGTAGGCGAAATAAACCAGTGAGTGCAAGAAAATTTCTAACGGGTTAGACTTAGAAATTCCAACATCGACCCCATATCCTTCATGTCGAATTCTGCTTCAAGGTTCCTTTTGCAGTCCTTTATGAGCCCTGATGATCCTGTCAAAAATAGGTCATCTACATACAAAACTAGAACGAGAAGCTCATTCTCCACCATCAAATAGTAGAGATTGGGATCTACATCACTCTTGATGAATCACAACTGCTACAAATAACTGTCAATCTAACGATACCACGCCCTGGGTGCCTGTTTGAGCTCGTATAGGGCTTTCCTCAACCTACATACATGAGTGTACTTCTCATGACTTTCGAAGCCTTCAGGATGCTCTATATACACCTCTTCTTCTATCACCCCGTTCAAGAATGTTGTCTTGGCATCCATTTGGTGAATCTCCCATCCCATCTACGCTGCTAGGGATATAAGGGATCTGATAGAGGTATATCTAGCAACTAGGGGAAAGGTCTCCTCATAATCTATCCCTTCATTCTATGCATATCCCTTCGCCAAGAATCTAGACTAGTACTTCTCTACACTGCCATCTGCAACCTACAACTGATCTGCCTTCTGGTCTAAGCACTACCTCCCACACATTATTTGTTAGTATAGAATTGTATTCTTCTACCATGGAATCCACCCACACCTAATGTTGTGCGGCTTCATGAACGCTGGAGGGTTCTGTAACTTGCGCTAGAAAAGCTTGATATTTGTCAGGTTGCTTGCGTTGTCTCTTGTCTGCCATAGGAGCTCCAACAAACTCTTTTGCATCCCTCAAGGTCTAATGCACTTCACTACTAGCTCTACCACTGGTGGTGGGAGGTTCAATCAGTTCCTCCTCTTGTTCCTGTTGCTCCATTTGCTAAGAACTGCCTAGATCTCATACCCTTGAGGAGATACTGGTACTGGTCACCATACTCAATCCCTGTGGATGTCCTCCTGCTTGTCCAATTTTCTATTCCTATTGTTGGACTAACTGAACTTCTGCTAATTGATCACCTGTAGACATTTCTTGAGATCTTCTAAAAGCTTTGTCCTCCATGAAATTTACATCTTGCTTCACTACAATCCTCCTGTTGCTAGGAATGTAGATCCTGTATGCCTTTGAGGTCTCGTTATACCCTACGAGGAACCCCTTCTCAGCAGTTTGATCCAATTTACTGCATTTTTCATCTGGTATGTGGCAGTAAGCCACACTCTCGAATATCCTCAAATGACTTACTTCAAGCTTATTTCTTGTGAAGACCCCCTTTGGCGTTTTCTTCCCCAATGCTTTATGAGGTGTATGGTTTTGAATGTACACCGCTGTGTTGCATGCCTCTACCCATAAAAATCTAGGCAAATCTTGGTCATATAGCATAGCCTTTGCAACCACAACTATTGTTCTGTTCTTTTGCTCCGCTACTCCATTCTGCTGAGGATTATATGGACTTGTCCATTCTCTTTTGATGCCTTCCTTCACCAAGAAGTCTGTGTAGTCTTTACCTGTGTATCCTCCACCATTATCTGAACGTAGCACCTTGATCTTTTTCCCTGTCGCGTTCTCTACGAGAGCCTTGAACTCTCTGAACACAATACATATATTCTAGCCTCTCCACCAAATCTCGTGGCTAGAACACATTTGATGCTACAAAAACTAACATTATCCCAATACTACGTTGAATATTTTTAAATTGGTATTTCATTTGTGGGCGATAAGAGCATTCTATTGATATGAGCTATCTTAGGTGATTTGATTCACCATATGATCTAACAATTTTATCTTGATAAAATTAAAGAGATTTATAGGCACGCTAACCCTTGGCCTGTGTTGACCACTCTGCGTCAACTATCCTGTAGCAGTGTACATTTTCGCAAGAAGATTCCACCATGCTCGGGCAATGAAGCTTATTCAGATTTCATCATCATCTTCAGTCATCATTTTGTTAAAGTTGTATACCCATTTTGCATGTTTATAATGTAAATGATTCTAGTAAGACCATCTATGTATATAACCAGTGTTGATAATATCGCCGAGATATCGGTGATATTCGGAAATATCGCCGACCAAATATCGCGATATTTTAAGGTTTTGAAAATATCGCGAGATTTCCGATATAACGCCGATATCTCGAAAAATATCGCGCGACGACGGAAAATATCGCCGGTGACACTGAAATCATTCCGCGCGGCCTATAAAATCCGATTTTTGGTTTTTTTCATGTCATTTTGTTTTTCTGAGCGCTGGAGAAGAAATGTGGTTGCTGCCAAGGAGGGTTTGAACGTTCCATAGCCATTATTGCCAATTTGCCACCAACAACGAAGATTTCTCTAAGCTGCAAGTGCCAAGAACAGTAAGACAATCTCATTCTTCCGGTTCCCTACAATCATTTTGCTTGGTTTTTGTTTTCCATTTCAAAATGCAAGGGTTTGCAAAACATAGTGATTCTCAGAACAAACATATATTCCAAGAATCCAAACATTAATTGCTACATCTGTTTCAAAAGATTGCACAAGTCATCAAGGTTTGTGACTTGTCACTATGTTTTCATTGCTGCCATCATAGATCACTGTTAGTGTCAAATTAATAAATTATTACCACTGCTAAGAAACTCTCCATGCCACTATTATGGCCATACATCATCATCGAGTTACTTAGAGGATCATTGTTGTCAGGACTCAGGAGAGTCAAGCTCACTGTGATGTGTCACATCTATATCAGCGTTCAGGCCTGTATCATTGTCAAGTCATCATCAGGTTCATAATAAGTTAATAACTAACCATCTAAATGGGGGCCGTTTGGAATTATCCAAAACATCAAACAGGTCTTCTTGAAACAAATGTGGCACGTTATAATCTTTCAATAAATCTGGTGCAACTTCACCGAACTCAGAACTGCACAAGAGAAATGGTGTATTAGCATTGAGCAATACCACACATATTTATAGAAAATAACTTCATATTGATATCACTGTCAAGGTAATACAAATACAAAAGTGGTCATTGCTAGGAGGTCACTGCTAGGAGGTTGAATACCGAGGTCTAATAATGCATTATGCACCTACAGCAGTGGTATAACAGTTATATATTTTTCCCATGCTTGGCATAATTCTGAAAGAAATTGTTCTCATTCCGTGCCAATTTGCTATGTGTTTCATTTGCCATTTGGATACCTCACGTTACAACATGTTCATACTCTTTTGTTCAAGAGTATTCAACTTGTATTACACTTCTATGACTAGGCCTGGTTATACTATAACTATAATTATTAATTAATAATTAATTATTATTAATTACGTAACAGTGATATACAGTCACCTCATTTCCTTGGCATATCATTTGCATTGTTAGAACTTAGGCTCTTTCATTGCTTGGAAGTTGGCATCTTTGGTTAAAGTGGCAATTATTGCATGATACAAGCTCACTGCCCTCTTAACTTTTAAGTCTGCTCTTTTTTCATGCCCATTGCAAAATTGCGAATTTGCAAATAATGTAGAAAAAAAAGTTAAAACTATTTTGCAAAATGATGTGGTTATTTGTAATTTCGTATTACTTATTAAGTTACTAATTCCAAATTTTTTTTGGTGCTCTAGGTTTCCTTTTGAGTTAGCCCACTACAAAATACAAATATGCCAAAAGCCTTGGACCCATTTTGGCAGTATGGGAGCCCTGATGGTGGGACAAATCGTGCATATCTTACATGCAAATTGTGTGGGACCAAGATGACAGGTGGGATTACACGACTGAAATACCATCTTGCTAGACTCAGTGGACATGATGTTGGCATTTGTACAGTTTCTAGTCCAGAGCTTATACAAAAAGCTCTTGAGGCAATTAAAGAAAAGGACAAAAAGAAGGAAGAGGCGGAAAGAAACAAAGCTGAACGTGCAGGTAGATCTTTCGGGATATCTTCTCCTGATTTTGGTGTTGAGGGTAGTGGGCCTAGTGGCCCTAGTGTGAGGGGCTCCACAACTGGCACACCATCACATGCTACTGCTAGTGTGAGTGCGAGGTCATCATTTTTTGTTCCATGAACAGGAGCTGGAGCACAACCTGGCATAAAATCGCTTGTTAAAAAGAAGGAGAAGCAAGAAGTAGATAGAGTCATGGGGAGGTGTATTTTTTGGAGTGACTTACCTCTCAACATCACAAAAACCAATCCATTTTGGCAGCCAATGTGTGATGCTATTGCTGTTGTGGGCCCAGGGTACAAAAGTGCCACATATGAAGAGTTGTGGGGGCCAATTCTTCAAGCAGAAAAATAGGACATCAACTCTAGATTGGCGGAGTTGAAAAAGACATGGGAAGTCATTGGATGCACAGTGATGTCTGATGGTTGGACAGATAGGAAGGGTAGGACCCTTCTAAATTTCTTGGTACATTGTCCTAAAGGTACCATGTTTATTAAATCGTTGGATGCATCAGAACATATCAAAGATGCAGCAACGATATGTGAGTTGTTAGATGGGTTCATTCGGGAGATTGGTGTGAAGAATGTGGTACAAGTCATAACAGACAATGCAGCTAATTATGTGTCTGCCGGCAGAATGCTTATGGAGAGGCATCCCACATTGTTTTGGACTCCATGTGCAGCGCATTGTCTCGATTCGTTGCTTGAGGATATGGGGAAACTCTCCTTCATCAAGGAGGCAGTCGATATGGCTAGGAGCATCCCCAAGTTTATTTATAACCATGCTTTTGTTCTTAGCCTTATGAGGAGGTTCACTAGAAACAAGGAGTTGCGGCGTCCTGCCATCACACGTTTTGCCACAACCTTTATTACTCTTCAGTCTTTGCTTCGATGTCAGTTCGAGTTGAAGCAAATGTTTGTGTCTGATGATTGGCGTAATTGTAGATACACAGGAGACCTGATGGGAAAGCCATTGCAAAAATGGTGTACTCTGAGACATTTTGGCATGGAGTAGAAGAAGCATGTGCAATTAGCGAACCTATAGTAAAGGTTTTTAGATTGGTGGATGGAGAGAAGCCTGCAATGCCTTATTTGTATGAGGGCATGGATAGGGCCAAGGAGGCCATTCGTTCCTATTATGCAAACAAGGGTTCTGCTGGCCTTGATAGGCAGATGATGTTATGGGATGTGATCGATAGTCGGTGGACAGGGATGCTTCATCGACCCATTCATGTAGCAGCACTCTTCCTCAACCCCGCATTTTCATACAAATGCAACTTTGATTTTGATGGCAAGGTGATGGAAGGGCTCCATTCCTGTATTCAAAGGATGGTACCTGATCCTGAGCTTCGTAGCAAAATCAATCGCGAGATATAGTCTTATCGGGATTGTGTTGGCCTATTTGGCTTTGATGATGCTATTAGGGAAAGGACCCTCTTCATGCCACGTAAGTGACAAGTCATCACTCATTAGAAATTAGAAATTTGAATTTAATTATGTTTTAACTTTTAAGTTTTTGAATTTTTTATTTCATTATTTTGTTGTAGATATTTGGTGGCGAAGCTATGGTGCAAGGTCACCAAATTTGCAAAAATTGGCTATACGAATCTTGAGTCAAACATGTAGCTCTTCAGGGTGTGAGCGCAATTGGAGTGTATTTGAGAAAATACACGCCAAAAAGCGCAACAGGTATAACTTTGAACTCAAGCCTTCAGTTGAGCAATTACACTTATTGTAATTTTTAATTTTTAATTTATGACCTTCAAGTGTCAAGAGTCAAGAGTCAAGACTCATTACTTTTTTTGACACTCTTATAGGTTGGAGTTCACACGCCTCAACGATTTGGTGTATGTGCATTACAACATCCGACTTCGAGTGAGGCAAATAGAATCACCAATGGATCCAGATGCCATTTCCTTAGACAATATTGATGTATTGTCTCCGTGGAGGGTGGAGTCTGAGGAGCCCATATTGGAGGAGTCACCTTCATGGTTAGAGCCAGTGGCAGATGATCCATTAGAGCAGGGGCAGCAAGAGGAGGACTCGGAGTCAGAGGAGCAGCAACACTTAGAGGAGGAGCAGGAGGAACAGGAGGAGGAGGACACTGCGGGAGCATCAGCATCAACACCATCTGCTATAGATATAGGAGAGCATAGCTCCATGCCTAGCGCTCATTATTTGACATTAGGTGTAGAGGCAGGGTCAGGGCATTCTACTACTAGGGGCAGGCCTGGCAAACAGCCCATCATGTTTTCCCGTAAAAGGGGGAGAGGGCAGTAGATAGAATCTAGATAGCTGCTAGTTTTATTTGTTATGCTACATATAACTCATGATAATGAGATACTTTTATACATGTGATGTTATTTTGTATTGGTTCTCCACATTTGAGTCCTTGAATGGACAATTATTAGGGATCAGCAGGATTTGGTATCGCCTTTGATATATCATTTCTATTTGACATCATATATATCAATGTTTTCTTCATAATTATGTGCCAATGTGTTTATTTCATGTTGTTATTGCTTTATATGTTAAAAAATCTGAAAAAAATGAATATATTATGCATTTTTTATGCTTGCCGATATTTACCGATATTTTCGCTGATATTGCCGATAAGATATTTTCTGGACCCTTGCCGATATTTTTCCGATACCGATATTATCAACACTGTATATAACAACCTAGGTAATCCTACTTTTTTGGTGACAATTTCTATCCTAGGACGTTTTCATCTCACTGATTCATACGTGTTTTTAAACACAGATGATCGACAAAGTTTTTCCCTCCAACCTCACCCCGAAGCTAAGGTGGATTTTTTCGTCAAGATCTTAAGTAAGTCCTAGTGTTCTAGTCGAGTCTCTATAAAAGTAATTTGGGAGTAATTTAAGCTAATTGGCTAAATTGCTTTATTACAAAATACTTGGTCTACTAGATCATATTTGAGTCATGGAATTGAGTAAATAATTGAGGGTCTATAATGAATGGGTATCCTCCTTTCACATATTAAATTGTAATATCTTGATGTAAAAAATATTTTAATGCATGGTCCTATTGACCACTGGAGTGGCACCTGATGATTATATGAAGACTCCATGCCAAGGATGATCCAGAGGACATTTGTACCATTAGATATCATTAGTCAACAGAGTTTTTTAACTCTATTTCTATCTTTTCATCATCTTTCTTGTACTTAGATTCCACACCCTATGGAGAATTGTAATAAGTGATACTAGTAATGATGATTTTTGAGTCTATAACAGGCCTAGGATGTTGGGACTCGATCAACAAACGAGTACACCTTGGAGTGTTTTTTTTAATCTGGTTAATTATCCCTTCTTTTTGAGAGGCGGATAATTTTCTGGGTTTTTTCACTCACATTTTACCCCAAAGCCGGGGTGATGGTTTGAAGGTTGATCGCCTGACACATCTTAGTGTCTAGAGTCGATGTATATTACCATACTATATCACACAAAATTTCGTGGAATTTGGTTAAGTCTAGCTAGTCATTTTTTAATTTTTTAGATTTCCCACAGGTCAAAAATTGCAAATAAAATTGTATTTAAATTGTAATAAGTGTAGTCTAGAAAAGTTGTATGGGGTATGAGTAATCAAAATTACACTTCTCACCCTCAACTTTCTACTATGACACACTTTGAGGGGTTAATAATGTGTTTTGGACCTTCAAAATCCACTTTTCTTAAGTTTAGTGGAAAATCTAGCAATTAATTAAGCCATAAATTAAATAGATAGAGAAAAATAAATATCCACACATGCTAAATGTTGTGGAAATGGGGTGGAAAATTATGGGGGAGTTAAAGTGAAGTCTCAAGGTGATGTGGACTGCTAAAATCAAGGAAAGGACATGTGCTCAAATAAAATCGAATTTCTGGCATTAAATGAAAAAGCTGCTTGGAAATTCGAATTTGTGAAGTTAATGGACATTTGAGAGGATTTGGTAGGATATTTGGTGGAGATTTTTGTGGGAAATTGTCCCCACATGGGTTACCACCCATACACACTTGTCATTACACCATAAAATTCGAATTTGGCACATAAGGGAAGAAGAAAATGATGTCCACTTGCCAGAATTCGATTTTTACACTTGGCATTGGAGCTCCATTCAACAAATTCGAATTTCTCTTTGGGATTGTCACCTCATGCCATTTGTCATTGTCATTCTTCATTGGGATTTGCTCCCAACTCTCTATATAATAGAGCCATGGGCTCTCACATTGTAATAAGATTGTTACTAGCTATTGTGCTTGCGGAAGCGCTGCTGCCTTGTACACTTTCAGAAATATCAATAAAGACTTTGGGGTTTCATTCATGAGGTGTTCCTCCTTTTCGAGTGTGATGAATTGTTGAGCATTGATATAATTCCTTTTACTTATGCTTTGATCTAATTTGCTTCCATATGCTCTTGTAGATTTGTCAATGTAGAGCTATCTTGCATTGACGTTTGATTTAGAAGTATGCTCTAGGTATAGAATGCTCTAGTTGGTTTTAAATAAATCTCTAGAGTTTTTGATCATTGTTTATTGCTAAATCTATATGGAACTAATTCTTTATTGAAGTTTTGTAGAGGGAACATCTTGTTGGGATTATAGAATCAAGCGTAAGGTGAAGTCTTCGGAGAGACCAACCCACTTTTGATACATTCTTAAAGGAGCTCTCATTTGTTCTTTGAACCTTCATAGTCTTATCTTACAAAGTGGTTTTGCAGGGATTTCGGCACATAGCTTGTACACAAGCCGAGAACTTCTAAATTTAAATCTCTTTTAAAAAAAACATTGTACTTCATTTCTTTTATTTGCTATCTAAGAGCTTGAAAATGGCTAAGCAAAAACAAGAGTTTACTCTCACTCTTTAGCTTAGCCTTTTGTAAATTATAATTGTACATATACATTTTATTTCGCTGATTTTTCCATTAATACTCAACTTATTTTGCAGCCATTGTTTGGATTGTTTGCTAACTCTTATGTGGCAGATTTTGAAGAGCAACTTCCCGCAACATCTAACAAGTGTTTGCAGGACCTTTGGCAAGTGTTGGGGGTTCGATTTCCAAGGATGTCGTGAGCCCTTTTGACGTTTATTTTGGCCAAGTCGAGTTCACTAGAGGGTTGCCCATTTTCCTCTTTTAGCCGTGGGCATTTGGAGGAAACTCACACCTTGTTTCCCTTGCATAAGTTTTGTGAGTCTTGTCACTACTTTCTCAAGAAAGGAGGTCTAGTGTCCAAGTTTAAAGAAATTATTGTGAGGACTCTCCTTGAAGTATAGTTGAGGACTTTAAAGGACCCTCTTCTCTCTGTAGTATTAATAAAAGATCTAATTTTCTTGTGGGAGCTTGGGATTTCTCCCATGGTATCCTATCTCCCCATTTAGAGGGAGACTTCTCTTGGGTGGATTGACATTTGCATGGTTTAAGCTTTCATACTTCATTCACTTACATGCATGCTTTAATTGGGAATTAACACGACCTCACTATCACATTTCATTAAGTTAAAGTTTGTTACAATTTCATTTGAGCTTTGCATTTTCTTTCTCATTGTTGCTTGGAGCTACAAGCTTACACTTTACTTTAGGCAATTCATCCTTTACATGCAAGCATTTTATATTCGTAACAAACTTTGATTCATTTCCATTTACCTTGGTAAATTGTTTCATGAGCATTTGAATACATGCTTCAATTTTATGCTATATTGTTATCTTGAATATTGGAGCAATTTATTGTCATTGTCTATTTGAAACAAATTTTACTTTCAATCAAATTACTTGTATCATTTTAATTCATTGATGAAACACATACAACACTTGTAAGCTAATTTTATTCCTCCAATTGAAGTTATAATTGCAACTTATGTTGAACACTATTTCATTTTCAAGCATTGCAAATCAATATCTTTGAAGCATTTGCATGTACCATTATTTTAATTTGGGGAATTAACACAATTTGCATTTGATCCAGGCATTTTAGTGTAGGAAGGCTCCAAGCCTCATTAAAATTTTACCTCCAACATAAGTTGGTTGAAGTAGACATCTTAGGGATCTTCTACACCTCTATTGATTCCTCATTGTGAGATCCATATCATTGGGCAAGGGTGGGGTCTGAGGATTGAAGAGTTAAATTGTAATCTTGTTGTAGAGCTAATTAATAAAATTAATCAAGAGAACTTTCCATTACATTTACTTTACTTGTGTCTTGATGGTTTGAGTTTTAATATGCAAAGTCCATTCCAAAAGCAAGTATTGTAATAATTTCAAACAAGTGTTTTCTTTTCATGTTTCAAGTCTAATTGCATATTCATGTTTTGGTTTGACACTTCCTTTCTGTTACATTTCCAAGTTAATTACTAATTTTTTGGTTTTGGCAAGATATGTTTCACATGTTTTGATTTATAAAGTTGATTATCTCAAAAAAAATTTGTATCTTACATATCTTGTGCTAACAATTCTTATTTACATTTCAAGGTTACTTTGTTTTTTCTTTTGAGAGCGTTGCATTTTACTTTGAGCAAATATATCTTTAAATTGTTGAGCAAATTCCTTATAAGGCACTGGTTTTATTGTTTTTAATCATATTAATGATTGGCATTGTTATTTCAAGTTGCTCACTTCATATTTGCTCATAAATCCTTAAAAGTAATGCATTTTCACTATAACACTCTCGTAGAAACTCACATATTTTAACTTAACTTTTCATTAGGGACCACCCCCCTTAGCTAACCTAGGAGATAGCTCAAACAGAGAAAGTCGGGATTGGTGTGACAGCCCCTTCTCTGAGTTCCCTGCCACCAACCACACCTTGTGGGGTTGAAGGCTTTTCTCACTAACTTGTAGGTAGGTGTAGGCGGCAGGGTCAACAGTTCCCTCACATTTAGACACCATGGCTAAATTATTTGAGGGTTGGAAAAATTATTAATCCCCTCATGAGTCAATTAATTAAATTTTCTCGCAAAAATAAATTAAAATCCTAAGCCATAAATTTAATTAATTTTAAGTTCTAGGAAAAATTAATTCTCCAAATTAAAAATTTGTGGGTTCTAGAAGAATTAATTTTTTAGGGTCCCCGACCAAGGAAGTATTGAAAATTTCAAGAGATTTTGGACCCTTGGACCTTGGTAGTTAAGTCAAAGTCATTTTTTTGAGGAAATCAACTCAAAATAATTAATTTTGAATTGATTAAAATTCAATTAAATGAAAAATTCAAATTTCCTCAAAAATAAAATAATTTCAACGGAGAAGATTAAAATATAGTTATATCTTTTTCAACGGTTGAGATTATTTTGACGGGGATCAAGCCCACTAGCCGTTGCAAAATTAATCTATAAATTAGAGGTCATTTGCCATTCGAAAGGATTCAATCATTGATTCATGTACTAGCTCTCTTGTAATATTTTTCTGGAATAATACAACACAACGTCTTTGGTGTTTTATTTGATGGCAGTGTTCCTCTCCGGTGTTTTATGGTAATATTGTTCTTAATATTCTGCTGATCTTATTTGATAAGTTGGTTAATAGCTTTCATAGAGTAATCTATTGCACAGGTATCTTGCTTAGATTATTGGGTTTAAGGTAGCATTATAATTTGATTTGATTAGCAGGTATCTCTAATCTTTGAAAATTTAATCGCTATTTTATATCTCTATTGATTTAACAACTTAAATTCTAAGTGTGCAGAAATCATTCGTATTCAGAAATTGAGCATTTGGGGAAGTCCTCAGTTGGACTAGCAGACTCCCAAGACATAAGATTTGGAGAACCTTCCTGATTAAAATCCTAGGATTATCTGATGAATTTCTTCTTGCAGGGATTTTTTTCGGCTAGTACCTAAACTAAAAATTGATTTATCTTTAATAATTTGTGCTAAATAGTTAGATCTAGCTAAAAAGAGCATAAATCTTCAGATATGGGAGTGGAGTTGGACTCATACTCCTCAGATCCGATAGATCTGTAAATTTAATTGTTTTGAGCAGGTTCATATCTGAAAATTGTCAAAGAAAATTTGGGGTTTTGAGACAGATCTACGTCGTGGAGGGCAAGCTCTAGCCTCAAACTTTTGTGTGCAGGGATTGAGTGACGAAAACATTCATTTGAAGGTTCAGATCTGAGGTTTTCATAGCAAATTTTGAGAACAATTCAAAGCAAAAATACATCAGTTTGAGATATAAATTTCTGGGCAATTTTTTTAGGGCCCTTGAGCTACCACTTTTTTCTCCTATCCTGTTCCTTGAGGCTCATCATTGCTACGTGATCCTCCTTCCCTACTAAGATCCCTAAACCGCAACTCCATTTCTCTGCTCCCTTACATTTTGAAACCCTCCTTTCCTCTTTTCGTGAGCCCCTCATATCCCTATCTTCCCTCTTCAGCTTCCATTCCTCTGCGTTTTTCTCTCATCACACAGCCCTTTCTCTTCTCTGCCTGCGTTAACATCCCTACTCTTGTTTCTCTACTCATTCCCATAGCCTAAACGTTGCTCCCTCTCCTAGCCCACGTCCTCTCCCTTTCGCGGCCCTAACTCTTCTTCATCCTTTCTCTTCCTCTACACACTGCTTCCTCGCCTCCCTCTCAGCTCGTGGCTCCCTCCTCGCTGCTCGCAGCTCCCTCAACTTGCATCCATCATTTCCCGAAGTCAGCTCCTTCCCTGCTCGAATTTACCTCTTTGGCTCGAGCTCCTCGTCGTTTTTTTCCTCATGGTGGCATAAAGTTGACATCCCAACATTACATATTTCAATTTTATTTTATTTTAAATGACCCTTGCTCCTTTAAAAACTTAAATTTATTTTTTTTCATAAACATTTACTACATTAAAATCTTTTTGATTTATTGGCCCTTTGAGAAAATTAAATTTTTATAACCATTATCACACTAAAATTTAAAAAAAAATTAAGTGGCAAGTTTTAAACTAAAGTTCTTTTTAAGTGTTTATGATAAGGGTTTTTTTGGGGGCCTTTAATCCTTTGAAATATTTTTGTGGGGAAAAAATTTAAAATTTTCATATAATCAAGGCACATATACTTTTTTTTTTAATTTCTCTAAACTCCGACTATAGGAGAAAAAAAATTTCTGGATTTGAGACATTCAAAAAATTAATCATTTTCCATAATTATTTGAAGAGGTGTTTACTAAACTGGCATTAATTAGCATCTAAATTTCATTGTTATCTTAAATATTAAATCATTGAAATTTAAGTGGTTAGGCTTTCATTATCTGCATCCGTCAGCGAAGTTTTGAGATCCATTTCTTGATATTTATTGAGATCGCTCATCTAAAAGGGAAATTAATTCTAAGTTTGGATTTATTTACTTGAATTGTTGGATACTTCTTGAATTAGTTTTGAGAATTTTTCAAGTAATTGTGATCAGAATTTTTTATTGAATACTTTATCGTGGACTTGTGGAAAATTGTATATCTTTTGGTTCTTGAAATTGAGTATCTTGAGCATCTGCATAATTGAGATTTTTCATTAAATTTTTGCTTAAATACTTACCATTTAACTCAAAATAAATCATAATCTAAGTGCTTTGAGTATTTAGCATCTCATTTCACTAAAACATCTTCTAAATCCTCCTTGCATTCTACATTCTAAGTTAATTTTGCATTTAATAATTGACCTCCAAGCATAAGCTTGGTTGAAAGAAAGATAGGAACACCTTTGTGTCTTCTCTTGAGAAGTCTAGTCTTTTTAGTGTCTAAAACGGTGACCTTGCAGTCGTCAGAGCCACAACCTTTGCAGCGCCGGAGGCACCAAGTACATTAGATTTCAAGGAGAGGGATCATTAATCACACCCTCGTGTGCTTCACCTTGTCTTCTCTCTGCCATTCGCTATCAAGTTTAGGCTCAATACAGACAAAGATCAAAGGACATACTTAGAATAGGCATATAATTAAAATTAACCAAGATCCTGCATTTCACATTAGTTTTAGGAACTGCATGTCATATAGGTTAGTTATTCATCCAAGCAGTAGTTATCCATCCAGTACTTGTCCTAAATTTACTTAGCAAGATAGTTGACTCCATAAGGCACTGGTATCAATCATCTAAATCTAATCTAATCTTTTAAAATCTTGCTTAATCTAAAACGAGTATTTGGTCACTTAACTGTGTCTCCCAAATTGGTTGGTTCCCGAATCCCAACTAATCCTTCCTCCATCCATTTCTATAGGGTCTACCCCCCTTAGTCTGTTGTTGGGAGACAACTTAAACGGAGAGATTGGGGATGAGGGTGACAGCCCCCAATCTGAGTTGTTGTCGCAGTGCCTAGACATTTTATGTGACAACATTTTTTGGCCCCGTTGCTGGGGACCAATTTTTTGGACCTTGGCTTTGCGACATTCATCTTAATCATTTTCATCTCCTCTTTTCTCATCCTTTCATCTCTCACCAGGATAAGTTCCTTGTCCTTGGTTCCTTCACTAACTTTCTTCCTTGCATCTTGGTTATCTGAAGTTAGATTTTTGTCCCAGTGGCAACTCCACTTTCTTCATCTTCTACAAGGGTGTGTACTAGATGGAATCCAAGTAGCTTGGTTAATCCTACTCTGGATCCTGAAAAGGTTGTCAGAGTACAATTACACAAGCTATCTTACCGTACACTTCCTGTTAATCTTAGGAAGGAAGCTCTCTCTGATATCTATTCACTTTTTCTTGATCCTATTGAGCAAGACTTCATGGATGATTTATATCTTCCTTGTGATTTTGCTAATATTCAAGGTTATCCTCATGATCTTCCCGATAAAGGTTTGGATAAATTGTCTTATTTCTAAGGCAATAATGTGATCACTTTTAAAGCTCATCTTCATAATTTTAGGAATTTCATTAATAAATGGGGTTGTGCAGCTGTGCTAACACTGTTCATGAGGATGTAAAGATGAATATTTTTGTGCTATCCTTGGAAGAAGATGCTTTGGAGTGGTTTACTGAGAAAGATGATCATTCTTTTGACTCATTACAGTCAATCATTAATGCCTTTAAGCAAAAGCTTGGAAATAAGAAAGAACACAGGCATCTGGTTAAGGCTATCAGTGTCATAAAGAAGAAGGAAAATGAAACCGTAGAAGAATTTAATAAGAGATTTAATGGTATTATTAAGGAATTACCTCAAGATTATAAGCCTCCTAATAAATCTATTTTGTATTTATACATTGATGCTTTTAATCCTGATACTTCTTATGACTTAAGACGGGCTAAGAATCGTGATTATAAAGTTGCTTAGACTTTAGCTGGAGAGCTTGAAAAGGATAAGAAGGCATCTGCAAAGTCTAAAATCCCAAGTTTTGATAGGGCTTCAACCAAATTGAAAGAACCTAAAGGAAAAGAGGTCAAAGAATTTGATGATGATCCTATGCAAAAATTGTGAAAATTTGGAAACCCAAATTCTATTGCCACAACTGGAAATAATTCTCCTAATTGTTAAATTAATTCTTAACAATTTATTTACTATTTGCTACAGCAGATACTGAATCAATCAGACTGCAACCTACACAAATAAACTGCGGAAGAGATAAACATTGGAAGAAAATACTAGCACACACAGCAGCACCCAGATTTGCCAGGGCAGTGCAGAAGCTAAATTGGGGGTCGAGTTCTTAGTGGTTGGGCAGCAAGTTTGAGACCTGGGAATGGCCTAGCTTGCTGTAGCAAGCCCAGGTTCCACTTTCCCACCTATTGTACTCTCTTTTCATATAATATAAATGAAAATTGTTTTTCCTGGTAATTTTCTGGTAATTTGGCATTAAGATGTAAATGTGCAACAAATTTTTGTGTTTTTCCATTTGTGTTTTTCCATTGTGCATGTTGTTACTACTCTGTAAATTTTCTATATAGAATATTACATTCTTGTGCATGAGTTTGTGATTGAGCAAATAAATAATCACACTTATGATCAATATGATGATATTACATGCAATTCTGCATGCATCATAGTACTCAGTAGTTTTCTTCCAAGATATTGCACAATATTTCTGTTTAGTAATGTGACATATGTTGCATTTACCAAAAAAGAAGAATAAATGCTATATCATACAAGTAATGTTTACCTTCACTTTTCTTTAAACATTGTGTACAACTTTTTTTAACTAGAATATGTACTAGAGTCCTTTTGGGCTATATACTTATCATGTATTGTTAACTAAATTGGAACTTTTTCGGGTCGTATTATTGGTATTTTTGGTGGCAGACTTAATTGTTGATGCCCTCTAAGTTACTTCTGGGCCTATTCATGATTTGCCTTTCAGAATTGACCCATACATTCGAGTGATGATTCTAATTGTGAACATTAGGTATGCTGGTGTTTTTACTTGCTTTTACTATATTCTGTTGGATTGGGATGCAACACTTTGCTTCAATCAATAGAACATTAGATATGCTGGGGTTTTTGCTTGCTTTTACATTTTTATTTTGGATTGGGATGCCACACTTTGCTTCAATCAACTGTCATGGGAGGTGGAATTAAAAAGTTCCTAAAATTAAAAGCATGTAGTAAATGATTCATTTTTATTAAGCATGTAATAAATGATTCATTTTTATTAAGCATGTAGTAAATGACTCATTTAATTAATAAAATCACAAATATCATACAAGGATTTAGTTACCAAAAGCAGTGTTGCTGGATTCTTCTCAGTCCTAGTCGAGTCCATTCTTTGAGGAAATGAAGGCAAGTCAACTCCATTCCAAGTTTGACTTGGCCCTAACTCAGGCTTGCAAATTTGACATTTTTTTTGAAATGCTGCATAAGTTACTTTGCAGGTCAAATAAATACATCATGGAATAAAGAGAATTACATCACTTGAACAGGGGTACTGAGGAAATCCCATCCTAAGACAGCCAAGAAGTTCATGCACCAAGAGGAGGGGACTCAATGTATTAATGGAAAACACTGAGTTTGACTTTGAAAAGCAAAGCCAACTCCTTCTTAAGGTTCCTCAATCCGGATCACTTTTGCTAGCAAACCTAGATGAAACACTGATCCGAAATGGATTCGAACCAATGGATGGGTAATACTCAACACTTGCAAGCCAATTCAACAATCAATGAAGGTTAAACAAGCTATGTAAAGTAATGCAATTTTAAAGTTGAATAAGACAAAAATGAGAATGTGAGAGGAAAATAGAGAATAATTTTGTTTGTTTGTTAGTTTGCCTACAAACTAGTAGGACTAACCTGTAGCTTGAGAAATTGTGACTTAGGGGCATCTAAGCTGTCAAAATCACCTACGGATTGGACCCGGCCCAGGCCGCACCAACCCATACTCATGGCTTGATTTGTGCCCATGCGGTTTCGAATCAGTGACTCTTTCACCTTCGAGTTCCCTAATAGAACTCCTTGTTGGCCTTCCCCCCTACCTCCCAACTGTCCCTATTTTCTCCTTCACTCTCATTCTCAAGGGGTGGGAAAAGGAAAGAAGAATGAATGGCATTGTAACTAGAGATAGTTCAACATAGTATTGATCCCCATTCGAAGTTGGTTTTTCCATTTGGATTTCTAGGGTAAATATTTGTGTTATGGTGTGTTCAAATGGCTATATGAGTTCTTGGATATTCCTCTATGTTTGCAAAGAACACTGTGTGTATGAATTCACTATGTTGTGCATAATTTTGTTGCTTGTTTCACTTTTGAGATATCATGTGGATTCCCATGTGTTTTAATCTAGCTTGTAGTCAAATTCCTAATTGAAATGATGCTTTATCTATTGTACTTCTGTTAGCAACATTCAAGAATTCCCCTCCCATTTTTTTTTTGTGGAAGCCAAGAACTCTTTGACAATGTTCATCCAGTTAATACAGCCCTTGCAATTGATGGATATTAAAATAGAGTTCTTGCTAATTTAGGATTTTGGTTGTTGGACATTTTTCTCTCCTATAGGTTGTAACTTTTCTTTTGAGTCAATTCACATTACTTGAGCCATTCCACCTTGCTTGAGGCCAAACAAGGAGAAGTGGGGCTGAATTTGTGGAGGTGAGACCAAAATCATCATTGTATAGGCCATACACATCTATACGGGCCATACATGCTTGTAAAGCACTACTCCTTGTTCCCTAGACAGTCAATTGCCTATCCATTTAAGTTATTTGTTGGGTCAAATTTTCAGTTGCTGAGTCGAATTTCATGTTGGGCGAATTATTATTGAAGGGAAAAAAGTGCAGAGCTGATAGGAGTTCATACATGACCATACAGTGGTTGTACGTGACATTTTTATTCTTCTTCATAGTACAACCAAGGTGGATTTCCAGGGTAGGAGATGGCCAGGTCAGTGGAGCAGGTTTATGTCATCATGGGTCCCGATAGAGTTTTGAGGAGTTTTTATGGGATTTGATGGCATTCGCTTGGCATATTCCATCATCCGCACAGTTTGTCTTTTGTTCCATCGCATTCTGACAACTTTCAAAAATCAATGTCATTATTGGGCATAACTTAATTAATTATGCTCGAGGTGGCATTCCGAGGAGATTAATTGATGGAACAGCTCAGCATAATAGCTCGTTGGAACCAGAATGATAAGATCTACAAGATGGGATGCTGAGAAGAGACTTCCAGTGGTCGAAGAGAGTATGGTGAGCGATTTTCCATTTTCCTTAGTTAAAAAATGACTTTAATTAGTCATTTAATTAAGGAAAAATAATTAATTGGAGAAAAATGGCCAAAAGTGACTTAAGTGAAATAAAATTAAATTAAAGGTCACTTAAGATAAAGTCAATGGAGGAGCTTCTAGAATAATAATAAAATAATAAAATAAGATGCTTCTAGAGGCTTGGAGATCTATCCATCAGATCTATAAAAGGGGAGGAGGAGATCATTTGGAGACATCTTGGATTTGAGATTTCTTCTTGTGGAGA
This sequence comes from Pinus tabuliformis, assembly GCA_031772625.1. NCBI lineage: Eukaryota > Viridiplantae > Streptophyta > Pinopsida > Pinales > Pinaceae > Pinus > Pinus tabuliformis. The sequence goes on along the minus strand of CM062811.1, from coordinate 380,289,730 downwards.
GGTTTGAGAACGTGGTTCTCTACTTCAGCAGTAGCTCCAGGATGGAAACCCTCGGGTGATTCAATGAGAGTGGGCGAGCACCCATACTTCCCTTGGTGGATCCATTATGGGTTCACAGGTTGCAGTGTATTGTTTTTCAGTTTGTTTTGGAGCCCGATTTGCGGTAGTATTGTAGATCTATTTGAGGCCAGCTTTTCATCTCAGCTATATGGGTTGTATGTGCATGTAAAACCCCAACTTATCTAATATAATAAAGGTGAGAATTTTCTTGTTCAGTGTGTTATGGATTGCTGCGCTCTGTTTGTCTTTAATTTTACATGGCAATCTTCTGTTAAATGCATGATAAGTTTTATATGAAGAGCTTGTTCCAAATTTACTTCATTTGGGAGATTACAGTGGTATCATAGCATTGGTCGCGGCTCAGCCTACGGGTTTTCAATTTTTAGTTGCAACTATTATTGTTAGAGGATTTGTCAGAGATGTCAAAAACCCAGTTTCCTGTAGCAAAATGAGAAATTGTTAAAAGGAGTTTGAAATTTTTTCTCATTAAAAATGCTACAAATTCTTAGTGAAATTGTTGTTTGAATATTAGTTCTTGGACAAATTTTATTATATGATGGCTAGAAATTATGTTTTTTTCCAAAAGACCTATTGGTGGGTGCAGTCAAATATTTTGAAGAGGGCCATATTGAAATTTTCAAATGTCGTATTTGATCAAATATTAAAGGGGCCAACTCTTTAGTTTCGAAGGCCGAAATTAATCGAGCATAGCATAGGGGATACGTAGTCAACCCAACTGTCCAAAGGTCAGAGCCAAATTGTATGCGAAGAAGCCACGCATATGAATTTCGAAGGGTCAAATAGTTTTGGGCAGAAGAAATTGTAATCCAATATTTATTTGTGAAGATCGTTAGTGTTGGATGTTGGAAAATTAACCCTTCCCAGATTGAAATTGTCCATCGGCGGTAGACTATTTTGAAGTGAGGCCGTAAAGTATTAAAGGGCCGACTTTCAATTTTATTTTTGAGAAGTCTAAGGTATTGATAGAGCTGAGAAAGATCTTTTAGTTGGTGGGAGCCACATCATTTATTTTTTCTTCTACACCGTGGAGTTGAATTATTCCAACCTTCGATTTATTTGAAGGTTGCACAAAGGGATCAATTGTTGAGCGCTAAACTCCTGGCCAATTTCCATTGTGTATCTAGCCTCAATTCCTTGGGCGAGTTCATGGAGAATTTCCCGGTTTTGGCATGCCAAATTCCTTGTCCGCGCCGCAACGTTTTCTCTAGGCCGAGAGCCTTTCTGTGTTTGTTGAGCGTATATTGCTGCTCGAGGTTGCTAATTGTCATCATAGGTCATGGCCATCCTGTGCTGGACGTCAGATGGGGTTAGATAAATTATTTGCCACAAAAATTAGAGGTCGAGTTCCTGTTGATGGTGCTTGACCCACCAACATTCAGGGGATCTCCCCAGTGTGAGGTCCTAACTAGACCTTACACTGTTTGCTGTAGGAGTCCCATCCGGTATGATGGCACGGTTGCCATTATCTTAAAGATTTGTCTTAGCTCTTGCTTTTCAGCATGTGAGAGTGGTCTGCTTTGTCTTTGAACAACAAGGTTCGCGTGCCTGGTGAGTGCTTAATGCTGCTTGTGTCAAAGTTCTTTCACTGCAGAGGGAGAGGGTGGAAGTGAATCTTAGGTTGAAAGGGAATAGTCCCAACTTTGCTAGAGACACAAATCACAACAGGACATCCGCAGCTTCAGGCGGAGTAGTCCACACAAATGCGGCAGTCACAAATACAAGGTGAACAGATAGCAAGTACAACACCCAACGGAATAGTCCACACGAGTGCGACGGGCATTATAACAAGTATACAAGAATGAATCTGTTGAGTGTCCGACGGGATAGCCTACATGGGGGAGACAACGTTAGCAACTGATACAACATATTTCCCATAGCATATGTACTAAAACAACCAAAATAGTTCCACTGTTTTAATACAGGTTAAAGCAACATGCATTACAAGCGTCCAAAGAATAGTCTTACAAACGAATACAATACATGTGTGGAAACATGCTGGCCTATTAAAAGGCTTTTGAATTAAGCGAAAGTTCCAAGACACATCTGTACACCATTACATCACTAACCCCGATAGCGGTGCGTTGGAGCCACTACTCACTCCTCAAAGAAAAGATTACAGACTCTCAAGGCTATGTGGGAGGAGCCAAGGTGAAAAGTCCTTTGCATGTACAAATGAGGGATATTTATAGCCAAGGGTAAATTCAGCCCTTGTGACTATTCGACTTCCCTCGTGACTGTTTGACTTACATGACTCTTCAACTTTACATGACTCTTCAGATTTACATGTGGGTCTCTTGGACTTCCACGTTACATTACATTGATTACAACAGTGTGGCCCATAGTAGTGATGTGGCCAAGATGACTCATGACATGACTCGACACGACAGCGCTGGTATGTTCAAGCTACTGGTAGTGTGCATGTCAAGTTGCAGTGCTGTTGAGTGATGGATGTGCTTTGGGTGTATCATAGATTCGTCTCTGCGTGACTAGGTGTGCGGAGTCTTCGATGGTCTTGGTGTTCGCTTGATGTTGCATGTGCACGTCGCTCCTTCGCTTGTACTTTGGCATGCTTCGTGTGTTCGTCCGTTCACGAACAACTCTCCTTGCATGCATTCCTTATTCATCCATTCGCGAAACAATCTCCTCACATGCGCTCCTTGTTCATCTGTTCGCGAAACAATCTCCTCGCATGCGCTCCTTGTTCATCCCGTTCGTCGTCGCGTCATGTCTCATCCATGTACTTGTATCTGCAATTACTCATGACGAGACGACATCAAATCCAGAAATCTCCTAGTCTACCATGATGCATTGTCGTTTGCTTTCGGATGCTGGTGACCACGAGAGAGGACAAGGCTCTGCAATTGTGCTAGGTAGATTTCAAGCCGGGATGCGAGCTCCGGGCATTGTTCGTGAAAATTGCACAGAGGTCACTGGGTGACTGAGATGGGCAATCCGGATTGGCAGTGACTGTCCGCTGGATCTGATTTCGCTGGAGGGCAGATTTGCGCAATTTTTTTAGGGAGACAGTGCAGGTAGCAAGGGGAGACTGGCAGCAAAAATTGCGCAATTTCTCCGGGGAGCTGGCAATAGGCTACGGGAGGCTGCTCACAAAAATTGCTCAATTTTTCTAGGGAGATGGTAGCGGGCTGCTGGAGGCTGTTGGGAAAAACTGCGCATAGCTAGGAGGCTGGCCTGCTTGACATCCCTGCGCAGTTTCTGAGCTGAGAGGGATGTTGGGCAGCTGGGAGGTTGCTGATGAAAACTGCGTAGTTTTTGGGGTGAGTAACAGGGCGGCTGATTGGCTGGAAAAACTATGCAATTTTTGAGCGCAGTGCAGTGACAAACATAGGGTGTCTGTTTGACATGTCTGCGCAGTTTCTTCAGTTAGCGGAAGTGGGCATGCTTGGCAGCTTCTGCGCATTTTTTTGGAGTGAGGCTCGGGGTCACTGCTCGGTCAAACTCTCTGGTTGACTAGCTGGAGGCTCGGTTGATGTGCTTGCGGGCAACGCAGATTGAGATGGCTTGCTGAGAAATTTCTGCGCTATTTTGGGTGACAGTGAGTTGGGTCGACTCCAGGATTGCGCAATGCAGACTGCCTGGGAAACAGCCTGAAGCTATGCGCAATTCTGGGCAACAGTAGATGTTCACTAAGAGCTGAGACTGCTCAATGTAGCTTAGCGAAGGTCTGACTGTTGGAGGAAGGTCCAGTCGACAAAGTTTCAACAAAATGACTAACTGTGTGAGTGAGTGAACTTGTGCATGCATGACCTCGCGAACACACACTCAAGATTATTCGACGACAAGACACTGCGAACCATCAAGACAACATACATACTATGACTGACCAATGGGTGTGAGCGACAAGCGCGACACTTGAGATAGACATTCGGACGACCGTGATGACACTTGCACGACAGTGCTTATAACATCATGTGTGAGTGCGATAGATGTTTATATAGTGAACACAACTCAAACACAACCTTCAACATTACCAGAACAAGGTCATGAGCATGACGTAGCAATCAACATGCCGAAGACGACAGTTGGTCGAACCACTGAAAAGGAAGCAAGACATGTAGAAGAAACACATACAATGACCTTTCGTGTTTGCGCACATGCATGTTATTGAGGACAAGATGATATGACAATGACAAACAGTCCTGCAAACTCAACTAAGAGATGTACTTCGAAAGGTGTTCTTTACTTACCATACTTACCCTCAAGATGATCATGCATCCGACGGGGTTTGCATGCAGTCCTAATCTTTTCCATTACTTGGTCCCTTGGTCCTTCTCCTCAACTCCTTGGAAGTAATTTCAGCATGTCACCTTTTCCTGTAGTCAGTGAGAGGTAGATATGCGTGATTTCAGCGGACAACGACTGCTGTTGGAATGAGGCCCTGGTAGGCTCGTCTGCGCAGTTTCTGCATGCAAGACAGCCAGGGTAGCTTGGACAACACTGCAAAGTTTTGAGGCACATGACACTAGTGCGGGACGGGGGTCCTGGGAGGACGCCTCTGTGCAATTTCTGAGTGCAGTGCAGCTGGATTGCTTTGCGCATTTCTAGAGAGCAGTGTTGGCTGGGGTCTCTGCGGGCTGCAGGGTTTCAACAGACAAGGGAGGTTGGTGTCTCTGCGCACTGTGGGGTTTCAGCAGGCAAGGGAGGAAGCTTGATGGTTGCAGAAGCAAATCGCACAGTTCCGGGAAGTTGGATGAGGCTAGGTTGCTCGGGAAAATGGCTAAGTGTGAGATCAGTGAAACATATGTAAACATTGCTGGGACTTGATTGTGATCACACATGGACACTTAGTGACACAATGTAGACCATCCAGAATGCATAAGACATACTTTGCTTGATGCAACAACCTTCGTGACAAGAGCGCGTGAAGTGAGTATGAAACATGTCTATGTGATGACAACCACTCATGCACACATGCTTTCCCTTGAAGCAAAACAACATTCCCTTTGCATGACAAACAACAACCCCTATGACCGAAAGTGACACATGCCGCATAAAGATGAGAATGTGGACAACTCTTAGGATCAAGGAGGGGAGCTTGAAATCATCATCTTACCAATAAGCGACCAAGGATAATTGATCATAGGATCCAAAATTTGCATGCGAGCCAAAATTTTGGAGGGTGGTTGTAGCCGCTACAACACTTGGCGACACACTGGTAGAACTCCAGCTCTCTAAATGGATCTTGTTTCGTGAAAAGCGAGCCTAACCCTTCTGGAAGTATTGTTTGATTCATTGATCGTGATAGCTTTCGCACTAGCTTGTGTGACAGATGTAGTCCCTACCATTCTCTTGATTGGTGAGCACACATTCCAAGCCAAGTCAACTTAGTTGTTTTGATTGGAGATGAGGGGTATATTGGTGCACAAGTAATATGACTATCAAAGTTCAAGTTTCATCTCTGGTGTTGCTTCGCTGCCAATAGGCCTGGACAGTACCCCCACAGAGTCACATAGGAACACAAGCATCGCTCCGTAGCCAGTGAGCCTGGTCAATACCCTGGCGGAGTTACTTGTATCACCTCTCTACGCAGGAAGCCTTTCTCTTCTTTCGCCTTATTCATTTTTTTATTTTTTATTTTTTATTTTTTTCAAAGAATTGTGCATAGGCACTTATGTATTTCGGAGGCGGAAGAGGGATTCCGACTTATTGAGAGCAGAAGAGGTTGTTCCTTTAGAGAAGTATGTTATGTATACCTTTGACATACTTGTTAAGGTTTTCCCCCTCACCTTACTTTACTTGATTGAGCTGACAAGGGTTAACCCAAAACAATCGACTAAAATAGGTGGTACTTGTTAGAGCGCAAGCGTTGTGTTTTCACCAAGACTCACTCTAAACAGAACATATTTTCCATTAAGGCATCATCAACTGAAGACAACAAGTTCTTCATAAAGAGAGAGGACAACGTTTAAACAAATGTTGATAGTTGTACAAGTCCTCTTAGATTTGCCCAGCTTGTCTCTAGAGGCAGACACGGTTTCACGAGAGGCTAACCTACGGGTACAAGCAAGCAAAGAAAGCAAAAATGCAAAAAGCAGAACTAAAGCGAAAACAAAACAAGTAATCAATGCGAGCAAGCAAGCAAACCAAACCAAGTAAGCAAGCAAACAAACATGCAAACCAGAAAGCAAAGCAAAGCAAGAAGCAAATACTATTCCTACTCCTATGCTAAACAATGCATGGGCCTACTCACACGAAGTGATATTTCCAATGCAGCCACCGGTGCATTGGTTGGTCCATGTTGGTGAAGGCATGGTTCGTGAAAATCACAGTCGAGCGAACCAGCAAACATTAAAGATATAACAATGAAGACCAACATACTTAGAGTTTAAACACGTCCACAGAAAAGAAAAGAGTGAAAGCACAAGACAAACACTCTGTGGACTTACCATGGTGTTGTGACATGCTGCGTATAGATGATAAGCATATGCACTCTCTTGACTGTGACAGACAAACAAACATGAGAAAAAGAGACAACTTACGCCTTGCAAGTGTGCTTGCTGTGAATGATTCCTCCAGTGCATAAGCGATGGGATCATGTGATTTGAGTGTAGGAAGCGAAATCTGTGTGTTTAGTTGATCTTCAATGCAAAGCAGAGAGTGATGAGGAGACTTGGGTGTTTCAAAAATTTTATGATCAGAGGACAGCGAGGGCCTAACATAACCATCAACCCAGGCTGAAGTGCCTGGACAGCCTGCGGGGTTTCCACTTCATCAATAGGTAGATCATCAGAGACTAGTGTCTTAGACAAATTAACAGTGAGCGAATCAACATCGTGATCAAATGAAGAAGTACAGATATCATGACAACCATGATCAGAAAATTCGGGATGTTTGTCGGCATCCTCATGATCTGATTAATCATGCAGAGGGGTAGATGAAAAACAAGGATGTTCACCCTCTGTGTTTTCAGAAATGGCAGATGACAGATGGGACGGATTTTCAGAGGAAGATGTGTCCTTTCCGCAATGTAATGATAGGCTAACATCCTGTGTGTCTTGTGAATGATCGGAAGTAGAAGCATCTGGAAATGAGTTTTCACAGGGAGAATCAAAAGTGGCAGAATCACAAGGGATGTCAGGATAGAGCAGATGAGGCGCAGATGGAAGGGAGTCATCCTTCATTGCGGGTTCTTCTTTAGATTCTCACACACACTCATCATGAATGATAGCGCAGGTTGGCTACACAACACCAACTACGTCAACAACTTGATCCTTGTTCACAAAAAGTGTTGAGTCCGGAACGAAAGAACATAAGCCAGTACAATCCAGAGGATTAGCAGAACGCGAGGACAGAGGTTGAGGTAACAAGTCCACCTGACAACTAGCAGGCTTGCAAGCCAAATCTGCGCAGATATCAAGAACAAGTGGGGTAGGACGATGTGACAGTTCAACAAATGTGCATGCACCTTCTCCCACCTCGCACTGTGGAGCTAGAGCCTTTTGATGAGAAGAGGACAGACAGTCACTTGTGACAGCGACCTTGTCCGTCTTAGATTTAGTAGCTCTAACACCGAGTTATGTTGGGAGGGGTTCGAATGATTCTAAGAATTGCGGATTTTCATAAATGTAAAGAAGATACTCAAATCTTCCATCGAGAAATTCCCAATCAATTTCATCTTCACGAAATCAACCTGCAAGATTACAAAAGCGTTTGTAAAATTTCTCAACGGATTCATCAGGTGCTTTCCATAATTTCAGAATTTCTTTATTGAGTGCTTTACAGTCAAAATGATTGAAAGCACGGTCTATCTCTGCGACCAGATGAGGGAGAGAGTGAATAGATTTTTCGGGCAATGTGGCACACCAATGCAGTGGATTCCCTCGAAACGTGTATGCGAACAACACGTAGGTCATGTAATCTTCATAGATTTTTTGTCTTTCATAGGAGCCTACAACGCCAATTGCATGTCTAACCAAGGCTACTTGGCCTCCAACATCGTATGTTTTACGTGACAAGTTATTCTAGAGCTCTTCCGGGATTTCAAAGTCGTTTCCATAAAACATACACTGCGGAAGAGAAATTTTGTGTTTAGTCATGATAAGTATGCGGAGCTTCAAAACAGATTGTGACGACTCAGCTTGTTATCTGGCCCTCTTTCTAGCGCTAGAAATGTTGACGGTGCTGGACCTGCCAACATTCAGGGGATCTCCCCTGTATGAAGTCCCAACTAGACCTCACACCGATTGGTGTAGGAGTCCCATCCGGTATGATGGCCCGATTGCCATTATCTTAAAGATTTGCCTTAGCTCTTGCTTGTCAGCACGTGAGAGTGGTCTGCTTTGTCTTCAAACAACGAGGTTCGCGTGCCTAGTGAGTGCTTAGTGCCGCTTGTGTCAAAGTTCTTTCACTGCAGAGGGAGAGGGTGGAAGTGAGTCTCAGGTTGAAAGGGAATAGTCCCAACTCTGCTAGAGACACACAACACAACAGGACATGTGCAACTTCCGGCGGAGTAGTCCACACGGATGCGGCAGTCACAAACACAAGGTGAATAGATAGCACGTACAACACCCAACAGAATAGTCCATGTGAGTGCGATGGGCGTTATAACAAGTTTACAAGAATGAATCTGTCGAGTGTTCGACGGGATAGCCCACACGGGCAAGACAACATTAGCAACTGATACAACACATTTCCAATATCATATGTACTAAAACAACCAAAATAGTTCAACTGTCTTAATACAGGTTAAAGCAACATGCATTACAAGCGTCCAAAGCAAAGAAAGCAAAAAGCAGAAGTAAAGCGAAAGAAAAACAAGTAAGCAAAGTGAGCAAACAAGCAAACCAAACCAAGTAAGCAAGCAAACAAACATGCAAACTAGAAAGCAAAGCAAAGCAAGAAGCAAAGACTACTACTACACTAAACAGTGCATGGGCCTACTCACGTGAAGTGATATTTCCAATGCAGCCACTGGTGCTTTGGCTGGCCCATGTTGGTGAAGGCATGGTTCGCGAAAAGCACAGTCGAGGGAACGAGAAAACATGAAAGATATAACAATGAAGACCAACATACTTCGAGTTTAAACGCGTCCACAAAAAGAAAAGAGTGAAAGCAAAAGACAAGCACTCTGTGGATTTACCATGGTTTTGTGACACACTACGTACAGATGATAAGCATATGCACTCTCTTGACTGTGACAGACAAGCAAACATGAGAAAAAGAGACAACTTATGCCTTGCAAGTGTGCTTGTTGTGAATGATTCCTCCAGTGCATAAGCGATGGGATCATGTGATTCGAGTGGAGGAAGCGAAATCTGTGTGTTTGGTCGATCTTTAATGCAAAGCAAAGAGTGATGAGGAGCCTTGGGTGTTTCGAAATTTTTTTGATCGGAAGTGGAACCAACCTAAGGACAGTGAGGGCCTGACATAACCATCAGCCCAGGTGGAAGTGCCTGGACAACTTGCGGGGTTTCCACTTCGTCAATAGGTAGATCATCGTAGACCTGTGGCTTAGACAAATTAACACCGAGCGAATCAACATTGTGATCAAATGAAGAAGTATAGAGATCACAACAACCCTGATCATAAAATTCGGGATGTTTGTCGGCATCCTCATGATTTGATGAATCGTGCAGAGGGGTAGATGAGAAACAAGGATGTTCACCCTCTGTGTTTTCAGAAATGGCAGATGACAGATGGGACCGATTTTTAGAGGAAGATGTGTCCTCTCTGTGATGTAATGACAAGTTGACATCTTGTGTGTCCTGTGAATGATCAGAAGTAGAAGCATCCGGAAATGAGTTTTCACAAGGAGAATCAAAAGTGGTAGAATCACAAGGGATGTCAGGATAGAGCGGATGAGGCACGGATGGAAGGGAGTCATCCTTCACTGCGGGTTCTTTAGATTCCCGCACACACTCATCATGAATGATAGCGCAGGTTGGTTGCACAACACCAACTCTATCAACAACTTGATCCTCATTCACAACAAGTGTGGAGTCTGGAACGGAAGAACATAAGACAGTACAATCTGGAGGATCAGCAGAACGCGGGGACAGAGGTTGAGGTAACAAGTCCACATGACAACCAGCAGGCTTGCAAGCCAAATCTGCGCAGATATCAAGAGCAGGTGGGCTAGGAGAATGTGACAGTTCAACAGATGTGCGCGCACCTTCTCCCGCCTCGCACTGCAGAGCTAGAGCTTTTTGATGTGAAGAGGATAAACATTCACTTGTGATAGGAGACATATTGTTGGGCTAGATGCAAGGAAGATGCAGCGTGTCTCTGCATTTGATATCAGTCCATTGCCTTCAAATTTCTTGAGCAGCGTGGAGATTAAAAGGGGTGGTATTCTGTTGCTATAGAAGACAGAATGTTGAAGCCTTCATCACTAGAAGAACTCAGTGGTTTGAACTTGTCTAGGGAACTGTCCAGTGCTTCCATTCATTCTAGATTACAATTATTCTCTTGTTGGAGTTAGCTACACCAAGTTCCTTCTTTTCTTTCCTATTTGTCCCTATGTAGATAAAAGTCTGTCCAATGGGTGTCGCTAATAATTATCAATCGTGTGTAAAATTTTTGGTTTTAGCATTATGTCATGTCCCTTCTCCCAAACATTAGTCACAGGGTGCAGCTACACATTTTTGGCACAATTTTGACTTAGGAGGAGGACCCCACACTTAGACTTAGGAACTTTGGGGCAAATTCGACTTTATTTAGCAGCTAGTGGGATGTGGGGGTCACCCACATGGGGAATTCGACCTTGGCCATTCGATATGCTTGGAGGGAAATCGAATGGGTGGATGGAGGGGCCCACATGAGGCTAAGGAGGCCCAAGGGAATATAAGGAGGGATCAACTCTCATTTTGGAATATCTTCTACATTTGTAAACAAACACTCAGTTGTACGCTTTGCTGCTTAGCATGTCTACCGACTGTTTAGCCACGAATCTCTCAAGCGGGAGATTCAACCTCTACTTCAGGGGACCATCCATGCCTGCCTTAGGGAGGCTGTTCTATAGGAGTTTCAGGGAGTTAGGGAAACAATACACTTCAGTCATCAACGCAGAGAAGGAATTGCGTATTCTTGGGTAGCCAGAAAAAACGCAGGGGTTGGAGGCCAACAAGTGGATTCATTACTTGTTGGGAGATTCAGGAACTGAGGAGGCAACATAGTGTAGGCATTTTCGCTGGAGTTTGCAGCTAGCTGGACCAACACATCAGTCAGTCGCATTTCTGAGCAGAGGGATAGCGCAGAGGCCATCCAACAGCAATTCGTGGGGACTTGGGGAGTAGCTGATCTTGGCCAAGAGCCATCCAAGTAGTTAGGAGTTGGATATCATAGGTAAATCCAACATTTTGGAGGAGTTTGCAGAGGGATTTGCAGGCAGTTTCTTGCAGGTCGAATTTGGCAGCCATAGCTGGGGAGAGGCTCCAAGGGGGTCGAAAATCAGAAGTCAAAACTAGCTAAATTCCCTTCTGGGTTTTTTGGGTTTTGTCCAAGGAGTTCGAGGTTAAAGGAACACAATTTTCTGGGCAGTTTTGAGCACTTTCCAGCTAGTCAAAGTGCAACAGTTTTCTGGGGCAACACAGTGCAGAGTGGTGCAGCAGTTGGGCAGCCTTCAACTCAACCATTTTCCCACCTGGGGTTGGTCTTGCTTGTTCATTGGGACAAGCCCAGATGCACCATTCCAATATATATTGTATTTTGCTTGCAGATTTCTTATAATATGGCTCAACAGTTCCTTATTTGCAGCGTTTCCATGGATGTTTGATGTGTATTTCATTTTTATATTCTGCCGCATAGTTTATTTGCTTAATATCACTTGTATTCCTATTTAGGAACATTACAGTGGTATCAGAGCCTAGTTCTTGGCTCAGTTGTGGGGATTGTCTCCTATGAGAGAAGGGGACCAGCAGAACATCACCTATCGTAGGCAGAGGTACAGGAGCAGAGAAAGGGAGTTAGAGATTACTCCAGACATGAGGACAGGGGGAAAGCAGTGGCTGGAGAGGAGGAAATGACAGAGCCTAAGAACAGGAGGAGATGGCTTTCGACAGCCTCCTAAGGGCCTTGAGTGACTTGGCCAAGGGGTAGAAAGACATGCTAGAGGAGATCAAGTCACAGAAGAGAGAAAGGATCACGCCCAGAGGGTCTCTATGCGGGGAAGCTTCCGGGGCCTCTCAGCCATTCGATCACCCCTCACTAGCAGCGTAGCGCCCTTTAGTCAGTGTGCCGACTTGAGCTACACTACCTTCTTTCGTGCCAATGGCACAAATCGAGCTTGCATGGGAGGAAGACCCTCCTCAGATGGGGGATTACTTCAGAGAGTGGCAGTCTATGGATGAAGACTTCAAAGAAGCCCTCTCCTTCAGAGATTATTGCAAGCTCAAGCAGAGTGAGAAGAACAAGGGGTACAGAGGACAAGGGACCCAAAACTATGAGCTGCAGAGAACCATAGGGAGGATGTATTTCCCTACTTTTGATGGCACTGCCAAGTGCACGACCAGGGCTTGGGTTGAAAAGATGGACACATACTTTCAACTCAACCGGATGATAGAGCAGGAAGCCATTAAGATGGCCATGCTGCACATGGAGGGGGAAGCCCATGATTGGTGGTTCCATGGCTTGACCACCTTAGGGCATGCCCAAATAGTTTTTTATGAGGACTTCACCCGGAGGGTCGTGGGGCGATTTGATCAGAGGGATACGGAGGCTTATTTCAGAGAGCTGATACAATTGCGCCAAACAGGCAACCCAAAGCAGTGCTTTTCAGATTTTCTGAGTGTGTCAGTGATGGTCCCGAATCTATCTGAGGCAAGGAGGGTGTATACCTTCATTGAGGGCTTGCTTGAGCCCCTGCGTGGACTGTTGAAGTCACGCAGACCCTCCACACTGCAGGAAGCAGTCTTGTGTGCGAGAGATCTACAAGGGGACATCCCCAAGACTAGATCACCATTTCCTGCACGGATCGCCGAGGACCACATAAGGGAGGGGGCAATTAGATGATGAGACACAGAAGGACCTCTGGAGGAGGACGTTGTGCTTCACATGCAGAGAGCCCTGGGCACCTGGCCATAGGTGCATTGCAGGTAGAGCACACTACAATGAGGTCTTTTCCGACAGTGATCAGGAGGATGAGGTGGAGCAGGATTGCGATGGGACAGATGGAGAGAGTCTGGCAGACAGAGGGCCACCACCACCACCTCCACAGGGAGGGGCATCTCTTGCCCCAGCAGGAGGAGTCCTTGCTTCTTTATGCGGGATTCCGAAGTTTTTGACACTGAGGATCAAAGGCACTCTATAGGGACAGAGGGTGTCAGTGTTGGTGGATAGTGGGGCTACCCACAATTTCATAGATGCCCAGCTGGTCCAGAGGAGGGACCTCACCACAACAGAGTTTGAGGGTTTCTCAGTCCTAGTGCTAGGTGACTGTACCATCCAGTGCACTAGATATGTGCCCTCCTTGATAGTAGTTATGGGGAACTACTCGATGACAAACCACTTCTTTGTGGTCGATGTGCCAGACACCAACGTGGTGATGGGTGTCCAGTGGCTGTATTCCCTTGGGCGAGTCACGACGGACTGGAGGAAACCAAAGATGGAGTTCATTGGGCCAGATGGAAAACTGGTAGTCTTGAGAGGCATGCAGTCTTACCCACCTCAGACAGTTTCAGCCCATAGGATGGAGGCAGATCTACGACATGGGGACATTGCATGGGCAGTTGAGCTGAGGATCTCAGAGGTTGGGGGACAGGTGCAGTCACCACCAGCAGACATACAGGCTTTGTTGGACAAGTATGCAGTAGTGTTTAGGGACATTCCACTACGACAACCACCAGATAGAGGATTTGAGCACACCATTGAGCTGGAGCCGGGAGTACAAGAAGTGATCACTACTCCTTACAGGCATCCCAAAGCCTATAAGGACGAGATAGAGAAGGCCATCCAGGAGCTGCTTGCATTGGGCCATATCAGGCCAAGTTCCAGTCCTTTCGCTTCTTCAGTGGTGCTGGTGAAGAAGAAGGATGGAACCCTTCGGATGTGCATTGACTACCGGGCCCTCAACCGGAAGACTCTAAAGAACCGGTACCCTATTCCCCACATTGACGAGCTGATGGATGAGCTTAGAGGAGCCAAGTACTTCTCTAAGATTGATCTGCGTTCAGGGTACCACCAGATCAGGGTGAGGGATCAGGATATCCCTAAGACAGCTTTTCGGTGCCACTATGGGCACTTTGAGTTTCTGGTCATGCCATTTGGGTTGACCAATGCTCCGGCCACATTCTAGTCATGCATGAACCATGTCTTCCGGGGACAGTTGAGGAGGTTCGTGCTAGTGTTCTTCGATGACATTCTGATCTACAGCCGAACATGGGAGGAGAACCTCCAACACTTGGAGGAGGTATTGCGCATTCTAGAAGAGCAACAGTTTATGCCAAGCTCTCCAAATGCGAGTTTGGGTTGACATAGATGATCTACCTAGGGCATATCATTGGAGCAAAAAGGGTGAAATTTCACGAGGAGTAGATTCGGGCCATCCGGGATTGGCCAGTACCCCGAGACGTGACTATGCTGAGGGGCTTCTTGGGCATTTGCACCTACTACAGTAAGTTTGTCAAAGGGTTCTTGCAGCTGGCAACACCTTTGAATGACTTGACCAAGAAGGGGGCCTTTGCATGGATTGATGGAGCACAAGTCGCCTTTGATCACCTCAAGGAGGTGATGAGCAGTTGCCCTGTTTTGGCACTTCCAGACTTTTCCCAGCCATTCACGGTGGAGTGTGATGCATCTTGGGTAGGAGTTGGAGGAGTATTGTCACAGGAGGGGCATCCCATAGCTTTCGAGAGTCGGAATCTCCTACTGCATGAGCTATCATATTCCATATATGACAAGGAGATGCTGGCTATTATGCATGCATTGGCCAAGTTTTGCCGATACTTGGTGGGCAATCGGTTTCGAGTGAAGACTGATCACAACAGTCTTCAACATTTCATGGGGTAGCAGGGCCTCAATGATAGGCAACAGAGATGGGTCAGCAAGGTGTAGGCCTATGATTTCGACATAGAGTATGTGCGGGGGAAGCACAATGTGGTGGTCGATGCTCTATCTCGGAGACCAGCTGGGTTATCTCTCATGAGCATCTGCTAGGATTGGAAGGCTTAGTTGTTGGTGGAGTACTCCAAGGACAGGAGGGCATGCGAGGTATTGGAGGGGACACATGCAGATGAGTGTTATCGTGTGATTGATGAGGTCATCTATTACAAGGGGCGCATTTACTTAGTGCCCAACTCGCAGTTGAGGGAGAGGATACTCCAGGCAGCTCATGATTCATCACTATCCAGACACCAGGGGTTCCGGAAAACTTATATGGCTGTTCGGGAGAGATTCATGTGGAAGGGCCTCAAGGAGGACGTGCAGCAGCACGTACAGGAGTATGAGGCCTGTCAGTGGAACAAGGGGGAGCTGACCCACCCTACAGGATTACTACAACTACTTCCCATCTCAGACGGGAAATGGGAAAGTATTTATATGGATTTCATCACTGGGCTCCCCACAGTAGAGGGGAAGGATTGCATATACGTAGTGGTCGACAGGTCGACCAAATTTGCCCACTTCTTCATGATCTCCACTAGGTACACGGATGCACAGGTTGCCGAGCTGTCCTTCCGGGAGGTTTTTAGACTGCATGGGCTCCCCAAGAACATAGCGAGCTACAGAGACCAGTGTTGTGAAAAGCGTGATTAAATCGTGATTTAATGAAAAAATCGCGCATTTTTCCCTGCGCCGATTTAATCGCGATTTTTATACGAAAAAATCGCCTAAATTTTTTTTTGCCGATTTTTTCCGAAAAATCGCGTTTTTTTTCAAAAAATCGCGCTTTTTTCGATAAAAATCGCGGGGTTGCCGGGCAGCGCGATTTATAATGCGTTTTTGGGTTTTTTGTTTGTCATTTGGACAGTGGGCGCGCGCGGAAGGAGGAGGAGGTGTTGGAGAGCAGCTGAAGAGGGTTTGTGACCAAATCTAAGTGCTTAGAGGACAAATTCAAGAGGAGACCACCAATTTCTCCATAGAAACGGTATGTGGATTAATATTTTTTTGTTTTCCTTGTTTAAAAACATTGTTTTCCTATGTTTTTCATTGTTTTTGGTTGGGAAACTTCATATGGGCACCATTTTTCTTTTGTTTTCATTGTTTTTAAAGAATTTTTAGTATTTTTTCATTGATTTGGGATGGGTAACTTGGTATGACTATGGGAACCAGTTTTTTTTTTTTTTCATTTTTTTTAAACATTGTTTATGTTTTTTCATTGTTTTTGGCATTTGCCATTTGGTTGGGTAACTTGGGTTTGGAACTTTGGATTCTGGAAATTTGTAACTTGTAATTTTGTAAATGATAATTGTAATCCTAAATTCCTATTTCCTAATCCTTATTTTCCCATAGGTTTGCAAATTCAAAGTTCAAAAACAAACATGCCAAGGAAATTGGATCCTTTCTGAGAATATGGTGAACCTAAAGCTTCGAATGATAGACAAAACTTGAATTGCAAGTTGTGTGGAAAGGACATATACGGGGGGGTGTACAGGTTGAAGTTTCACCTTGCACAAATCCCTGGACATGATGTGGGGCCCTGTACAAATACAAATCCTGAACTTATCCAAAGAGCCATGAGAGCATTGGAAGAATTAGAGCACACTAGAGAGGCCAAAGAAGAACTCAAAAGGCAACTAAAAAGGTCAGCTGAAGGAAGTGGGCCAAGTGGCACTGGTTCTACTGCAGCATCAGTCAATCCGGTAGTTGCATCATCATTTTTTGTTCCTCGAACCACACCTGGTTCACAACCATCTATTAGTTCAATGCTAAAAAGAACTGATAAAGAACAAGCTGACAGGTTGATGGCAAAATTTCTCCTCTGGAGTGATATTCCTTTCAGCATTGTAAGGAATAATCCATTTTTCCAACCTACTGTTGATGCTATTGCCAGTGTTGGCCCGGGCTACAAAATCCCTTCTTATCATGATTTCAGAGGCCGGATTCTTCAAAATGAAAAGCGTGACTGCACCCAAAGATTGGAGGATTTTAGGGCATCATGGGCACAAACAGGATGCACTGTTATGTCAGATGGTTGCACTGACCAAAAGGGGAGAACCCTTATAAACTTCTTGGTTAGTTGTCCCAAGGGGACTATGTTTATCAAATCTGTTGATGCATCTCATCAAATCAAAGATGCAAGAACTTTATGTGATTTGCTGGATGTGTTTATTTTGGAGGTGGGTGAACAACATGTTGTCCAAGTCATAACGGACAATGCTGCAAATTATGTTGTTGTTGGTAGAATGCTTATGGACAGGCATCCTACTTTATTTTGGACACCTTGTGCTGCCCATTGTATTGATTTGATGTTAGAGGACATAGCGAAAATTCCCTTTGTCAAAGATATTGTTGACTCATCAAAAAGCATCACAAAATTTATATATAATCATACATCTGTGCTTAGCTTGATGAGAAGATTCACCAACAACAAAGAGTTGGTGCGCCTCGCCATTACACGGTTTGCCACGAGTTTCATATCTCTTCAATCCCTCTTGAATTCTATGTGGGATGTGAAGAGAATGTTTCTTTCAGAGGAGTGGCGTGCTTTGTCAATGAGCCGCAAACCAGAAGGAGAGGCCGTATACAGACTAGTTTCATACCAGAAAGACTTCTGGGCAGGAGTGCAGGAGGTGTGCGCCGTTACTGAACCTTTGGTAAAGGTTCTTCGGTTGGTTGATGGTGAGAAGCCCGCAATGGGCTATTTGTATGAAGCCATGGACAGGGCCAAAGAAGCCATTCGGGCCTACTATGATGATAAGGGAGATGATGGGTTTCAGAAACAACTCCTTCTATGGGGAGTGATTGATGAGCGATGGAACAACACACTCCATCGTCCCATTCATGCTGCTGGGCTTTTCCTGAACCCTGCATTTTCTTATGCATGTGGGTTTGATTTTGATGTTGAGATCATGGATGGATTCTTATCCTGTGTCCAGAAGATGGCGCGATCTCCAGAACAACGTATAGAGATCTCTAAACAAATTGAGACATATAAGATAGCAGGTGGCACATTTGGCTTTGAGATGGCTATCACTGATAGGACGATTAAAATGCCAGGTATTTTTTAGTTTGTAACTTTGTTTCAAATTTCATTGTCTCTTCAAAGTTCAAATTCCATTTTTTTCTTATGTTTATTTAAAATTTTATTTGTAATTTTGTTGTAGATGCATGGTGGAAAATGTATGGTGGCAGGGTACCCATTTTGCAAAAGCTTGCAGGTGGCACGGTATCCTCCATGCAACAGGTTAACACTTAAACATTTAAAATATTGCAAATTTCCAAATAAATTTTTGAATTCATTAAACAATATTTTTTTTATAATATTAATTATTAATTATTATTTCATGATCTTTGTATAGGTTGGAGGCCCAGCGACTTAATGACATGGTCTACGTCTACTACAATCTTCGATTGTGGGTGAGGCAACTTGAGAGGACACCTGATGTGGATGCCATCTCATTGGATGGGATTGACACCACTGTTGCATGGAGGGTTGAGGCCGAGAGGCCTCTCATGGATTCTACTGATGATTGGTTAGCGCAGGATGTAGTGGAGGGGGAGGAGGAGCAGGAGCAGGAGGAGGAGGAGGAGGAGCAGGAGGAGGAATAGGAGGAGGAGGTGACACCGCCTACCCTGGCTACCATTGCCACCAGTAGAGGATGTGGTCTACCTCCTGTAGCTCCTACTTCTAGTTCTTCAACTTCTAGAGCACATCAGACTCCACAGCCATTTCCACCAGCACGGGCACCAGCATCTACATCTAGAGGGAAAGGGAAAGCTGTGGCATTTTCTCGCAAGAGGGGCAGAGGAAATCAATAGGATTAGACTTTCATTTTATTGTATATGACATTATGACATGATTAGATACATTATCATATTTTTTGTTGATATTTTGAGGCTGAGTTGGGACTCAGGAGTCAGGACTTACTATTCAGGACATGATTCAATGTTATGTGTGATTTTAGCACTAGAGCCTAGAAATGATATTAAACATCTTACATATTAGTTTTTTTATCATATTTATGTATCAATGTATTTATTTTATGTTGTAGATGGTTTAGATATTAAAAAAAATTGAAAAAAATGGAAAAAAATGAATATTTTTGTACCAAACGATTTTTTCCCGCTTTTTTCCCGATTTTTCTGATTTTTTCCGATTCGTTCCCCGCGCCGATTTAATCCGCTCGCGCTTTTCACAACATTGGTTGTGCTAACACTGCTCATGAGGATGTAAACATGAAGATTTTTGTGCTATCCTTGGAAGAAGATGCTTTGGAGTGGTTTACTGAGAAAGATGATCATTCTTTTGACTCATTACAGTCAATCATTAATGCCTTTAAGCAAAAGCTTGGAAATAAGAAAGAACACAAGCATCTGGTTAAGGCTATCAGTGTCATAAAGAAGAAGGAAAATGAAACCGTAGAAGAATTTAATAAGAGATTTAATGGTATTATTAAGGAATTACCTCAAGATTATAAGCCTCCTAATAAATCTATTTCGTATTTATACATTGATGCTTTTAATCCTGATACTTCTTATGACTTAAGACGGGCTAAGAATCGTGATTATAAAGTTGCTTAGACTTTAGCTGGAGAGCTTGAAAAGGATAAGAAGGCATCTGCAAAGTCTAAAATCCCAAGTTTTGATAGGGCTTCAACCAAATTGAAAGAACCTAAAGGAAAAGAGGTTAAAGAATTTGATGATGACCCTATGCAAAAATTGTGAAAATTTGGAAACCCGAATTCTATTGCCACAACTGGAAATAATTCTCCTAATTGTTAAATTAATTCTTAACAATTTATTTACTATTTGCTACAGCAGATACTGAATCAATCAAACTGCAACCTACACAAATAAACTGCGGAAGAGATAAACATTGGAGGAAAATACTAGCACACACACATAAATAACAAAAGTTATTTTTGGACCAATGTCCCCGGAAAAACCAAACTTGAGAAAACCGGTGCAACAACTGAGGGTTTTATTATTATGCAGCAGTGAAATAAACTAAGTACAACTAGATTCCGAAACTGGAAATCCTACAGAGAAATACTGGCAAGAAAATCTAGGGAGGAGAAATTCCTCACTCCACAGGCAAAACCCGGCACTAACCTCAGCTAAAATTGAGTTGTCCAAACTACCTTTGCGTAGTCACCGCGTCACCCTTATGCAATTGTTGTTGCTTTCAACCTAGAACAACTTCTCCTCAAGCCGTCTAACCAGCGACTGTCTGAAGAAACGTCTCCCCTAGCCTCTGGAACTTCTGCCCAACTTTTGGCACTAAAATTTTGCTTCTCCTCATCAATTCGACTTTGCCTCTAGAGGCTACTATGTTGTTCTGCGTCATCCTCACAATGGCTTCTTTGCCTCTCTGCAAATGCACTCACCGGAACTGGAATCGTTCCTTCAGCTTCACTGTCCTTGCCCCTCTCTCACTACTTCGATTTCTCTGGCGCTCTCTCCCGACCACTGAATGCTGCTACTCAGGAAATCAATTTTCTCATGAAATCGAACTGCACAAGGGATTTCTCCAAGCCCCATCGACTTCTTATAATCCTTTGTTGACATTTCAACGGCCAAGATTAGATCTTAATCGATGGCTAGGATTAACTTGAAGCCAATCCGTGTGAGTTTCTAGAACCACAACTTAATTAATTTTGATTAATTAGTCATATTCTTTGAGTTTAGACTTAGGAAATATTTAAAATTGACTAATAATCTAATTAAGTCATTTCTAGGCGGAAATTCTAGAAATGATTTATGGGTTTCGGAGATCTTGTATATTCTAGCCTTTCCACAAAATTTCAAGGCTAGAACACATCTGATGCTACAAAATAACACCCCCTCTTAGCGAGGAATGTGTTTTAGTGTTGTTGCCTCCTATAGCAACACCCTATCTCTGCATCATATCATGTTATGCTGTTGATGTCTGGCTGCTGCTGCCCACCAACCACTGCGCAACTCTGATATGTTCTGCATCTGTGTTGTTGCTGACTCTATTGAACCACTGCCAACATTGCATCTACACTACAACTCCTTCTCCATCTGTTGTTGCTACAACTGCAACATCTGCAACTGAAAAGCATCCTAAAAACTGAATCAACTGTGATCAATATGATACATTTGTCATCCTCGTCTCTGACTGCTGCAAGTATTTGCGTTGTCACTGAGGCATCTGCACTGCTACTGACTTTGCACTGCTTCCAACTCTGCACTACGCTCCCCACAATCTGACTACAACTAGACTCTTTTGATTTTGGGTAGCATCGGATGCGCTCTAGCCTTGAAATTTGGTGGAAAGGCTAAGGCACATGAGATCTCCAAGACCCAGAAATCGTTTGGAGAAATTCCACCCGAATGGGGAGTTATTAAAATAATTAATATTTTTAATGGGTTCCTAAGTCTAAACATAGAAAAATATAAATATTAATGGGTATTAATAAAAATAAGGGTGACAAGCTTCTAAGAGACGAGGATCAAGTCTGTTTTAATCTTAGTCGTTGATTAGGGAATTAATCTCGGCTGTTGATTCGTCAACAGGAAAAGTATAAGAGAAGACTTGAGGATCATTTGGAGACACACCAGCAGATACTCAATATCTCAAGGAAAATCGATTCTCAAAGAGAAGGAGATCGATTTCAAAGGGAGAGATGCAGGGTGGAGGAAGAGGAGGGCATCAGTAGCAGTCAGTGACTGAGGAGTAGGTGACACAGGGACATTAAGAGATAGCACAGAGGGAGACGCAGTCCTCACAAAGGCTGATGCAGAGGGACAGAGAGCCACGCAAAGTGATGCAGAAGTGACACAGAAGTGGAAGAAGGGTCTCCAAGGTGTTAGAAAGTTTCCAGGGGAAAGTCTCAGGTGTTTTCTCTCAATTTCTCTGTAGAATCATTCCTCGTAAAAGCGATTGTTGCTGAAGATTAATAAAACCCTCATCTGCTGCACCAGTTTTCCCACATTGGGTTTTTCCGGGGACAATTTTCCAAAAAGTCTTAATGTGATTAGTTCTTGTGTATGTATTTTCTCTGTGTAATTATGTGATAACTGCAGTAGAATTTATTTTAATATTTGCTAAAAGGATTTCGTAAATAACTTATTGTGAAGAATAAGTAGGTGAAATAAATCAGTTGCTGCAGTAGAATTTCAGGTTAGGAATTTCACATGGTATTAGAGTAGAGATCCAACAACAAGAGAGAAGAGTCAGCTATGGGTCACTCAAACGGACTCACGCAGATTTCCAGAAGAAAGCACAAGGGACATGGATCACGATTATTCTATGTTAGCTTCCAGACTGGAAGAAGAAGTCGCTTGCCTAGCAAGCTCTCCCTCCTCTAAGGTTTGGTATATAGATAGTGAAGCTTCCTGGCATATGACAGGAATTTGAGAATGCTTTTCAGATTATCAGGAAGAAAGGATGAATTTTCAGATCACCATGAGAAATAAGGCAAAGTGTACCCCCGTAGGAAAAGGTATTGTAGTCTTTCAAACCGAAGCAAGAGAGTGGCTTCAAGCAACCAATGTGCTGCATTAGCAAGGATTGGGGATGAGCTTACTCTCCATATCTCAACTTCAGAACAAGGGCTATGACATTTTCTTCATTAAGGAGAAAGTATATGTCAAACACCTGAGTTGGAAAAAGAAGGCGTAGATTGGAATCAAAAGTAACAGGTTGTACAGATTACAGCGAGAATCTCCAATGGCACTAATAGGCAGCAATGGAGATAAAGATTTGAATGAACTATGGCACAGGAGGATGGGGCACTTACACCATGGGGCTCTGCGAATTCTCAAGAAAACAGTATCAAGAGTTCCAAAACTAAGTACCAAACGAGATGATGTATGCAGAGGGTGCGCTCTAGGCAAGTATGCCAAAGCAATGTTTTCCAGAAGTAACAATAGAGCTAATAGTGTTCTAGGATTGATACACTCAGACATCTGCAGACCGATGTCCACAAAAGCTCTTAGTGGTGCTGAATACTTTGTCACCTTCATCGATGACCATTCCAGGAAGACTTGGATCTATTTTCTGAAAACCAAGGATGAGGTTTTTGGTCGAGTCAAAGAGTTCAAGGCTCTAGTGGAGAATTTGACAAGAAAAAAGATAAAAGTGTTGCACTCAGACAATGGTGGAGAGTATGTTGACAAGGACTTCATCGATTTTTGCACTAGGGAAGGCATCATAAGGGAGTGGACAACTCCCTACAATCCGAAGCAGAATGGAATAGCAGAAAGGAAAGACAGGACTATTGTGGAAGCAGCTAGGGCAATGTTGTATGATCAGGATATGCCCAAATCCCTGTGGGCAAAAGCATGCAACACGACAATTTATGTCCAGAACATGACTCCACACATGGCATTGGGAAAAATCACTCAAAAAGGGTCTTCACCGGGAAGACACCTGAGGTCAGTCATTTCAGGATATTTGGGAGTTTAGTGTATTGTCATATACCCGAAAAAAAGAGAAAGAAATCAAAACAAATTGCTGAGAAAGGATATCTTGTGGGATATAGCGAGAATGCTAAGGCATATAGAGCCTATCTTCCAGGGAGTAGGAAAGTAGTAGTTCGGCGGGATGTAAAGTTCATGGAAGAAAAAGCTTTTAGGAAATCTCGAGAAATGCCTTTCAAGGAGCAGTCAAAAGATGATCCGTTGGTCCAACCACTTCGACCAACGAAAACTAGTACCAACAATTCTCCTAAAGGCAAAGCTTCAGAATAGGATGAATCTGAGGAAGAGGAAGAGATAATAGATGTACCCACTACCAGTGGAAGAACGAGCCGGGAACTCCGACAGATTCTACGAGATGCAAAGGACTTCATTGGTGCACCCAGGAATGATAAAAGGGAGCGAAGACAGATAGACAGATACCAGGCCCTAGTAGCTAAGGTTGGGGAACCTTCTAGTTTTCAGGAGGTCATTCAGCATCAAGTATGGGTAGATGCTATGGTGGAGGAATACAATTCTATAATGGTCAATGATGTCTAAGAAGTGGTACCCTAAGGACAATGTATATATTAGGGCATAATAGGACTATGTTAGGGTCTGCTGTTAGGCCTCCTTCACCATGCTAGATCTCCCTTCCTTCCTGCGTCTAGGGCTTCTTCATTAGGGCAGCGTAGATCTCCATTAGGGTAGCGTTATCCCTTAGGATCTCTCCTCCTACTAAAACCCAAAGACAAGTAGAGAGGAAGAGATCCCAAGTGAGTGTGTCCAAATGACTTTCAAGGCACCTCTATTTATACTAAAAGGTTGAGCACATGTGGGGTTTATTTGGTTGCTCGCCAACCTTGACGATTTGTCCCATAACACAAATAAATTCATATCTCCATGAATACTTATCGGAATCGGATGATCTTTAGATCAATCCTACACCTCTCGATGAGAGGGATCCAAGAAAAATATTAGTTGCCATTAATAAGATGACCCACATGGAGTTTGGCCCTAGTGGCCAATTTTAACAGACGCAGAGGGAGCAGGACTGTGCAGTCACTGGAGGGCCTACGTGAGTGACACAAAGAGGCCCAGTGCTGACGCAGAGAGGTGGGAGCTGATGCAGAGGGTCTGGGAGATGCGCAAAGGACAACAAATTTGACACTGAGTCTGGGTGAGGGTGCTCGAGAATTTATCTCTATTGGCTAAGCTAGTTTGGCACCCAGTTGTACTCAAGAATAGCTAAATAATAAAATCCTCCTCTGCTACACCGGTTTTCCCGCATTAGGTTTTTTCGGGGACAACTGTCCGAAAATATCCATGTTGATGTGTTTGATTCTTGTGCATATATTTGTTTCTGTATTATGGTGTGATGTCTGCAACAAAATTTATTTTAATGTTTACCGAAGGGTTTTTCGTAGCAAGCTCTCCTCTTTGACTAGCCATGACTTAGCTCTTTGTAATAGCCAAATATTGATAAATGAAGTACAATACGTAAAAAATAAATTTTCCCAAGTTTGATATTTTGAAGCAAGAAATAAAAGCTTTAAGAAACTTGAAAGAATCTCTGCACGACACAAATAAGATATAGATGAGACTTTGGAATTCAAAACATGCGAGTTCTCCTTGAATATTTTTCAAGAATAGGTTGATTCCTCCGAGAGTTTCCCCTCACGCTTGAAAAGCTTGACTAAATAATTATTCATCTACAAAACTTCACCACAAATCATTAAATCGACATGAAATTAAATAAGTGTAATGGAAAGAATTCCTAGAGATATATCTATTATCCACTAGAAGATTTCTTTTCCTAAAGCAAATAATTAATTCTTATGCTAATATGAGATAGTTGCATACTAACATAACTTGAAACAAACATGAAAAAAATAATGACACGAGAAAATAAATTGAAGCATAAAAACAAGTCAAGAATTTACCACACATGCAAGGAGAAGAACACTATCACGCTTTACCCCAAAGACTATTGTATTATATTGCAAGTAGTGAATACAATCCCGCAGAGTCTCCTCAAGCACAATAGCTCGTCATGATACAATATGAGAGCATATAGCCCCTTATATAGAGAGTTGGGAGGAAATCCCAAAGAAGAATGCATGTGAGAATTGAACTTGGAGCAAATCCCAAAGAAAGATAAGTCAAGTTCGATGTGGAGAAAATAGAGACATCAGAGAAAAATCGAATTCCATATGTGTACATCAAGGGAAATCAAATTCCATATATGGCATAGTAAACTCATCCATGAGTGAATCCAAATACCATGATAACTCCAGTCAACAAATGCAAACTCGAACTAAGTGATGCCACATATGTAGATGATCCCCAGATAGCTCTGCATGATTCCTCCATGAACTACGTGATTCCTCCATGTGCAACTCGTAGTCCTCAAGAGTGGAGTGCTAAGAGTAGAAGAACCTGAGATAACTGTGAGATGAGGCCCCACCTAATATTCAATCCAAATATACCATGGAATATTCCTTCAGTGCATGAGCTCCTCTAATAAATTTGATTTTCCACATGTGCAACTACTGTTTTATCTCTAGGAAATTCGATTTTATGAAATAATAGTGTATTTATGATGCAGTGTGCTCAGTCATCTTCCACATGTCCATTGACTCAAGTTTTTGACTTAAGATAATTTCCAAATCATTTCCATGTCATTCTGTCACATGGAATAATTTATTTCTCTCTATTTTATTTAATTCTAGCCTAATTAAATGCCACAGTTTCCACTAAACTTAGGAAATGTGGGTTTTGAGGGTCCAAAACACATTATTAACCCCTGAAAGTGTGTCATAGAAGAAAGTTGAGAGTGAGAGGTGTAATTTTGATTACTCATACCCCATACAACTTCTCTACACTACACTTATTACAATTTAAATACAATTTTATTTGCAATTTTTTACCTGTGGGAAATCTAAAAAATTAAAAAATGACTACCTAGACCTAACCAAATTCCACGATATTTTTTGTGTGATCTAGTATGGTAATATACATCGACTCTAGACACTAATATGTGTTAGGGGCTCAACCTTCAAACCGTCACCCCAGCTTTGGGGTAGAACGTGAGTGAAAACGACCAGAAAATTATCTGCCTCTAAAAAGGAAGGGATAATTAACTAGATTAAAAAAAACAATCCAAGATGTACTCGTTTGTTGATCGAGTCCCAACATCCTAGGCCTGTTACAGAATCAAAACTCATCATTACTAGTATCACTTATTACAATTCCTCGTAGGGTGTGGAATCTGGGTACAAAAAAGATGATGAAAAGATAGAAGTAGAGTTAAAAAACTTTGATGACTGATGATATATGGTGATACAACTGTCCTCTCGATCATCCTGGGGATGGAGTCTTCATATAATCATCAGGTGCCACTCCAGTGGTCAACAAGCCCAACTGGGAAACATCTACCCTCTAGAGCAATTTCCAGCCCTCTCGGCTCAGAAACCTCAGCTCCCTGCAGATTTCGGATTTCTGCACTGGAAGACTACACTGCTTCTGCGTGAGGCCTTCTGGCTTTGCGTGGGCCCTTCTGGCCCAACATCAACCCCTTCTGGGTATGTGCTGCCTCCTCCTAGTGTCTCTCTGCCTCTCTGCTATTGATCCTAGGTCCTGGATAAGATACTCCAACCCAACTATCCCTGCCCCTCACTGCAAAAACTGACCATCGAAAATCTCTCAGCAGCTGCTCTACATCAGAAAATTGATTCTCTGAACTCCCTTTGTGTGTGTTTCCAAGTGACCCTCAAGCCTCCTTAAATAATCTCCTTGTTGATATTCAACGGCCCAGATTAGAAGCTAATCAATGGCTAAGATCATTTCTGCTTGATCCTCGTCTTCTTCTAGAAGTTACACCCACAGTTAGATTAATACCCATCAATTATTTTATTTTCCTAAGTTTAGACTTAAGGTCCCATTAAAAATAAAGAATTATTTTAATAAAACCATCTTTGGGTGGAATTTCCCAAAACGCTTTCTGGGTTCTTTGGAATACATGTGCCTAAGCCTCCCTGCAAAATTTGAGACTTAGAGCACATCCGTTGCTCCTTGAAATCAACACCAAGTTGATCAAAGGTCAAGGATTTGCTGAAATGTTGACTGAGGGTAATGAAAAAGCTCTTGGTTTGATTTTTCTTAACTATTCATCTTCACTTGAGCTGCAAAGGTTGGGAGAGCATGATTGGTACAAGGACACCATTCATTATTTGTTAAATCTTACATGTCCTGACCATTTAGTTGCTCATAAAAGAAGGGCTCTTAGATTAAAAGCAACTAAGTATTGTCTTATGAAGGATAGCTTCGAATGGAGAAATCCTGAGGGTATTATACTTAGATGTGTTGATGAAATTGAGTCCAAGAAGTTGATTTCTGAGTTTCACTCAGGATTTTGTGGGGGTCATTATGCTACTAGAACTAGAGCTAGTTATTATTGTTCTTCGATTTTTTCCGATGTGTGTAAGTTTGTTAGAAGTTGTCAAGCTTGTCAACTATTCATTGGGAAACAGACACTTGTTGTCCTTGCCTTACAACCTGTGGTTGTAGAGGCACCTTTTCAGCATTGGGGTCTAGACTTCATTGGGAAGTTTCATGAAAATTGTAGCAATGGTTACTCATGGACTTTGACTGCTACTGATTATTTCACTAAATGAGTAGAAGTCATTCTAGCTAAGAATGCCACTAAAAAGATTATTATGGATTTTATTGAAAATCACTTCATTAATAGATTTGGTGTCCCAACTAAAATCACCACTAATAATGCCAAGGCTTTTAGTTCTTCAGACTTTTCATCATTTTGCTTCAAGTATGGCATTGTTTTATTTCATTCGTCTAATTACTATCCTCGGGGTAATGTCCTTGCTTAATCAAGTAATAAAAATCTTATAACCATTATCAAGAAGATAGTAGGAGATAATAAGCGGTCCTAGGATAGCAAAATCAAGTATGCATTATGGGAAGATAGAATTACTAAGAAAAAAGCTACTGGTAAAAGTCCCTTTGAATTAGTTTATGGCTCAGATGTAACTCTACCTGTGCACCTTAAATTGCCAGCTTATCAACTCCTTCAACATTTCTCTACTGATAAAGATGTTGTCCAAAACAGAGTTGATCAAATTGTGGAGTTGGATGAAGCTCGTAGGAAAGCTTTTAATAATATGTGTAAAAGTCAATCTAACATTAAGAAAAGCTTTGAAAAATCTTCTCGATCTAGATCTTGTAGGTTGGATATATTGTACTTCTTTGGGATCGTAACAATGAAAAACCAAGAAAACATAAGAAGTTTGACAGTTTGTGGCTAGGACCGTACATTATCTGAGACATCATTGGGCCGAATTAATTCCACTTGAGCAGACTAGATGGTGAACCACTTGACTTACCTGCAAATGGCCGAATGCTCAAGTTGTTCTTCAAAGATAACATATGATGCCATAGGGCATCCTTTGTATTGTATTTCTAACCCTACACCTTGTCATTTCAGCATTTCATTCATGTTTTTAGATTATATTTACTTTTCATGTTAGTAGAATTGTTTTTTTTTTCTCGGCAAAGACTAAAATCTATTAACTGAAAAGTAAAATAATATTACAAGGAGTTGAGGCCTCAGATAACAGTACCCGAGAGCACTCAACGCAGCAAAACTGCCCTAGTATAGAAGGAACCTGGGAAGACCAGTTACAAAAAGCTAGAAGACATATATAGAACCCAGAGATAGACCAGTAGAACATAAGAAGAAACATGAAAGCAAGATAGCCAATTTCCTTGGCAAACCAGACGGTAATTAAACTGCCACTGCCCTGGAGGGAAACAAAATCATCAGGTTGAAGATGCTGAACCATGACTGTAAACAGAATGGCCTGGAAGTAGTCATCTGAGCGTCAGCAAAACCAAAAAGAGAGAAAAAACAGACCCAGGTGGCCTTAAACTTCCACGTCCTCACCAGGAGTCTTCTCCGCTACCGGACACGCGCTGCCAATCCACAAATCTTCACTGCCAGCCTTCTCGCCTACTGGGTTCGCCAAGGGATGATTAGTGGCTCCAAAAATCCCTTCCCCGGCCACTGGGATATTGTCTTCAAGAGGCGGAATAACTCTGGGAACTTCATCCTAGCCAAGCTTATCACCCATACGTTTCTCCTGGCTTCCCCCATCCGTTAATTGCTCACTGCTTTGAGAAGGCTCAGGAGCCATGCACGACAAAGGATAAAGTTGGTTTTCTTCTTCCGAGAGGATAATAGTGATATGAGCAGTGATCAAAGGCCTGTTAAGATTGCTTTGGAACTTGAAATGAGTGGTTTGGAACGCACTATTCGGAGTTGGCTTGCGAACAGGGCTCGGAGGTGGCACATTCACCTGAGAGGAGGGGAGATTGACAGGAGACTGTTCAGGGTCCACAGAACAGCTAGCCATCGAACGTTTGCCGCTACCACGTCGCCCCCCGGAACGATTCCTCCCACTCTGGCGAACCATATTGAGGAGCGTAGGGGAAGGCACTGAATAACCAGAAACAACGACAGGAGGGCAAAAGGACTGAACCAGAGACCGATACAAGCACACAGAGTAGGCCTGAGAAGGAGATGAGAATCGCCCAATTCTAAATTCTAGAGCATTAGAAAGCTTACCCCTTAATGCAGCGTTTATCCTGCCGTAGGGACCCTTAGCATAGTAATACCACCTCCAGGATAACAGAGAACAGGCACGGAGCTTGCCTCTGTTAGCAGAGACCTGCTCGCCACCAAAAACCGCAACAAACCAAGGCCCGGAGCAAGAGGACTGAACGTTAATTGTGAAGGGAATAAACAAGATCACCATGATTATAACTACCACAGCTTTGCTTCGAACAAAGCAAACCATAAATGCTAAAATCCTACCATATCCACCCTTATTAAGACTATCCTTCTTGCGCGAGGTGAGATCCTGGGAAGCCACGCTGCCCTGCAGCTGGCAGTACCTGCTCTTACGATCTGTCATGAATAACATTAAATTCATTTGTGTCACCCGCATCCGGGGGCATGTTAGTAGAATTGTTAATAGTTACAAGAGATTCTATTTTATGTACTTAATGTTATATGATGCTCTTTGGATTATATTTGGATGGATGCTACTTATGTAATTTTGTGTGTTGCTTGGGTGCAGATTCTGGATTCTCACATTCTTTCAATGAAGCAAAGTGTCCCCAAGTAAAGGCAGATGTTGACCACTCCGCGTCAACTACCATATAGCAGTGTACATTTTCGCAAGAAGATTCCGAAGTGCTCGAGCAGTGAAGCTTATTCAAATTTCATCATCATCTTCAGTCATCATTTTGTTAAAGTTTTATACCCATTGTGCATGTTTAGAATGTAAATGATCCTAGTAAGACCATCTATGTATATAACAACCTAGGTAATCCTACTTTTTTGGAGATGATTTCTATCATAGGAAGTTTTTCGTCTCACCTATTCATGCATGTTTCTAAACACAGATGATCGGCAGAGTTTTTCTCTCCAACGTCACCCCGTAGCTAGGGTCGATTTTGTCGTCAAGATCTTAGGTGAGTCCTAGTGTTCTAGTCAAGTCTTTGTAAAAGTAATTTGGAGTAATTTAAGCTAATTGGCTAAATTGTTTTATTACAAATTACTTGGTCTACTAGATCATATTTGAGTCGCAGAATTGAGTAAATAATTGAGGGTCTATAACGAACGGGTGTTCCCCCTTCATGTATTAAATTGTAATATCTTGATGTAAAAAATATTTTAATACATGGTTCCTCATATTTAGACATCATGGCTAAATTATTTGAAGGTTGGAAAATTTATTAATCCCCTCATGAGGGAATTAATTAAATTTTATGGCAAAAATAAATTAAAATCCAAGGCCAAAAATTTAATTAATTTTAAGTCCTAGGAAAAATTAATTCTCCCAATTAAAAATTCGTGTGTTCTAGAAGAATTAATTTTTGAAGGTCCCCGACGAAGGAAATATTGAAAATTTCAAGAGATTTTGAACCCTTAGACCTTGGTAATTAAGTCAAAGTCAATTTTTTGAGGAAATCAACTCAAAATAGTTAATTTTGAATTGATTAAAATTCAATTAAATAAAAAATTCGAATTTCCTTACAAGTAAAATAATTTCAATAGAGGAGATTAAAAAATAATTAAATCTTTTTCAACGATCAAGATTATTTTGACAGAGATCAAGCCAACTAGTCGTTGGAGAATTAATCTATAAATTAGAGGTCATTTGTCATTCGAAAGGATCTAATCATTGACCCGTGTACTAGCTTTTGAAGCTCTCTTGTAAACGTTTTTCTAGAATAATACAACGCAAAGTCTTTGGAGTTTTATTTTATGGCAGTGTTCCTCTTTTGTGCTTTATTGTAATATTGTTCTTAATATTCTGTTGATCTTATTTGATAAGTTGTTGGTTAATAGCTTTCATAGAGTAATCCATTGCACAAATATCTTGCATAGATTATTGGGTTTAAGCTAGCATTATAATTTGATTTGATTAGCAAGTGTCTCTAATCTTTGAAAATTTAATCGCTATTTTATATCTCTATTGATTTAACAACTTAAATTCCAAGTGTGCAAAAATCATTTGTATTCAGAAATTGGGCGTTTGGGGAAGTCTTCGGTTGGACAAGCTGATGTCCGAAACATAAGATCTAGAGAGCCTTCTTGATTAAAATCCTAGGATTATCTGACGAAAGAGAATAAATCTCCAGATCTGGGAGCAGAGTCAGACTCATACTCCTCAGATCTAATAGATCCATAAATTTAATTGTATAAATCTTTAGAAATTTTAAATTTTATTTTCTAACTTGGGACTTGGGTTTAAATTTCGAGTTTTTGTATATGTGGGATCTGGGGTTTTATTTTTGTTTTGTGCAGATTCAGATCTGAAAATTGTCAAACAAAATTTGGGGTTTTGAGGCAGATCTAGGCCCTAGAGGGCAAGATCTAGCCTCAAACTTTTGTGTGTAAGGATTAAATGATGAAATCATTCATTTGAAGGTTCAGATCTAAGGTTTTCATACAAAATCTGAGAACAATTCGAAGCAGAAATACATCAGTTTGAGATATAAATTTATGGGCAATTTTTTTAGGGCCCTTGAGCTACCATTTTTTTCTCCTATCTACTACCTTGAGGCTCCTCATTGTTGCATGATCATCCTTCCCTGCTCAGCTCCCTAAATCGCAACTCCATTTCTTTGCTCCCTTACATTTCGAAACCATCCTTTCCTCTCCGCACGAGCCCCTGATATCCCTATCTTCCCTTCTCAGCTCCCATTCCTCTGCATTTTTCTCTCCTCACACAACCCTTCCTCTTCTTTGCCTACGTTAACATCCTTGCTCTCATTTCCCTACTTGGGTAGTCCTTTTGAAAGTTCACCCTACAGTGTCGATTTGTGGTAGCATCAGATGTGCTCTAGCCATGAAAATTGGTGGAGAGGCTAAAGCACATAAGATCTCCAAGACCCAGAAATGGCTTGGAGAAATTCCACCCGGTTGGAGAGATTTTAAAATAATTAATATTTTTAGTGGGGTTCCTAAGTCTAAACTTAGGAAAATTAAAATATTAATGGGTATTAATATAAAACTGAGTGAGAACGTTCTAAATGACATGGATCAAACCAAATCTAATCATAGCAGTTGATTAGAGACTTAATCTCGGCTGTTGAAGACTCAACAGGAAAAGTATAAGAGGAGGCTTGAGGGTCAGTTGGAGATACACCAAGATTGATCAATCAGTTCGATTTTCTAGAGTGGGGCTTGCTGAGAAAATTCGAACAAGTGATCTATTGCAGTGAGGGGCAGTGAGTGCATAGCAAAGAGGCAGGGATAGTGCTAGAGGGTCATCCAGTGACCGAAGAGGCTGACGCAGAGGCAGCTAGAGCTACACAGAGGCAGCAGGAGCTACGCAGAGGCAGCTGGGGACTGCGCAGAGGCTGAGGGGCCTGCGTGGGTGATGCAGAGGGCCAGAGAGCTGACGCAGAGGGTCTGAAGGTTGACGCAGAGGCTTCAGGAGCTGAGCTGAAGCTAGCAGGGCTGACACAGGGCCAAGAGGAAGCACTGGAAGGATTTTCGTGGGGCAGACTAGAGCTGAGAGGCTGAATATCTATCTCCGAAAAGAGGTATTACTGTCGTGTAACAATCTCTGTTGGGTGAGCCATTTCTAGCACCCTAGTTGTACTCAAGAATTTGCATAATAATAAAACCCTCAGAACTGCTACACTGGTTTTCCCGCATTGGGTTTTTCCAGGGACGATTATCCAAAAATAATGGTGTCCCTTGTGTGTTTGTCTCAGTATTTCAGTTGCTGATTTGTATATGAGTTAAGGCTGCATTTGTGTCTATTTCAGTATTTATATTTATAAACAACTTGTTAGTGGAATAAAAAAGTAGGAGAAATTAAACCAAATAATGTAGTAGGGATTTCTAACGTGTTAGACTTAGAAATTTCAACATGGTATCAGAGGATTGTAGATCACAGGAGGATTGAAGGCATCAACGATATCAAAAATTTGCAATAGTAGCAGCTGTCCCGAGAGATAGAGTTGCTCCTAAGCAGAAGGCAACAGAGAAGAAGTGACGCAAAGGGCCTGCATCATCATTTCGAGCCAAGGAGAGGGCCAACACAGAGGCAAAGAGAGCCAGAAAAGGCTCACGAAGTGCCACATCATCCTACTCAGCCAAGTAGGATTGACGCAGTTGGCCAAAGCAGCAATTTAGCCTTTACCGCGATTGCGCAGATCTGGAAGACTCAGTATCTTCAGTTGTCAGGGCCTAGGGCGCTGTAGGCATATTGTGGTTGGGAAGCTGGTGGGGTGTTGTTTCTATCGAAGCAAAACAATACCTAATGGGACAAAACCAAGGTAGAGGGAGTTGCTACCTTGACGAATTTCTAGCCAAGAAATCTAGATCCGAGTTGTAGTTGCAAGAAGGATTGGAGAGGAGTGGTTCGACATTTGGTGGGAAGATTTCTAGCAAGGAAATCAGGACTTAGGGGGAGATTTCCAGGAGGGAAGTCGAACTCAGAGGGAGTCCATAAGAGGAGTGGAAATGGAAGTGAACGGACTGAGGGATCAAGACAGGTTGGACGGGGCTTCCAACTTTGTCATCTGGAAGTCCAAGATTCTGGCAGTCTTGGATCGACATCGCATCAAGGGCTTTGCCTTGAGAACCGTGGCTATCCTAGTCAACCAAGCTAATAATAAGAAGTATGAGATGCAATGGCAAGGGAAAAGTGCATAATCCTTGACGGGGTCAAGGATCATGTCATACCACATATTGCTGAAAAGAACACAGCAAAGGAGATGTGGGATACTTTGACGACCTTGTATCAGGGCACTTCTGTGTAGCGGAAGATGCTATTGGAGAATCAACGACGGTCGTATCAGATGCAGAAGGGGGAACAGATAGATCTATTCCTCCTCAGATTGCAGGAGATTCGTGACCAACTTACTTCCATAGGGTCTACACCGGATCCATAGTTCATGGTGAGGATCGCCCTAAATGCAGTCTTCGAGGAGTGGGAGACATTTGTCCAAGGCATTTTGGGCAGAGCTATTCTTCCAGGATGGGAAGAGATGTGGGAAGCTCTTCGCCAAGAAGAGATCAGACAGTTGACCAAGGCGAGGAGTAGTCGCAAAGGAGGTCGAATCAAGAAAGAGGAGGAGGAGAATGCGGCTCTGATATCTGCGGGACAACAAGGGAAGAGGAAGAAGAAGGATATCTCCAAGGTGAAGTGCTTCCATTGTGGGGAGCTGGGACATTATGCATCCCAATGTCCCAGGAAGAAGAAGAAGGGAGAGGCTTCCGACTCCAAGGCAGCTCCAGCTAAGGTGGAGAAAGAAGTCGAGACTGATGACGACTGTGCCATGAGTGCTCATGCACCTCTAGAGAAGAGGTGGGGAGACATCGAGTTGTAGTCAAGAGGACTACATACTAGGGGCAGGATCCTTGAGGTGCCCAAACTCTTGGATCATATACGACTATAGGAGCCCTTAACAATAGTAGCAGGATGATAGAGGTCGGGTGGAGTAAAGTGTAGTGGAGCAGCAAGGCAGTGCTTGGGTGCAGGAATCTAAGGCAGCGTAGTGGAGGTTGCAGCAGTGCGAGAGGCACAAAGGTGTATGCAGCAGTGCAGTGGCAGCAAAGGGAGCACAGGATAGTAGCAAAGGCAGCTTCATTTTCATGAGGCTTCCAGACTGACCGAGATGTCAGTAATTGGGTAGATTAATTACTTACTTCTCGGTAACAGAGTTGCAGTGCAAGAGTTAGCAGTGGCAGTGCTAGGGCCAGCATTGGCAACATATTGAGAGGGAGTTGCAGTATAGATGTAGCAGTGGCAGTGGCAATGTCATGGGCAGCAGTACAGGAAGTACCAGTGCAGATGATGTAAGGCAGCAAGCCAAGCATCAACACAAGTACCGGTGTGGAAGGATCAGTGTGATGTTCAGTGGTGGAGCATTACTAGAGCACATTCCTCGCTAAGAGTGTTGATTTGTGGTAGCATCGCATGTGCTCTAGCCATGAAAAATGGTGGAGAGGCTAAGGCACAGAAGACCTCTAAGGCTCAGAAATGGTTTGGGAAAATTCCACCCGGTTGGAGAGATATTAAAATAATTAATATTTTTTATGGGGTTCCTAAGTCTAAACTTAGGAAAATTAAAATATTAATGGGTATTAATATAAAACTGGGTGAGAATGTTCTAAATGACATGGATCAAGCCAAATCTAATTTTAGCCGTTGACTAGAGACATAATCTCGGTCGTTGAAGACTCAACAGGAAAGGTATAAGAGGAGGCTTGAGGGTCAGTTAGAGATACACCAAGATTGATCAGTCAGTTCGATTTTTTGGAAGGGGGCTTGCTAAGAAAATTCAAACAAGTGATCTGTTGTAGCGAGGGGCAAGAGTGCATAGCTGAGAGGCAGGGATAGTGCTAGAGGGATAGTGCCAGAGGGTCAGCGCATTGACTAAACAGGTTGATGCAGAGGCAGCTAGAGCTACGCAGAGGCAACAAGAGCTACGTAGAGGCAGTTGGGAACTGCGCAGAGGCTGAAGGGCCTGCGTGGGTGATGCGGAGGGCCAAAGAGCTGACACAGAGGGTCTGAAGGCTGATGTAGAGGCTTCAGGAGCTAAGCTGAAAGCAGGAATGACACAGGGCCAAGAGGAAGCGCCAAAAGGATTTTCGTGGGGCAGACTAGCACTGAGAGGCTGAATATCTGTCTCCGAGAAGAGGTATTACTTTCGTGTAACAATCTCTATTGGGTGAGCCATTTCTAGTACCCTAGTTGTACTCAAGAATCTGCATAATAATAAAACCCTCTGAACTGCTGCACCGGTTTTCCCGCATTGGGTTTTTTCGAGGACGATTGTCCAAAAATAACGGTGTCCCTTGTGTGTTTGTCTCAGTATTTCAATTGCTAATCTGTATATGAGTTAAGGCTGAATTTGTGTTTATTTCAGTATTTATATTTATAAACAACTTTTTAATGGAATGAACAAGTAGGAGAAATTAAACCAGATAATGCAGTAGGGCTTTCTTACATGTCAGACTTAGAAATTTCAACATGCAGCTCACTCACGGTCACTTCCCTAAGCGTGAACTCATGGGTGGAACATATCCTACCTCTGTAGCAAACCATGCACTCCCCAAGGTTGTACCTATCAGTTCGTGCCCTAACCAAATGCCCCTGCTGAGAATTCCCTCTCTGGATACTCTATGTCATATTTAGTCGTCTTGAGCGAGCCTCCTACGTCCTGTTGCTTGCGATGAAGGCATCAAGGGGCAACACCCAACTCCTCTGATCCTACAAGTAATGTGGAGGAGAGACAAGCATGTGAATCTCTATGGATATCATCAAATGATGCTCATCTACATCCTCATTGATCCTGGATGAGCTACATCCCTCGTATGTCCATCGTCCCTATCAGGCGATCTCCCTGGAGGTGACCCTCTAAAATCCCACGGGCCAGTGCCACACACCACTGCATATGACCAAGTATCCTTGCGCTCCTCGGCATACAAACATGCACCTTCGTGCCCCTTGGCACACGACTACACCCATTGGACACCTTTGTGCACTGATGGTCACCACTACTTGTTGCCATATCATCTTGAATCACCTAGCATCCCTCCTATGATGAAGTAGTTGTCACTCCACACAGAAACTCGAGGTGGTATGAATCGCTCCCCCTACTCCACAACACAAGCCCGCACATCATGACACTCCACCATACACCTCTGTGCTCCTCTGTCGGCCACTGCTCATTATCGCATACTCCTACACACCACTAGATCCCCTACTCTAAGGCTGAGGCAGTATGCATCAACCCACACCCTGTTGGTATCACCACCTCCATTGTCGCATCACCATACCCTCTGATGCATGGGCCTCGCCTCGAAATCCTTCCTAAGAGACACGAGAGGTGAACCCCCTTATGTACCAGTGGTGATGCCACCACTATGTTGCTCCTCCATGACCACTGTGCCCCACATAACTAGGGAGAACCCTCGGCCCCATATAAGCCATTGTCTAGTGGCCTACCAATGCCACCTCCTCTGACAAACTCTTGCCAAATTATGTTGATCATCCTGAGGTCCCATGTATAACTATCATACCAAGACAACTTGGAGAGTTTATTTGCTCCCTTGCCAATTCAACTCGTCACTAATGTTGCTGGAGATCTGAAAGTGTGTAGACTCTTGGTCAAGGGATCCATCACATTGTTAATACCCTCACTAAGCAAGCCAATGTTGTGGCGAGGAATCCCACCTGGGTCCCAACAATAGTTTGGTCCCCAGACTCCTCTGGTAACCCACAACTCCTGCTGGACTATGCACTTGGCCATGGGTATACCCAAGCACCTAGTTGACTCCACTGGATACCAACTCAATATCTCCCGCCATCCAATCCCCCAAAGAGGGATCGAATGCATGAATTCTCGTACATGGAACAAGCCCTCCATCCTACAGAGGTTGCACCCTGCGTAGTTCATGTTGTCTCATCTCCTGGTCTAGCTAACACCTATAATCTGTCTAGGTGACATGGCCTATCTGTCACCAATGTGCGGAGGCAACCCCACCATACTGCAAGCCCCATCAATGGATTCCTGAAGAGGGTTGCTATTGCACTCCAACGTACACTACTCTAGCTGCATCGTTAGGGACATCAACTGTTCCCCAACGCATGTCAGCTTTGCCACTGAGTTGTCACAAACTGCTCTCATATCCTCCAACTCCCCATTCCGTTGTAGAATGGTCTCCCTGACTGTCCTGGCCTTCTTTCCCAACGATAGAAGGTTGGCCTTAAGCTGCTAAATCTATTGTGCACGTCTATCATCTGGGAAATTAGTCACAACTTTGGGTACCTTTGTGCCTATCGACACCTCATCAATGGATCTGCCTCTTGGCACCTCACCAATCAGCTCTGGTCTGCTATCACTTGACAACTCAGACACGGCCCTGGATACCTCATCAAGGGATACCACATCAATGGATGGCCCTACTGGTGTATGCTCTACGCTCTTCTCCAAGGTGTCAATCGGAGCTATCGAAGGAATCTCCAACAATGGTGATTCCTGCGTCACACTAGGTGGATCTACATGCTCCTCATAATCCTGTGTGCCCTCTTCTTCATGCTCAACCTCATTTTCTTCACCTGGAGGTCTGCAACTGCTTTTTCTTTTTGCTGCCCTTGTTGATGCCCATTCTTCGAACAACTCCACTAGTCTTATGAAATTCCTAGTATAATTTTCAAATTTCTCAAGGAATTTCTCCTGCTAAGACATTTTTGAGCACAAGTTCAATTGGAAGAATAACGCTGGACTAGAGTTTCAGCCTTTGGAATTTTAGCCCAACAATAGCAACTTTGGCATTACCATGACTTAGACCCATAGCTTGCCAAAATCACACTCTGATACCACTGTAATGTTCCACCTTGGAAAATCCCAAAATTATCACTGAATTCTTCAGAGCTTGTATGGTTTTCCAATGAAGTCTTTGGTCATAAAATGTGGAGAAGGTATTGTTGTAGATGTAATTCCTTTTTGGTGTAATAATGTAGGTGTAATTTTGTCAAACAGTTTGTGGGTAACTGTTGTAGGTACGTTTTCTTGTTTAATCATCAAAAAGTAATTGCACAAGTTTCAATGAATGCTCATATAAACAATCCAGCACATAGGACGATAACCATATGACATCCACACATTATCCCTCACCCAAAGTGAATGCTACAGCAATTTAAATATTAATTTCTCCTTTAGAATAACACAAAATTATGTAGACCACCAAAAATGCAAGTTAACAGTCATCTATTCAAAGGTACAGTGCAGAGAAATCATAGGAACCTGGTCATAAGTAGTGGCAGTATACTTCAGCATCACAACATTAGAATTTCCCACTCAGCCAGCAATAGAAACACACTGAAAGTGATGTAAAAGAGGGCTGATATACCCAGCAAACAAACATGTGACCCAAACCTCATCTCTGTGGGTAATGCATCCATTAAAGGATCCCAAACTTGGCCTCACTAATGATGAAACTCTGATATAATATGCCCAACAAGCAGAGGTAACATCCCTGATTTAATATGCTCAACAAGGTGTCCCTGATTTATCCTTTGAACAACACAGCCCTCCTGAAGATCAGAAATTCGGCTTTCTATTTGGATTGAAAAGAACCATTGGAAATCCTTATAAATCAGTCACTAAAGTCTGAGTGTAAATGCATATCAATTCATCCTCTTGAAAACAATTAATACGTCATGTTGACCACTATGTGTCAACGACCCATAGCAGTACACCGCATTTTTTCGCAAAAGGGATAGCACCTGATCGACGTGTCTATGCCGTTCAACTATCGTCATCAGCTTGATCATCATGTTACATTGTAAACCCTTTCTGCATGTGTAAATTGTAAATAATCTCAGTAGATCCGTGTCATGTATGTAATTGCCTAGCTAAGCCTATTTTTCTGGTGACAATCTACATTCCAGGAGGTTTTTTGTCTCACCGATCCATTTTCAGATGGTCGGCAGAGTTTTCCTTCAGCCTTACCCCAAAGCTGGAATGGATTTTGTCATTGGGATCTTAGGGGAGTCCTAGTGTTCTAGATTGAATCTATGTAAGAGTGATTTGGGAATAACCCTACCTATTTGGTTAGGTTATTTTATTACAAATTATTTGATCTGTTAGATTATATTTGTGTCAAGGAACTGGTTAGTCTGTGAGGGTCCTTTTCAGATGGGTTTCCCTCTTGTGATGTAAAAAATGTGAAAATCATGATGTAAAGTGTCTTGAGAGTTGGAAAAATAATTTATCCCCTCATAGGTTAATTAATTAAATTTTTTGGCCAAAATTAATTAAAATCCTAAGCCAGAAATTTAATTAATTCTAAGTCCTAAATAAATTTAAATTCTCCGAAGGCAAAATTCGTTGGTCCTTAAAAAATTAAATTTTAAGAGGTCAGGGACTACGGTAAATTAATTATTTTGCTAAATTTTAAGCCCTTGGTCCCTGGGATTAAGTCAAAGTCAAAATTTTGAGGAAATTAATTCAAAAATTTAATTTTTGGATTAATTAAAATACATTTAATTGAAAATTTCGAACTTCTTCAATAATTTAAAATTTCAATAGATGAGATTAAAAGAAATTTTGATCCTCATCAACAGTCGAGATTGCTTTGATGTAGATCACTCAAACTAGTTGTTGGAGGATTTATCTTTAAATAGGAGGTCATTTTGTCAGTCTAGATGATCCGATCTTTTGATCGTGTACTAAGCTCTCAAGCTCTCTTGTAGACTTTTTTGAATTAATGCAAAAGTCTTTGGGGTTTCAATGTGCTGTGGTGTTCCTCTTCATGAATTTATGGTAACATTGTTTTAATTTCTGCTTAATATTATGTGAAAACTATCAATCAATAGCTCTCTTAGAATAATCTAAATACATGTATCTTATTCAGTTTGTTGGATCTAAGGTAACATTTTTAATTTTGATTGAAGTAGCAGGTATCTCTATTTCTTCAAAATTTTATTGTTGTTCTATTTCCCTACTTTATTTGATAGTTGATCTAGTGTTTGTAGAAGATCTCTCAGGTTCTCATTGAGCGTTTGGGGATAGTACTCGGTTGGATCAGCCAACTCTCAACACATATTTTCTAAAGAGCCTACTTCATATAAGCTTCAAGATTTATCTAACAATAATCTTTTTTTTGCAGAGTGTTTTTGGGCTAGTACCTCTCTAAAATTTCAAAATATTTTAAATATTTTGTGGAAATTTTGATAGATCTGGCTATTAAGAGCCTTAGATTATCAGATCTAGGAGCGGAGTTGGACTCATACTCCTCAGATCTGATAGATCTGTAAATTATTTGTATAGATCTGTTGTTTACTTATGTAGATCTGAAATTTTGTAACATAATTTTGAATTTTAACACTTGGGTTTTTTGGATTTTCTCTATTTTTGTACATATTGGGTATTGGGTTTTTCTCTTTTCACTTGTGCAGAAATAGATCTGAGAAATTAGCCAAGAAAATCTTCAAATCTAAGCTAGATCTAAATCTTGAAGGGCAAAATCTGGGCTCAAAGATTGTTTGCAGGAATAGATTTGAGAAATTAGCCAAGTAAATCTTCATATCTGAGTTAGGTCTAGACCCTGGAGGGCAAGATCTTGGCTCAAAGATTGTTTGCAGGAATAGATTTGAGAAATCAGCCAAGTAAATCTTCAGATCTGAAATAGATCTAGACCCTAGAGGGCAAGATCTAGGCTCAAAGATTGTTTGTAGGAATGATCTGAGAAATTAGCCAAGTAAA
The DNA here is from genome assembly GCA_031772625.1 of Pinus tabuliformis. Lineage (NCBI taxonomy): Eukaryota > Viridiplantae > Streptophyta > Pinopsida > Pinales > Pinaceae > Pinus > Pinus tabuliformis. The sequence goes on along the minus strand of CM062811.1, from coordinate 380,247,349 downwards.
TCTTTAGATCTGATATTTTTCAAGCAGATTTGGGGGTTTTGAGACAGACCTAGGCCCTAGAGGGAAATATCTTATCCCAAATCTTTTTACAAGGCCAGCTATTAAAGATTTTGCCATAAATCTAAAGATCTGAAGCAAAATAATATTTTTCAGAACAAGGGTTTCAAGTTTTGGGGCTCCCAAGCCCAGATCTGCCTTCTCTTAGCCCAATGCTAGTTCTACTGGGCCTAGTGCTAGCTCTCATTGGCCCTAGATTCCCTTGCTCCATTTCTGATTTGAATATTTGATTTTCTGAAGCTAATCATTGGTGGGTTTTTGCAGAAAATTTGATAAAAATTTGTGTTTCAGATATTGAAATTTTTTTAGCAACTTGGACAAGTGATCTTCAAGGCCTAGGGCCTAAGGGTTTGATTTCTAAACCGTCTTTTTCCTCACTGTTTGCTACAATAGTCATATACATTTTTAATAGTGGTGAAAAACACATCTATATGGTTTGAAATTAACTAAAAAATTGCTAAATACATTAATAAGTCATTTATGTTTGATGTGTATCAAGAATTTGGCCTAGATCTACATTTTGGGTCACTGTTATCTCTGAATAATTCTGTTTCTGATGTCTGAAATATAACAGTGGAAAAATTTCATGTGGGTTAGCCTAAAATCAGTTCCTAAATTGTCTAATACATTAAGGAATTAATTTCTTGAGTTGGGCATTCATCATTAGACTTATTTCATGTTTTAATTGTTCGCTGTAATAAGTATATCAGATCTGACATAATTCCGGAAATCGTATCACAACAGGCTGAAAACTTTTGATAATTCATGTGGGCAAGTTTGGAAAAATTTCGGTAAATTTTTGGCATAAATATATCATTGATAGCTCACTGTTTTCATTGTCATATTGTTGCTATCATAAAGTTTTTCTTACTGCTGTCCTAAAAAATTAATTTCTAAAAATTAAGTACTTTGTCATGGAATTGTAATAAAATGCATATCCTTTGTTTCATAAACTAACTATTTTTTTTGAGCATCTGTTGACATTGATATCGAATTGCAAAGTTGTTTTTGTTCTCTTTGAGCTAAATTGTATCAAGAAGATTTGAAATAAGCTAGTGTTTTAACTATAGTATCTTCAAGAGTTTATTTTCTAAGTTTTCATCTAAAAAAAAGCGAGCATTTCATTTGGGTAATTGAGAGCTTTTGCAGCATAAGTATTTTCCCATTCTCGAGTCTAACTTCATCTCATCTTCCGGTGCATTTGCATATAAGTTAACTTTGCATAGATAAAATTTACTTCCAAGCATAAGCTTGGTTGATAGATAGATAGATCTCCATCCGTCTTTCCTTGAGAAGCCTATTTTAATAGTACTTAAAACGGTGACCTAGCAATCGTCAGAGCCACAGTTCTCTGCAGCGCTGGAGGCACCGGGTATGTTAGAATTTCAGGAGAGGTATCATTAATCACACCTTAGTGTGCTTCTCATGATCTTCTCTCTGCCAATTACTACGAAATTAGGCTCAACACAAAAATGATTGAAGGGTTCACATTTAAATAGACATTTAACTAAAATTAACCTAGATTCTTGCATCTCACATTAGTTTTAGGATCTGCATTTCATATAAAATAGTCATTCATCTAAGCAGCAGTTGCTAATCGATTACTTGGTCTTAATTTCCCTAGCAAGATCGTTGACTCCATAAGGCACTGGTATCAATTGTTTAAAATCTAATTAAATCCTATAAGTCTTGCTAAATCTTAATCAAGTACTTGATCACTTCACTGTGTCTCCCGAATTGGTTGGTTCCCAACTAGTTCTTCTTCATTCCACTTTTCCATAGGGTCTACCCCCGTTAGCATGCTGTAGGGAGAGAGCTTAAACAAAGAGATTGGGGATCAGGGTGACATCCCCTGATCTGAGTCGTTGTCACGGTACCTAGACATTCTATGCGACAACACGTCCTTCTTCTAGCAGAGATTTGACACACCCACAATTCGATTCTGCCCTCCAGAGACTGATTGGTAACTTTGGTTACAGGCTGCTACAATACCCTAAATTCAGATCACTGATAACCCAATAGGATGGCAGATAGAAAGAAAATGCCGCCTCTCCTTTTTTATGAGAAATTTGACCCCTTGGATCTACTATTTTGCTTATACTAATCAGGTTCTAGAATAATTATTGATAAATTTAAATCAATGTACATTCTAAAATGATGAATGATGAATTTAAATCAATGCATACAATGTTTTACTATTTCTATTTCATTGAATCATTTATGATGTATGAATCAACGTATTTCAACATATTAAATTTGGGGGTGCTCTCACATAGCCCCCAGGTGTGTCTCCCCATTCCAGCATCCCCTCATCTTGGAAACTTGGTGCAACATTGCTATAAAGGCCACAACATAAGCATAAATTGTGTTTGCAAAAACATGAAACAATGCAACCTTGTAGTGATTGCCATATCAATTCCAGGAAGGCATTCAACATGCTTTCACCACCTGCAATGTGAATTTTATCTTGTTCAAGAACTGTGGCCCTTCCTCAATTCTTTAACATATTCAAGCACTATTTCCCTGCATAACTAGTCCATAAATTTATATTGCTTCCTTAAACAATAATGTGAGAAAAGTTAGGATATAAACAAATATAGTTTGTTCTTGTTAATCTTATTTGAGAATGAGTGTACAATAAGTCACCCTAAACAAAAACATGGCACTTTCTCTGATTTTACACACCCATTCTATATGAGCTGGATGAATAATCCCCTTCTTTTTCTCCTTCTATTGTGTCTCTTAGGATTACAAAACCATTTCATCGTCATTTAACCACCCAAACTACTTTACAACGATTTTCTTATCATTTTAATTTTCCATTTCTCATCCAAAACATGTACTCTATATTTTTCCCCGTCCACAAACCAGATTCTTTTCCTTTCATAAAGTTTTTGTTACACATGGAAATGGGTAACAATATGTTCCACTAAACTATAAAAGGTGATTGTATGTTTTTTCTTGGTATTGGAGCACTCACACACTCATAATGAATAATAAAATTAATTTGTCTTCTTGGGGTTAATATAGCAAAAGCAGAAGCTGCATTCTATAGCAGGAGAGAGATCAGTTATTCTCTTAATGTGGTTCAAGTATGGAGACGTATCTTTGAAAACTCCAAATAGACCCCCAATAAATATCATCACCAATCTGCAACTAACACAAATAATCCAACTAACTAGTTATCATTGAGATTACTGTGACTGGCATGTTAAAAAGAGTGTCTCAAGCATCTGATGAAATTGATATGTGGAAGGAACAAAAAAAACAATCACAAAAGAGCTTACCAAACCAGAACTCAAATTGTTGCCAAATGTACTGGTCAGAATTGTTTTCAACATCTAACTGCATTAAGATAACGAGTCAAAAATTAATAATTTTACAATCAGCATACAAATAATGTCACAAAAACTCTAGACTAGTGTAACAAACCAAGGATACAACATAGTGAAGAGAAATACTTGTGTAATACCTACGAACAAATAATCACCAAAGTCTACAAAGAATTTTATTATAAAATAGATCTCCCCTTTATTGATATCTCTTGATATATTTATAATCTTATATAATAGGTGTCCTCCTTATAACTAATGCCACATTCTCAATCTTGATTTAAGTCATTGAAAAGATTAAGTAATGCTTATGATAACAGCGGCTATGGATTATTTGAATAGAACATATGGGCCTCCTTATTGTCAGTGACATAATGTATACCACAAGTTTATGCTACTTAATGCCATTGGTGTTTATTAGAACATAGCATTGCATGGTGTATTTCATTTCCGAAAAAATAAAATAGAATTAGAAGAGAACAAGCAACATACCAACCAATGGAAAAGATAAGCAGCCACATATTTTCACTTTTGAGTGTCCTGACTCCTGAGTACTACTAAAACTTCAGAAAGCTCAAGCAACAGGAAGGAGTGGAAGAGAAAATGCATATGTGATTTTCATCACATGATTCATGGTGGCATGATGATTTTAGCCTTCTAGAGGCTAGATAGAAGCTGCTTCGGTTATGCATCATGAGATTCTTGCTACCTCACATGAGCAGGTTTCAACATGTCGTTTCACCATTTTGTAGTGCCCACTCTCGTTGACTTACCCTGATATGACATTATCCTTGATACACTATTCTTTGACCTATTACCCACCAAAAATGGGTGACCCCATAGGAGAAATTTTTCCCCTAGTTATCTCATCAGCCGACAGCTAGCAACCCCAAACAGCCACCAATGTAGCCGATATATTGTGCCATTTGACCTCTGCTCCCTACATCAGTCATATGTCCCATTTCCCATCTATCAGGAGCATATGTTAGAAGTTGGGCAATCCAACCCAAAGGGTATGTTTTTCATTGTGCAATCAGGTGTTTATGCTTGTTTTTCTTGGGCATTTTGGGCATGGATTATTGGATGACTTGGAAGAAGGAAGGGATTTGACCGTGGATTTGTTCCTTCACCTTAAATGGGGGGTTAATCCTCGATCCTAGTCCCGTGGGATATCCCCTATGGACCTATGGTTTCAAGAAAGGCACTACTTGGCAAACAATGATTTTGGTAGTGTGGTCCCATTTTACCGTTCCACATTTTTTCACTCCCCTTTGAACATTACAAGCCCCTTTTAATCATTTTCCTTCTCTAGGTCCTGTTACCCACCACTTTGTGGGTGATATCCCCAGGATAAAAAAAATCTCCAAGATGGTCCTCAACTTGCAGCCAGCAGCCCCTTACAACCACCAAATAGCTCGATATGCCATTTTCTCCGCCACCCAAGCCATCCTCGTGGTCCCTCGCCCATCTGTCATGATCACATGTTTGAAGGTGGGCCTCCTAACCCCAAAAGTATGACGTTTCATTGGTTTAGTTGAGTAATTTTGTTTACTTATCATGGACACTTTTGGGCATGGATTGGTGGGGAGATTCGGTGAAAAGAGTGGGCTACATTTGTACTCTTGTCTCCTCTGCCCAATTCGGTAGTTAGCCTTGTATCTTAGACCCATGGGATCTCTTTTACTAGCCATTAGCTTAGGGCTAGCACTACATGGAAAATTTCGATTTTGGTTGTGTCGTCCCGCTTCTCGACACCATATACATCACTCCCCTCCACTCATTTTAACCCCATTCATCACTTTTCCCATCTAGGTCCACATAGGGTTAGCCTCCCCCTTCCCTTGTCCACACTTTGGGTCGAGCCTGGAACGATGCCCAGAGATTGATGCAACTAAAAAGAAAAGAAAAAGCATAACTTGGCCACTTACAACAAGAAATATACCACAAAATGTAAAAGATTATCGAGACATACAAATTTAGCACATGGGCAAAAGCCAAACATGAGCTCCACTCCTCATTCATGACCATTACCCTGGTTCCTATGGGCTCTAGATTATGCCCCTCTAAGTCAAGAAACCCATGGTTGTACCAACTCCTGGTGGGCAATGAGTCGCCTCACCTAAAAAGGGGTATCTACTGCTATATTCTACACATCTTGCTCTCATCCCCTGGAGCCCCTAGAGAAAAATCAATCAAAGGCAAAAGGAATATGAAGAAAGGTGGGAAAACAAAGGTCGGTGTAACTCATATACCACGATTTGCTCCCTCCTACACTCATGTACCCAAGTGTGGGCTTCCCTCATCATAGCTACCCTTGTACCATGACATGTGGCTTGGTGCCTTCCCCTGATCCCCACTCCGTCTCATCACTATATCACATGCCACCTACCCATTGATGGATGTACCATGGACATGTCACCCCTTTTAAAGGTTGAAACCACTTAATAGGGTCCTTGGTTAACCCCCTTATTGAGCTTGGAGACACTTGTACATGCCAAAGCCTACTATGGAAGGGCATGCCACCATGAATTGCCCACTTGATTCCATGATTTTTAAACTCTTTTACTTGATTACTCTAATGATTTTTTGTATTGGAAGGCAAGGGGATGCATTGGATCTTATGCAGGATTGCAGGAGGGTCTCCATTTTGGCGTTTGGTCTCCTTATACGAGGTCCAAACCCTCCAAAGGGCCACATTGGCACTTGTAGGGTAAGCGTTGAAAGCCAGGGACCTCCACCATACCAGAGAGTACTTCATGGATCCCCAACACCATTCAGGGATTGCTCGTGTTCCACCTTTTGGATGAGGATGATGCACTTGGATCACCATGCCCAGTCGACTCCACACATGTACCACACACTTGGTAGATGTTCCAAGGTCCAAATGAGGATGTGTCTCACTACAGGAGACAAAGGGAGGGCTTATGTCATCATCCTAGCCCTTACAAATGGTTTACAGGCATTATCAATCCACTTGGAGACCCATGAGGATGTCATTGTGCCCCCACACACACTTGGAAGCACCACATGTGACTTGCTTGGAAAACAAGGGGCCAACCCCTTGTCCACTATGTTTGGAAACTTTTCACTCAACTTGGCACATTTGGACTCCAATAGGCATCCTCAATGACCCAACGACTCATAATATTCATTAGTTTCCCTCTTGAGAGGTTATTCTTTATATTATTGAGATATCTTGGTGGGCTTATCACCAAGTCATGTCATTATTGAGCATTATTTTATTATTTGGGGCTAAATAAGACAAATTAGGCTATTCAAATCCCCTATTGGATTGTAAAAATAGATGAGAGGATGATTCATTTCTCTGATCATCACTTGGATTGGATTGATATCTCTTGAGAGATTTCCACACTTTTTGCTGGGATAAACGTTTTGGAGTTTCCTGATGCAGTATGATGTTTGGATTTTTGCTATTGTCTTTGGAGCTTCTTTCTAATGCAAAGTGGATGAATGGATATACTCTTTCTCTCATGTAAGTCGAATTTTTGATGCTATTCTTGTTACCTTACTTGCCAAATACATGCATATTGTTATCATTATTCTTGTATGGACTAATGTAATGCAAAATTCTTGTGGAATCTTAAATAAGTTTAATGCATGCGTTGCTCTTTGAGGGATTGGGTGAATGTTCCTAGAGGCACATCTTAGGTTGAAAGACCTTGAAACATCATCTCTTTGGCAAATTTGAAGTATAAATCCCTATTGACCTTGTTGTTGCTCTTACAGAGGCTAGCAAAGATCAATTAGGGCTCCTTAGCTCACAAAAACTCTCGATCTATGTGTATCTTGACTCCCTTAAGCCCAAGCAAGAAGGCAGTGATTCTCATATCCCTTTGGTGGTCAAATTTACCTCTCTTTTCTTCACTTTTGCAAATTCTACACCTAACCCTAGAGGGTCACCTAGGGCATCAAGCGAAATCTTGTGTACCTATCCAAACACCTTGAAAATTGGTCCACAACTGCGTTGGGCTCTTCTCAAGGGGTCCTCCAAACTTGAGTGCAATCCGATGGTGGAATCCCAAGATCTAGCAAGCCCTAGCTTGAGGGTCATTTCTCTCCCTATGCTGATTTGGGTTTGTGTCCTCATTTGGATCATTGCATTCAAATTTCAAAAGAAAATTAGTCCATTGATCCTATTCTCTTTCCTAATTAGGTCAAGCCCCTCTTTCGTCGATCACCTCCATACCCTTGACCTAATTTGGGTCCACTTGGGTTCTTTGTGGTCCCACAACTTTATAACTAAAATTCCACAAGGATTACATAGAATCCATTTCTCCATAAGTATCCTTAAGTCTAGGAAGCGCCTTGTTAAGACATATCCTCTAAACCTAGGCTCAAGTGTCCTCTCAACCCTTCCTAGAGAGCCTATCTCCTTGCTTTTCAAGCAAGTAAGCTATTTAATATAGTATTTCTTGTGAATAGGCTTTAGGAATCACTCCTTATCTAATTATTGATCTATTCATCATTGTGAATCCTCTTCTACCAAGTCTCCTTCCATTGATGAAAGTCTGTAAAGAGCAGGGAGCCTTAGTTGAGGTGACAGTGAGCTATCGCTCCATTGTTGTCGCTTGACCTAGTAGTTGCCCTATAGGATCCCCTGCTAGTTTGAGCAGTGACAAGTCCACAAGGCACTAGCACAAACCCCCTCCCCTTGTCCACATATCTGGGTTGGGCCTGCAAATGTTACCCCAAAAGTTGATGCAACTAAAAGAAAGTTAAAAGCATATTGTGGCCACAAGTAAGAAACAAAAGAAGAGAATATTATAAAATGCCAAAGATGGTCAGGACATTAATTAGCATGTGGGAAAAATCCAAACATAAGCTCTACCCCTTATCTTGGCCATCACCCTGGTTCCTGAGTGCCCCCACATCATTAAGGAACCCATGCATGTCCCAACCCCTAGTGGGCGATGAACAACCCCACATTAAGAGGGTAACAACTACTTTATATCATTCACAACATGCTCTAATTTCCTGGAGCCCCGAGCAGTAACACAAAGAAAAAAAATCAAGAAAAGGAAAAAGGAAAATAAGGAGTGCTGGAAAAACAAAGGTTGGGGTAACTCATGAATCCATGATGGCTCCCTCCTACCTTTATATACCCAATATGTGGACATCCCTCATTATTGTTATCCTTGTACCCATGGCATTTGGCCTTGATACCCCTGTGATCTCATTCGTTTCATCATCATTCATATGCCACCTATCAATTGAAGGATGTACCAAGGACCTGTATTTCCCCTTAGGGACTAAGAACACCTAATAGGGTTGTTTATTAACCATTCCTGCCTAGGGAGGTAACACTACTTCAAGATCAGAGCCCCATATTTGGAAGGGTAGCCCCATATGAAGTCTTAATTTACCCTTGATTGACAAGCTTGGTTCACTTAGATGCATTAATGAATTATTGTACCTGATGGTGAGGATGCAGCAATGGACATTATATGTGATTGGCAGGTGGTTTCATTATGGACTGGATAACTTAATTTGGGCCCAAGTCCACCAGACAATCATATTGACACCCCCAAGTGAAGTGTTGAGAGCCATGGGACTCCCAACATATGCAGAGCATCATTTCACGCCATGGGCACCTTCAGCATCCTCAACAGTCTGCTCATTGCCCCACATTATTCATGAAATGATGCAATTGGACCAGTGTGCCCTAGTCGGCTTAGCATTTACCACATGGCGAGGCACCTGATCCAAGGCCCGGAGGAGGTTTGGCTCACCCCTTGAGACATGGGAGGGCAAGCACCATCGTCAAAGCCCTCAACATTGAAGCATTACAAGCTATTCTTCCATCTGGAGACCCATTAGACCAGTTTTTCTAGCCCAAATACAAAATTCGAGCCCACATGATGACTTACATGGAGAGTTAGGGGGCATCCCCTAGTTCGAGATTTATGGAGCCCTATCACACATTTTGGCACAAAGATGACTGACAGTTTCCTTCCAACAACCCTACATCAGCATGACGTCATCATTTCGGCTAGTATTTGGATGGCTAATTCATATTTTGTAAAGCTACATGGACAGCTTGTGACCAAGGGATGTATTTTGCCCGTTTTTATAATGTTAAGGGGCTTTAGGCTAAAATTAGACTTGATTAGACATGTATAAATATGAGAGACCTCATTTAATCTCTCATCATCATCACACTTGAGATTAGCTTGAAATTGTCTAATGTGTGGAATTGTTGCTTCTAGGTTATGTTATTTTGTGCCCTAATTGTTGAAAATTAATTTTGAAGTGCTATTCAGTTGAGTATTGCATATGTTACTCATTATACAACATGTAATGAATGTTCCTAGTGGAGGAAATCTCAAATCTCTCTATCAAACTCCATTTTTTTTTGAAGTGGGCAAATGTTAAAAGTTAATACCTAGGGCATCAATTTTCAGCCTCCTTAGAAAGGATCTAGATTTATCTATTTCATCCTTGACACCATATGCCTAAAGGACAAGGCATTAGTCCAAGTCATTGGTGATCAATCCTAAAATTTTTCCATAATTTTCTCCCCTAAAATCGGTCCTTTTAAGGCTAGGGCGAAAATCTAGGGCTTGGAGCGAAATTTTAGAGAGAAGGTCTTTTGGTGATTTGAAAAACTAAACATTAAGCTTAGGGTCTAGGTTACCTACTCTCCAAGTTTGGTGGGAATCCACTCAAGTTTCATCCATAAAATCTCTTTCCCTAGGTGTTGCTCTAAGAGGGAAAGTTGGAAACCCTAGTTCTTTTCTCCTCAACTTAAGGGCTTCCTTGAAGGTTGTATGAGCATAATACTTGTTGAAGTATATCATAAGAAGCCTTTTCTCCCGGGCCTTGACCTTGTGAATACCTATCACCACTGAAAAATCTCAAAACCCTAGGTCTTGAGCCTCATTTTCTAGGGCTTTTCTTTGAGAGCATTTCACTTCTTTGAAGCCTTGAACCATTTTTGAGTCTCTCCCTGGAATGAGTTCTAGCTTGATCACTATTACCTACCACTTTGTGGGTGATATCCATAAGGGAAAAAATTTCTCCTAGATGGTCCTCAGCCGACAACAAGCAGCCCCTTGCAACCACCAGATAGCTCGATGTGCCATATTCTTTGCCACCCAATCTAGCCATGTGGTCCCTCGCCCATCTGTTATGATCATATGTTTGAAGCTGGGACTTCCAACCCCAAACATATGGTTTTTCCATTGTGTAGTTGGGTATTTTGTTTACTTATCATGGACACTTTTGGGCATGGATTAGTAGGGGGATTCAACAAAAACAATGGACTAGGTCTGTACTCTTCTCTCCTTTGCCCAATTTGATGAGTAACCTTGTATCCTAGTCCCGTGGGATCTCCTTTACTGGCTACTAGCTTTAGGGATGGCACTACATGGGAAACCTCGATTTTGGTTGTGTGGTCCCATATACATCACCTCCCCTCCGCTTATTATAACCCTGTTCATCACTTTTCCAATCAAGGTCCACATTTGTCCATTGGGTCCACAAGGAGTTAGCTTCCCCCTCCCCTTGTCCACACCTTGGGTCGGGCTAGCTTGGAAAGATGCCCCGGAGGTTGATGCAGCTAAAAGAAAAGAAAAAGCATATCATCCTAGCCCTTACAGATGGTTTACAAGCGTTATCGATTCACTTGGAGACCCATGAGGATGTCCTTCTGCCCCCACACCCACTTGGGAGTTGTATTGTCCCTTCCTAAATTAATTTGTCCCAAGTTTATTTTTCCAAAATTTTGTCATTTTTGGTAACAATGGCACCCACGAAATTTTGGGAGGAAGACTTAGGAGAAAAAGCAAGGCCAAAATACTTGGTTAGTGGAGTGTGGGGGCCACACACACAAGGAAAAACGCACTTGCCTAAGGAGAAATTAGATAGCCAAGCAAGGGAGGTTAAAAATCGAGATGGAGGGTCCCATGTGGGAAAAGGAAACTCACTCATTATAAATAGGAGAAGCTCAGCGTCATTTGGGGTCTTTTGTCAATTGAACTCACTCTTGTTGCTCGAGCTGCTTAGCCAGGTCACTTATTGTTTAGCACCGAGTTTTCCAAGCAGAGAACTCACCCTTTCTTCGGGGGACTTCAAGTACCACCCTAGGAAGGTCAAAGCATACCACTTTGGAGAAGAGCTCGAGGGATTTCAGCACCTATCCTTCAATCATTCGCTCAGCTAGTGCGTGTCCCAGGAGGACACAGGAAGGGAATACATAAGTGTCATTTTAGGGGTCTTCCGGGTACCAACTGCCAGGAGAATTTTGGTATTAAAGCATAAGTGAGATATCAGCATTTTGGAGGAGTTTCAGAGCAAGAGATTTCTGCTTGAAGGTAGCACAAATTGCAGCTTCTAGGGCCAGTGCAGAAGCCTCTCACTGGGCACACGTGGGAACTTGAGGAATGAGTTGGGAAGCTGCAAATTACCAGAGGAAATAAGGAGAACCTTGGGGAAGTGTAACTCAGGTTTTTGGTTTGATTTGGAGGGCTTTCTCTGTGAGTTACAGACAGGCCGTATTTTCCAATAGCTGGAGCCTGGAGGAGGACGTGGTATTTGGGGGCTGAATTTCAGGGGTCAAAACCAGACCAAATCCTTTCTAGGTTTTTGGTGAGGAGCTTGAGGTTAATTTTGCAGAATTTTTTGAGCACGGGAGGTGGGGTTTTCAGCATTTTCTTTCCAGCAGACAATGTAGATTTCTGGGGCAACACAAGGCATCATTGGAGCAACTAATTCTATCATCTGGGCTTGTTGTTTTATCACTTGGGTTTTGTCACGCTTGCCATTGAGGCAAGCCCAAGTGCACTCCTTCCACACTATTGTACTATTGCCCCAATTGCTTAATAAAATGGCTCAGCTGGTTCTTATTTCTAGAGTTTACATGGGTGTTTACTAAGTGTTTGAAATTTCTGGTGTTGTATTTGTTATTTGCTTTGCATATCACTGTTTTTCCTAATTAGGAACATTACAGTGGTATCAAAGCTCAGATCTTGGCTCAGCCGTGGGGGAAATTTCCTATGAACGAGGAGGATAGGCAGAACGTGACTTACCAGAGACAGAGGTACAGGAGCAGGGAAAGGGAGTTGGAGATTACACTTGATACAAAGACGCATGGGAAGGCAGTAGTTGTAGCAGAGATGGGAGAGCCAAAGAGTAAGGAAGAAGCAGCATTCGATAGCCTCTTGAAGGCCCTCAATGATTTGGCTAAGGGACAGAAGGAGATGTTGGAGGAGATCAAACAACAAAATAGGGACAAGAGCCTTCATCGTGAGTTCCTATTTGGAGAGACTTCAGGGGCCTCACAATAGTATGACCACCCTTCACCTGCCACTCACCCACCAGCTTTCAGTGGGCCATCCAGAACCACGCTACCTACTTTTCTACCATCAACACCTAGTGAGCATGGAGGACTGGATGACCAGATGCCCATGGGAGATTTCTTCAGGGAGTGGCAATCCATGGGGGAAGATTTCAAAGCAGCCCTGTCATTCAGAGACTATTGCCAACTCAAACAGAATGAGAAGGGCAGGTACAGTGGGGGACCGAGTACACAGAACTCAGAGTTGCAGCGTACCATTGGGAGGATGTATTTCCCCACATATGATGGCTTTGCCAAGTGTATAGCTCAAGCTTGGGTGGAGAAGTTGGATACTTATTTCCAGCTTAATCGGATGATGGAGGTGGAGGCCATCAAAATGGCTACCTTACACTTGGAGGGGGAAGCACATGAGTGGTGGTTTCACAACTTGTCTACATTAGGGCATGCCAGCGTGACCTCTTATGAGGATTTCACACGGAGAGTGGTGGAGCGTTTTGATAGGAGGGACCCGGAGGCTCACTTCAGGGAGTTGACCCAACTTAGACAGACTGGTCACCCTGAGCACTATATATCAGAGTTTTTTAGAGTTTCAGTTATGGTGCTAGACCTATCTGATGCTAGGAGGGTGTACACATTTATAGAGGGGTTACTTGAGCCATTGCGTGGACTGGTGAAGTCATGCAGACCCTCTACCTTGCAGGAGGTGGTGACTTGTGCTAGAGATTTGTAGGGGGCAATCCCCAAGACCAGAGCACCCATTCCATCACGAACTCCCTACCCACAGAAGGGAGGTGACACTAGACCCCCACCACAGCAAGCAACCTAAGGGCATGGGAAGTTAGATGAGGAGACTAGGAGAGACCTCTGGAGGAGGAAACTATGTTTTACTTGTCGGGAGCCATGGGCACCAGGCCACCGGTGCACAGCAGGCAAGGCCCACTACATTGAGGTCTTCTCGGATAGTGACCAGGAGGATGATGTGGAGTTGGAGTTTGGCGGGGGAGATAGCGAGGGTGTTAAATTTAGGTAACAATGGTATTTTCTATGCCTAAGAGAAATTTACTTCAATTTCTTCATTAGCCCAATATCAATATCCAGTTTAGTAATCACATCACCATGATAGTAAAATGCAGATAGAACATAAACATAAACAGTAGAAGACAAGCCAACACAAGAGGACATAAGATGTGGCACCAGCCAGGGACAAACCCTAATGTGGGGCAACCCTTGATCAATTCTTCTTATATTCTTCAATAGTTTAGTAGAGAGAGAGATAGTACAAATTACAAATCTGATAATTTATGACAGCAGCAGAAAAGCCCTAACCAGAAAAGTCAACGCTGTCAAACGGGGCAGAATTCTTCCTCTAAGCAGCTTGGTCAAACCCAGTCAACTTCAGCCTCCAACAGCAAGCCCAATCAACCCAAAACACTGCTCATAATTTTGTTTGCATTTCGCTGTTGGTTGTTGTTCTGGTTAGGGCACTTGCTGCAGCCCTAAACTCCCTTGACAGTCTCCAAACAGTCCCTTAGAGAGTTGCGACACACCCTTGAGAAGCTCCTCCCTTGCTACGATGTTGCCTTAGGGCATATGCCAGCCCTTGACTGCCCTATGTAGCCCTTGTTGTGGTGCTATGGCCTACGGCCTAGCACACAACAACCCTTGTAGCAAACAATCCCCAAAACAGAGCCCAAACACCATCAAATCAGCAGCATTTTAGCCTTCAAGAACTCGACCTAGCTGTATGCACCTTTAAGCACCCAACTACATATACATCAAGCCCTACATTGATCTGTCCATAGCCTAAAACGGATCTGAGAGTTACGCTGTACCTACAGCACACTCCACGCTGTTTAGGAAAAACCTCTTCAATGCATAACTTCTCCTTATAGCCGTGACTTCCCTGCCTTGCAAACACACCTAAAACAACCCTTAACTCATGCCCTAAAACATCCTCGTGCACCACGTTATCACCTACAGCAAACAAAAACTCCCACGTTGTTCTTCCAGGCTCCTTTGTTGTGGCTAGGGCTTGAGATCCTCCTTTTCACCAAGTCCTTCTCTAGAGGAGACAATGCCCTCATGGATTTGCATACCCAATCACAAGAGGAGAGAGAGAGAGATGATGAGATGAGATGATCATGAAATGACTTGAGGTCTCCTCCTTTTATATGCAACGTTGAGGATGAGCTAGGGGTTTGAATGCCTGTTTTTCTTGCTAGCCGACCTTGACAATTTGTCCATAATACAAATAAATTCATATCTTTATTTTTACATGTCAGAATCGGATGATCTTTAGATCAATCCTACACCTCTCGGAGAGAGGAATCCAAGAAAAATATCAGTTGTCATAAATAAGATGACCCATGTGTTGTTTGGCCCTAGTTGCCAATTTTAACACACCCTCTCAACTAGGGAGAACTCCATCTGCTAATCCATTTGCCAGTCTGTACTATCTTTGCCATCAATGCACTGCTTTGCACTTCTCTGCTCTGCTCTGCTGAACTATGAAGAAGAAGAAGTGATCGAGAATGTATCATACCATTCTCTACAGACCTGAAGTCAGTCTTAGATAAAAAGAGAGTGTCTCATACCACTCTCACTGATCCAAAGTAAGTCTTAGATAAAAGAGAGTGTCTCATACCACTCTTACTGACTCGAAGTCAATTCCAATTGATCCCAGATCAATATCGGTCATCCTAGCATAGGGAGTATGGTAGTACATGATGCGCCCATCGGTAATACTATGGTTCCTATCCTCATTTCCCTACTCATTGGCCAGATGAGAGGTACTTTGCATGAGTCGCAGACTGCATGGGTAGGATGTCTCAACAGGAGAAGGAGAAGATATCTCAGAAGATTCTTGGCACCAATCCAATGTATATGGTGAAGCTCAACCATATATTGGCTCAACGTATTAACTGCAAAACATATGTCCAGACAAGAGTTCACCAAGAACATTAGCACTCCTAGGAGTTGATGATACTCAGAATCATTTCCCAATTCAGCTCTGACATCACTACCACATAACTTCTTGAAGTTAAGTTCCATCGGGGTAGTCACAGGCTTGCAATCCACCATCCCAAATCTTTCCAATATCTTCACAACATATTTTCCTTGAGATACGAAAATTTCTCCTAGATTTTGCCAGACCTCCAACCCTAAGAAGTAGTGCATTAGTCCTAGGTCCTTCATCTCAAATTCAAAAGCCAACTCCCTCTTACATTTGTGAATGAGAGGGTTTGCACCTGTCAGAAAGAGGTCATCCACATAAAGTACTAGTATGAGAGGTTTATCATTTTCAACCTTAAAGTAAAGATTCAGATTGGCTTCACTTCTAGTAAGTATCAGCTTCATCATATAGCTATCAATCCTCTCATACCAAGCCCGGGGTGCTTGCTTCAAGCCATAGAGAGCTTTCTTCAACCTGCATACATGAGATTCCCGGTCATGAACCTGAAACCCCTCAGGTTGTTCCGCATAGACTTCCTCTTTGATCAAACCATCCAAGAAAGCAGTCTTGACATCCATCTGATATAGATTCCATCCTTATGAGACAGCAAGGGCTATGATCGAGCGAATGGTGGTGTATCGGGAAACATGTGCAAATATCTCATCGTAATTGACACCTTCCCTTTGAGAGAAGCCTCGAGCAACAAAGCGAGCCTTGAACTTTTTTGCACTTCTTTTCTTCTCGGATTGGTTTTCGATCATGGTTTTGAAGTGACGGAACTAGGTGAACACTTTATCCTTCTTTTTCAAGAACTTCTTTTTTAAGAAGTAGATCCAGGTCTTGCGAGAATAGTCATCCGTAAAGGTGAGATAATATAAGTATCCTCCCAAAGAGTTTACGGGCATCATACTAGATATGTTAGAGTGGATCAACTGCAATATATTTGTGGTCTTGCTATTACTAGAGGGGAATGGTCCCCTTGTAATTTTTCCTTCGGCACATCTCGGACATACACCTTCATGCTCTACTTTGAACTTGGGCATACCTGTCACCATCTGACTCACAACGGGAAGAGCCTTATAATGAAGATGGGAAAACCTTTGGTGCCATAGTTCAGATTCTAGAGATGTATCGCAAGACATGGCTCCCAATGGACTTCCTCCAACTTGATACAAAGTGTCAACCCTGAACCCAAGAGTAAAAGCATCTTTAAATTCCTTCCCCAAACACGTACCTTTCTGTCAATGAATGCCACCTTGTATCCTTTGTCTTCCATTGCCGAAATGGACACCAGGTTCTTCTTGAGATCAGGTACATATAGAACTTCTTGTAAATGAATCATGTTACCTTGATTCAATTGAAGGGTAACATTCCCTACTCCCTTCACGAGATAGGTGGCATCATCTCCAAGAATAATCTCCAAGTTTGTCTCCTTCTCTATCAGATTAGAGAGAGCTTCCTTGTATCCGATGAAGTGCCTTGAGGCACCACTATCAATTAGCCAATTCCCCAAAGTGTCCGGTGGAGAGGTAGTGGAGAGGGCCGATATAAGATAGTATTCCTTTTGCTTATTGTTAACAACATTTGATTCTTCATACCTGGAGTTCCTTGCTTTCTTGGAGGGTTGACCATTTCCTTGATGTTCTACATTCCTTTTTCCTTTCCCATTGTACCTGCCATTCCTTTAATTGTTGTTGTTGAAGTTACCCCTGAAATGATTGTGATCATCACCATGTAGTGTGTCCCTTCTATTTGGACACTCCCTTACATAGTGGCCAAACTTATTGCAAACAAAGCACCTACCCTTCCTTCCACACTTAGATTCAGGCTTTCCATTGAAATGACCTTTAGACCTTGCATTATTTCTCCTTTTGGCATGAGCGGAGAAAGCAATGGGGTTGCTTCTATTAAAAGGCATTTCTTGCTCCACCATCCTTGTTTCTTCTTGAATGCATCTTGACATCAATTCTTCAAACCCTGGAATTCGATCATTATTGAGAATAGTGGTTCTAAATATATACCACTCGAGTGGGAGTCCTCCAAGGGTAGTGATAGTAAGTTCCCTGTCAGGAATGACCTCTCCAATCGAAAGTAGATCATTCTTGATCTCAGTGATCCTTAAGAAGTAAGATTTGAATATACTTGTCCTTCCCCTTCTTAATATCCTTCAACTTATTTTTGAGAAATAAAATTTGATTTGCATCACTAACCTTGAACATGCTGACCAACCTATCATAGATCTCCTTGGAGGTGTTCAAATCAGAGATGTAGGCCACCAAATGCTTGTCAATGGAATCTCTGATAATCTTCTTCGCTTTGACTTCAGCATTATTGTACTTGTTCTTCGTAGTAGGCGGTGCATTTGAAGGAGGCTCAGGGATTTTACCCCTCACATAATCCAACACTTCTTGTTCTTCCAAGGTTAGATCAAGAGACATCTTCCATCCATCATAGTCAGACTTTTCATGGAGCTTGTCTACAGCCGGGAAGTGGGATGAGGAACCCATTGAGCCTTTTGTCCTTGTCCAACTGTCTTTGATGATTGCTCTTTCACTCTTGCTTGGACTTTGTCTTCACCTCACCTCTGATACCATGTTAAATTTAGTTAACAATGGTATGTTCTATGCTTAAGAGCAATTTACTTCAATTTCTTTATTAGCCCAATATCAATATCTAGTTTAGCAATCACATCAGCATGATAGTAAAATGCAGATAAAACATAAACATATACAGTAGAAGACAAGCCAAGGCAAGAGGACACAAGATGTTGCACCAACCAGGGACAAACCCCAATGTGGGGAAACCCTTGATCAATTCTTCTTATATTCTTCAATAGTTCAACAGAGAGAGATATAGTACAAATTACAAATCTGATAATTTATGACAGCAGTAGAAAAGTCCTGACCAAAACAATCAACGCTGGTCAAACAAGGCAGAATTATTCCTCTAAGCAGCTCGGTCAAACCCAGTCAACTTCGGCCTCCAACAGCAAGCTCAATCAACCCAAAACACTGCTCATAATTCTGTTTGCATTTCGTTGTTGGTTGTTGTTCTAGTTAGGGCACTTGTTGCAGCCCTAAACTCCCTTGACAGTCTCCAAACAGTGCCTTAGAGAGCTGCAACACACCCTTGAGAAGCTCCTCCCTTGCTACGATGTTGCCTTAGGGCATATGCCAGCCCTTGACTGCCCTACGCAGCCCTTGTTGTGGTGCTATGGCCTGCGGCCTAGCACATAGCAATCCCTGTAGCAAATGGTCCCCAAAACAGTGCCCAAACACCACCAAATCAGCAACATTTTAGGCTTCAAGAACTCGACCTAGCTGTCTACACCTTTAAGCAACCAACCACATACACATCAAGCCCTACGTTGATCTGTCCTTAGCCTAAAATGGATCTAAGAGTTACGTTGTACCTACAACACACTCCACGTTGTTTAGGGCAAACCTATTCAACGCATAACTTCTTAGAGTTGCGGCTTCCCTACCTTGCAAACACACCTAACATAGCCCTTAACTCATGCCCTAAAATAGCCTCATTCACCACACTGTCACCTACAGCAAATAGAAACTCCCAAGCTGTTCTTCCAGGCTCCTTCACGTTGTCTTTAGGCTCCTTTGTTGCAGCTAGGGATTGAGATCCTCCTTTCCACCAAGTCCTTCTCTAGAGGAGACAATGCACTCATGGATTTGCATACCGAATCACAAGAGGAAAGAGAGAGATGATGAGATGAGATGATGATGAAATGACTTGAGGTCTCCTCCTTTTATATGCAACGTTGAGGATGAGCTGGGGGTTTGAATGCATGTTTTGCTTGCTGGCCAACCTTGACAATTTGTCCATAATACAAATAAATTCATATCTTTATTTTTACCTGTTGGAATCAGATGATCTTTAGATCAATCCTACACCTCTTAGAGAGAGGAATCTAAGAAAAATATCAGTTGTCATAAATAAGATGACCCATGTGGAGTTTGGCCCTAGTTTCCAATTTTAACAGAGGGTCAGGCAAAGAGGGGACCACCACCACCACCACCACCTGGGGGAGCATCTTTCGCACCATCTGGGGGAGTCCTCGCTTCTTTGCGTGGAATTCCCAAATTCTTGACTTTGAGGATCCGAGGCACAGTGCAGGGACAACATGTCTCAGTTTTGGTAGACAGTGGGGCCACCCACAATTTCATTGATGCCCAAATGGTTTAGAGGCAGGGCATCACTATAGAGGAGTTCAAGGGGTTCTCAGTTCTAGTGCCAGGGGACAGGACTATGCAGTGCACCCGATATGTTCCCGCTTTGACAATGACCATGGGGAACTACTCAGTGACAGATCATTTCTTTGTTGTGGATGTGTCGAACACCAACGTGGTGATGGGTGTCTAGTGGCTCTACTCCCTTGGCCGGGTCACCACTGATTGGAGGAAACTGGAGATGGAGTTCACAGGGCTGGATGGCAAGTTGGTAGTTCTTCGGGGCATGCATTCATATCCTCCACAGATAGTTTCAACACACAAGATGGAGGCTGACTTGAGGCATGGGGACATAGCATGGGCAGTGGAGCTGAGGATTTCAGAGGTTGGGGGACAGCCCAAGCCACCTCACCCAGACATACAGGCCATCTTGGACAGATACCCAGTAGTGTTTGGGGATATACCACCAGGGCAGCCACCTGATAGGGGATTTGAGCACACCATTGAGTTGGAGCCTAGGGTGCAGGAAGTTATCACCACTTATTATAGGCATCCAAAGGTGTACAAGGACCTAGGTTGCACGAAACGAGGAAACGGGTACGAGTTTCTGAAACGGGAAGCGATATGAAACGCGACCTCCCCAAATTTTGGAAATGGGGAAACGCGAATATATATATATATATATATATATATATATATTGAAAATATTTATATATATATATATATATATGTGCAATCATAAAGCATAAATGATACATTATAATTTATTACACTTAAACATTAAGATTTAATTTACATCACATTTACTCATGAATGATCACATAATGAAAATAAAAATATCGGAATATCCAAAAGCAACCTTTATTATATATCCAAATCTCAAAATCAGCCTTTATTTATATTAATATATGAGGCTGCAAGTACAATAAAGACTATAAGGCTGCAAGAGAGAGATCCAAATTAGGATTTTCTGCATCCACATCCCATTCTTTAGAAGGACCACTGTTGTATTGGGAGTCTCCTCCTACATAGTCGAACGACCTTAGTGCTCTTGATTAAATACAAGTTTCATACCCTAGTACCCTACATGATCTTGATTATTGGGAGTTTCCCCTGCATAGAGGGCTTGGTTCTCTTGATTAAATACAAGTTCCATACCCTAGTACATGATAAAATCCAATGGAAACATTGCAATCCCCCTAATCTTGAAATCCTGAAAAACAGATAAGTCTGCTGGATTTTGAGTGAGATCTAAAATTCTACTTTCTCCATATGAAATCCAATGAGGGCGAAACCACTCTCAAACATCCTAAGTCATTTCATGGTAATGTTAAAAATTTAAGTAAAAGGATGAAAATGAAAAATAAAGGAGAATATCACTTTTACTTTAAGAATTTAACATTACCATGAACTGCATATGCCTCAAACTTCCTGATGAACTGCATATCAACACTAGGGCAAAAATTCACTTTTATAACTTTAGACACGCATCTAGAAGCAACTAGAAGTCACTAACATACCCTAAAAATAAATTAAAAAACAAATTAAAAAAAACACAAGTTAATGAGGAAACATGGGTCGTACGGCCGTGAAACGCGTTTCCGGCCGTACTGGCCACGTTTCCGTTTCGGGAAACGTGGCAGTATGGCCGGAAACGTGTTTCACGGCCGTACCAAACGCGTTTCCGCGTTTCGTACCAGTTTCCGTATGGAAACGGACCTCTGTACCACGTTTCCTACAACATAGACAAGGACGAGATTAAGTGTGCCATCAAGGATTTGTTGGCATTGGTACACATTAAGCTAAGTTCTAGCCCCTTCGCTTCATCAGTTGTTCTGGAAAAGAAGGATGGGACTTTGTGCATGTGCATTGATTACAGGGCGCTCAACAAGAAGACCTTGAAGAATCGTTACCCCATTCTGCGCATTAATGAGTTGATGGATGAGCTTAGAGGAGCCAAGTACTTCTCTAAGATAGGTTTGCGCTCGACGTACCATCAGATCAAAATGAGGGATCAGGACATCCCCAAGATGGATTTCAGGTGCCACTATGGGAATTTTGAGTTCTTGGTCATGCCCTTTGGGTTGACCAATGCACCTACCACCTTTCAGTCATGCATGAATCATGTATTTTGTGGGTAGTTGCGGAAGTTTGTGTTGGTATTCTTCGATGATATCTTGATTTACAATCGGACGTGGGAGGAGCATTTGTAGCACGTGGAGATGGTGTTGCGTATCTTAGAGGAGCAACAATTCTACGCCAAGTTGTCCAAGTGTGAGTTTGGGCTAACAGAGATGCTCTACTTGGGACATATCATTGGCACAGATGGAGTGAGGGTGCATGAGGAGAAGATCAGAGCCATCCGAGATTGGCCTAAGCCCTGGAATGTGACCGAGTTGAGGGGATTCATAGGCATATGCACCTACTACAAGAAGTTCATAAAGGGCTTCTCATAGCTAGCGGCTCCCCTCACAGATCTGACAAAGAAGGGGGCTTTTACATGGATAGACAAGGCATAATCGACATTCGATCGCCTCAAGGAGGTGATGAGTAGTTGCCTAGTTTTGGCACTCTCGGACTTCACACAGCCATTCACATTAGAGTGCGATGCATCAGAAGAGGGGGTTGGCGCAGTATTGTCTCAGGATGGACACCCCATTGATTTTGAAAGTCGGAAACTCCTTTCCCCATGAGAGGTTGTATTCTATTTATGACAAGGAGATGTTGCCCATCATGCATGCATTGGCCAAATTTTGATAGTACCTAGTGGGCAACAGATTTCGGGTGAAGACTGACCACAATAGTCTTCGCCACTTTATGGGGCAGCAATGCCTCAACGACAAGCAACAGAGGTGCGTCAACAAAGTGCAGTGCTATGACTTCGATATTGAGTATGTTAAGGGCAAGCACAATATAGTAACAGATGCATTATCCAGGAGACCCACGACACTTTCACTCATGAGCATTTGCCATGATTGGAAGGCACAGTTGTTGGTAGAGTACTCCAAGAACTAGTGGGCATCTGAGATTTTGGAGGGTATTCACGTTGATGAACGCTACAGAGTGATGGCCGAGGTCATTTACTCCTCAACGACAAGCAACAGAGGTGCGTCAACAAAGTGCAGTGCTATGACTTCGATATTGAGTATGTTAAGGGCAAGCACAATATAGTAACAGATGCATTATCCAGGAGACCCACGACACTTTCACTCATGAGCATTTGCCATGATTGGAAGGCACAGTTGTTGGTAGAGTACTCCAAGAACTAGTGGGCATCTGAGATTTTGGAGGGTATTCACGTTGATGAACGCTACAGAGTGATGGCCGAGGTCATTTACTATAAGGGGAACATATTCTTGGTGTCATATTCACAATTGAAGGACACAGGGTTGAAAGGCACTTTGAGGTGGGAGACTTGGTGATCTTGCGCCTCCAGCCATACAGATAGTCCACGCTAAAGCAAAAGGAGGCCGAGAAGTTGTAGCCATGTTTTTATGGGCCCTACAGGGTGGTCAGGCGGATTGGAGAGGTGGCATATGAGCTTGAGCTTCCACTTGGGAGCAAGGTTCATAATGCTTTTCATGTCTCATGCCTCAAGAAGGTATTTGGACAACATTTGACAACAGCCACTAAACTACCCTTATTGGATGATGAGGGGCATTTATTACTTGAAGCCGGAGGCCATTTTGGAAACGAGGGAGAGAAGGATAAGGAGAAGGATTATCAAAGAGTATTTGGTTTCGTGGAAGAATTTGCCAGAGGAGGATTCCACATGGGAGCGTGAGCACATCTTACAGCATCCGACATTGCAGTTGCTTGGGGACAAGCAACATTTGGGAGGGGAGGACTATGATATTCCCACTTATTGCTAGGTGAGAATACAATTTTGTTCAATTTTGATAATTTTGGATTTCCAACTTAGGAGAAGTGGGTTGGAGGACCCCACTTTCAATTTTTGGCTAAGGAAGGCACTCACATAAGGAGAAAGAGGCAAATCGAATACTTAGTGGGTTGTGGGGGCCACCCAAGAGGGAAATACACACCCCTTGGGCAATTTGTGCTTTTGGATGGAGGAGTTCGATGTATGGGTCCCACATGAGGAGGAGGCAACCCAAGGATAAATAGAGGAAGCACACATCATTTTGGGACCTTTTGACACTTAGACAAACTCACTCACCTAGCACACTTGAGCTGTTGAGCCAAGTCTGCAAGTGTTGTTCAGCACAAGAGGTTTCTAGGGAGAAATCTCAACTCTTCTTCGGTGGACTCTGAGTGCCATCCTAGGAGAGCCATTGTTGTGTGGTGGAGTTGTTCCAGAGGTGATTTTCCAGGCATATTCATGGCTATCTAGAGCAGTGAGGGCGTAGAAAAGGGAACTACGCTTTCCTGGGGAAAGCAAGGGACATTGCAACTACCTTTCCGGGCTTTGAGGGGTCATTATTAAGGTGAATTAGCAACAATTTTGCAGGGTTTTGTTGGGTCTTTGGAGGGGCCACACTTCACGCCAAATTTCTTTCTTCTGCGCAGCACAAAGGTGTTTTGTCTAGGGCTTGCGCAGTCCTTGGTGGAGGCTACTCATTGTGGAGGTTGGGCTGGTGATTTGGGTGTTGAATTGGTTGGGGAATTTGAGGAGAAATTTAAGGGGAAATATTCAACATTTTTGGGACACAGAATTAGCAGCGTTTCTAGGTGGGTCAAATTACCTAGCAGTTGGAGGAGGACGCTGAAATTGGGGGTAATTTCGAGGGTCTGAACTAGACCAAACCCTTTCTAGGTTTTGGTGGGTTATTTGAGAGGAGTCTGGGGTTAATTTCCTGGAATTTTTTGAGCACCAGAAGGGGGTCAAACAACAGTTCTACTTCAGCCAACAGTGTAGTTTTACTAGGGCCAGCGCAGAACTCAGAGGGGATTGAAGCTACAGCATCCAGGCACTCATCTTTTCCACTTGGGACTTGTTTAGCTTGCCTTGGGCAAGCCCAAGTGCACTCATTTCATGCTTATATGTACCCCTATTGATTTATAATAAAATGGCTCAATTGGTGCAATTTTCTGGTGCATTTCTGGACATTTAATTTTGTGTGGGTTTGTGTATTGCATGTACCATTGTATGCTTTGTTTATCACTATTGATTTTCCGTTAGGAATATTACACTAAGTTATTTCAAGTCTGATATGCATCATTTTGGGGTTTGATCTATAGCTTTTAAGTAATCTCATAATCATTGGTAAATCATTGGATATCATTTGGAAGTTGAATGCATTGATTTTCTAGCTTATTTTGGATATATAGCTTTTTGACTGTTGATATAAATTGCAAACCTCTGAAAGCAAGGTTCCAGCATGATAAAACACATATAAGTCTCTATAATTGGCTAAGGGAATTCTACAATTCATCATTATTGATGGTTGATGTGATTTAAGCTTAATTTTTGTCATTGGCATCTAGTTTCACTCTTACATTTTAACACACAAGTGCTCTAATCAAGTTAATAAGTGTTTAATTGGCTAATTGCTCTAAGTGACATTGTGGATTAATGCTCTCGTTATCATTATTGTCAAAGGATAATTGGATTCACTGCTCATTGGTGAATTGGATATCTCTTGTGGATCTCATAATCAAGTGTACTCATAATTGTCACAAGAGATCTAAATTTTCTTGTGTATCTAATTGGCATAAGTGGTGATTTATTGATTATTATCTTGCTATTTGTCTTGAGAAGAATTGATCACTTAAGCGATTTTCTATTGGTTGTATTGGCCACATTTTCTGGCACCATTGAGTTTAAGAAATTTTCTCTTGTGGTTGAGGTTGTTATTCATCTAATTGTCTAAGTATTTCATTCGTTAGTAATTGAGTACTTATGTAAACAAATAAATCTCACTTTAAGAGCACTAATCTCTTGCACTTGTATTCTAGGATTAGCTTCTTGCATTAATAAAATTCACTTCCAAGCATAACCTTGGTTGATAGAAATATAGGTCCACCTTTCTCACTTTAGCTTGAGGAGCCTAGCATCTCTTTAGCGGTTAACACAGAGACCTTGTAGTCGACAGAGCCATAATCTCTGCAGCGCCGGGAGCATTGGTTGGTTAGAACCTCAAGGGAGGTATCATAAACCAAGGCTCAACTTGGTTCCCCCAAATTTCTCTCTCACAACCTTCTCTAGAGACTAGCTTCAAATCAATTAAGAGAGAGGACACACTAAGAATAGGCATACAAATCTAAAATTTACCAAGATTCTACATCTCCACTAGTTTGTAGGATTTACATTTCATATAGGATAGTGGAGCATCCTCAAGCAACCACTGTTCATCCAGTAACATGGTAAACAATCTAAAGCAAGTAATTGAATCCATTTAAGGCACTGGTCTTTCAAGATAAATCTAATCTTTAAAAAACTTGCTAATTCAACCAAGTGGTTAGAACATTCAATTGTGTCTCCCGGACTTGTTGGTTTCAAACAGATCTCTCATCTTCACATTTGATAAAGACTACCCCCCATAGCTTACTGTAGGGAGACAGCTAGAACGAAGAGTGCACAAATCAGAGTGACAACCCCCACCATGAGCTTTGTTGCAACTTGACCTATAAAGTTTGGAAGAAAACAAGTGTTGGAATTTCTAAGTGTATCCGTTAGAAATCCTTCATGTACTTTCCGATTTATTTCTTCCTACTTGTTCTGTTAATTAACAAGTTATTTACCATGTAAATACTAAAAATAAATACAAGTACATGCTCAACACATACAAATCATCAACTAAAGGAAAAACAAGCACACAAGTGACACCGTTCTTTTTAAACTAATGTCCCCGGAAAAATCCAATGTGGGAAAACCGGTGCAGTTATCTGAGGGTTTTATTATTAAGCGGTTTCAGAGTACAATCTGGGTGCCAGAAATGGCTCACCCAACAGAGAATGCCCTCAGCAATAGTACCTCTCAGTCGGAGACAGATATCAGCCCCAATCTGCCCCATGAAATCTCCCAGCGTCACCCCAACTCGCCCTACGTCAGCCTCTGGAGGCACTGCATCAGCCTCTAGAGCCTCCGCGTCACCCACGTTGGCTCTCTCTGGCATTCCACAGCTCCTGGCTGCCTCTGCGTGGGCCCTGACTGGCTCTGCATGGCCTCTAGCTGGCTCTGCATCCCTCTCTCCCGGCTTCTCTGTTGATGCACCAGGTACCCTCTCTGCCTCTCTGATTCTGTATTCAATACCCCTCAGCTGCAACTCTGATCACTCCTTCGATTTCCTCAACAAACCCTGCCCCAGAAAATCGAATTCTTGATCAACTCGATGTGTTCTCCAAGTGACTCTCAAGCCTCCTCTTATACCTTTCTCGTTGACAATTCAACGACCGAGATTAAGTCCCTAATCAATGGCTAAGATTAGATTTGGCTTGATCCATGACTTTTGGACCATTCTAACTCAGTTTTATATTAATTCACATTAATATTTTATTTTCCCTAAGTTTAGACTTAGGGATTCCATTAAAAATATTAATTATTTTAATATCTCCCAAACTAGTTAGATTCTGCCCAAACCATTTCTGGGTATTGGAGATCTCATGTGCTTTAGCGTCTCCACCAATTTTCGTGGCTAGACCACATCCGATGCTACCCCAAATCAACACTCCCTCTTAAGGAGGACTGCGCTCTAGTAATACTCCTCACTGAGCATCACCCTGATCATCCGGCATCAGTCCCTGTGCTGATGCTAGGCCGGCTGTCCAACATCCTCTGCACTGCTGCATCATGTACTGCTACCCATGGCCCTGCCAGTGTCACTGCTGCATCTATTCGACAGCTCCTTCTGCATCCGTGTTACTGCCCATGGCCCTGCCACCACCATTGCAGCCCCTCTCATCATGTTGCATCGTGTTGCCCATAGCATTGCCACTGCTAACAGCTGCACTGCAACTCAGTTGCTGAGAAGTATGTAACTGATCTCCCAACTCTGACATCTCTGTAAGGCTAGAAACACTCCAATGTTGAAGCTCCCTCTGTCACTAACAAGTGCTCCCTCTCTGACCTTTGCGCTACTGCAACAACTCTATGCATCTCGCATTGCTGCCTCACGTTGTCTTGGGACTCCTGCACTGTAGCTCCCTCTGTTGCTCCATTCACATCCATCTCTACTGACATCCACCAGTCCTGCTACTCCTCTTCAAGGCTCCCGTAGCAAGGTATAATACAAGAGGTTGGGTACCTTGAGGATCTTGCCCCCCTCATCGCATGTAATCCGTCTGACTATAGCACCATGTCTCCCCACTTCCTCTTAAGTGGCGTATGAGCACTCATTGCATAGTCATCATCTGTCTCCACTTCTTTCTCCGCCCTTGCTAGCGCAACCTTGGTCTCAGAAGCCTATCCCTTGCTCTTCTTCCTCGGACACTGGCTCGCATAGTGACCCAGTTCACCACAGTGGAAGCATTTGACTTGGAGAGGTCCTTCTTCTTCCGTTTCTCTTGCTTTCCCTCAGATGCTAGGGCAGCATCCTCCTCTTCCTCCATCTTGATTCTAACCCCGTTGTCGTTGCTTCCCGCCTTGGTTAGCCTTTTGATCTCTTCTTGACGAAGAGCCACCCACAGTTCCTCCCAATCTGGAAGGGTCGACCTGCCCAATATGCTCTGAACAAATACCTCCCAATCCTCTGAGACTGCGTTCAATGCAGTCCTCACCATCATCTCCTCATTCGGCGTGGCCCCTATGGAAGTCAGCTGATCCCGAATCTCCTGATCTCGAATCTCCTTCAATCGACCGAGGAAGGTGTCTATCTATTCTCCCTTCTGCATCTGGTATGACCGCAGCTGATTTTCCAGTAGCATCTTCCTCTGCACAGAAGTATGCTGATACAATTTCGTCAGGGCCTCCCACATCGCATTTGCCGTGTCCTTTTCGGAAATATGTGGTACTACATGGTCCTTGACCCTATCAAGGATGATGCTCTTGGCCCTTGCCATTGCCTCCTCGTACTTTTTGTTCTCATCCGGGTCAACTGGGATCACTATCGTGTTCAAGGCAAAGTGCTTGAGACAATTCCTGTCTAGAATGGACAAGATCTTGGCCTTCCAGACTACGAAGTTTGAGGCTCCATCTAGTCTGTCCTGATCTCTTACCCCGTTCACTGCCATTTTGTTGCTCCTCTTTCGACTCTTCCGAGTCTCTCTACTTCCCTCTTGGAAGTTCTCAGTGTGACTCCCTCTGAGCCTCGATTTCCCTCCTGGAAACCCCTCTGCCAATGTCGAGATGCCCCCACTTCGATCGTTAGTGCAGCTGCACCACTAATCTGGATTTCTTGGCTAGAAATCCTTGGCAGCAACTCCCTCCTCCTTGGTCTTGCCCTGTTAGGTACTGTTCTGACCACAGTACCCCACCAGCTTCACTCCGCAACTTACCCACAACCTCCTATGCCCCAGCAAACTGAAGGTTAGAGCCTCTAAGCTCTGCGCAATCCCAACACCAGCAAAATCCATACCTCCTAGCCACGAGTGTCAATCCTTCCTCACTGAGAAAGATGACCGGGCACTACGTAGGTCAACTCTGCTCCTCTCTGCCACTGTGTTGATCCTCTTCCCGGCTCAAACTGATGACAACGAAGCTATCTTGGAGATTCTTATACATCATTTGGTTAAAGCATTTGTTACAAGTGGCACCTTTGCAAAAATTGTTTGGAACCCCTCCTTCTGCGAACCTGTGAAAATATTCAAAGCATCAAGTCATTTGCTTATCTTTTGATCTGGTTGAGTTTCCTTTTGCAAAAGGCTGAAAGCAAAACCCAAAAGTTCCAGGCATCAGTGACATAAAATAATTAATCAATGTTATGGTGTTTAGTTTGCATGAGTTTCCACTAAGGCAAGGGCTATATATGTGGTAATTAAAATGCTATAAGTTAGATCTCTTGAGGTAGGATGTTATAGATGGGCTCCATTTATAATCATAGGAGTCACACTTGAATGAGAGATTGTATAGGACTAACTTCACAAATGTTTCATGTCAGCATTGTCGTGGGGTGCAAATCATTCAACATAGTTTCTGGACATGCAAATGCCCAGGGATGTTGGGATTTTCTCTGGGACTTGGCATCACATTTTGCAGAGTGGAATCTCTTGGAAAGCTTCCTTTCCAGCAAATGTTAACTCCATTGGTTCTTTGCATTTCAAAGGATCATGGTATAATATTAGAGTTACTTCCTTGTATCTTATTTGGAATCTTAGATGTACAACTACCTTTCTTAGCTCCTTATTCTCTATTTCTTCTTTTAGAGAAGGTCTCCTTGTCAATCTAGCCATTCAATTTTATGATAAAGGCACTCTAACCTGGAGAGATGCAAGAGATTGTGAAATTTGGGTGTAGCAAAATTTAAACACCTCTCCTATGTCCTTTAGATAGACTGGATGCCATTTGTATATTATTCTTTTATCTCGTTTCTTTGTAATATTAGAACTAGAGAAATACAGTGAAATATCAAAACATGAACTAGTTACAGTAAACAAATAAACATGCAATCTGAAAACTCTAGAAGAACAAAAAATTTAGAACATTATTGAGCAGAAATAATAGAGTTGAGCCATTTTATTAAATATCCAATGAGAATCTAAGTACAAAATATAGTGGAATGTGTGCACCTGGGCTTGCTAAAAAAAGCACGCAAAACCCAGGTGAGAATGAAGAAAACTCCATGTTGAAATGGCTAACTGGTTGTACACCCTATCCAGAAATTTACTGCTACTATTGGAGGTAAACTGATATTTGAGGCCTCAAATTTCCTCCAAAAATTCTAAAAAAATAGAAGAGGCTCCTCACACCCCAACCAACAAAACCTAGAAATCTTTTGAGTTAATTTCAGCTGACCCAAAAAGACCAAAATAGTGCAAAAATCTCAGTTAAACCATCAATTTCCCTACTATAAGAATGAGGATTTCAGGCCCAAATATTGCCCGAAAAATTCTAAAAAATTAGGACAATGCTCCCCAACCTCGGACCAACAAAACCCAGAAAGATTTTGGGCTAATTCCAACCTCCCAGAATTACCCAAAATTATGTGAATTTACCCATTGTCCAGCTCTGCGTCCCACCAGAAAAACTACAGTTGCTCCACCCAAAATCCTCCACCAAATAACTAAGAAATCACTGAGAAAATATCTTGTGAAATAGTAGAGTGAGGTTCTAGCTATTTCCAGCACAAAATTGCTTGACAGCTTCTCAACAAAATGGTTTAGAAAAACCCTAGCGCGGGCCCTAAGAAGAATTCGGCCCACACAAATGCAACAATCTCAAGCTCTGAAACTCCACAAGGAATTTTGTCTTCCTCCAAGCGAAATTCATGGAAATTCTTTAGGCAAATTTCCTCGACAATTTCCTCCTCCAAGCAACTCTATTTCTGCTACTATGTCCTCCTGAAAAATTCATCCCACCTGTTGCAAAGATAAAATGACTTACAAAATTTAGAAAAAGAAATATGATATATCCAATTAGCTCCAAATTTCCCTCCTAGGGTGACACTCTCTGTTCACCGAAAGAGAGTTGGGATTTTCTGCTTGGAAATCCTTGTGCTAAACGGAAATGGTTGACATGACTCAACAACTCAAGCAAACACTCCAAATTAAAAATGAAATGTCAAAATAGAATGACCAAAATGAGGCTTTGGTCTTCCTTTTATGGTTACTTTCTCTTCCTCATACCATGGTTCTATTTCTCTCACACTATGCTTTGATACCATGGTTTCATTCTTCCCATGGTTCAATTTCCATTTAGCTAATCTCCACAACTTATCTTCACTTTAATTTTTCTTCTTTTCCCAAGTCCCAACCATTTCCTTTTCTCCAGAATTTATTTAATATCTCCTAATTTTATTTATCTAAATATATATTAATCACCAAAATTGCAAAATTGGGAATTTCCTTGTCAAAATTTTTAATTGGCAACATGACAGTCCTCCCCACCAAAAATTGTTTGTCCTCAAGCAATGTCCGAACAAGTACACACTTAGACTGGTGATCACCATTGTAATCCACCAATAATACAAGGGTCCCAAATGTACCACTTAGTCATCCCCAATCTCAACACTATCCCGACCAGTGTTGCACGAAGCGCCCCCCCCCAGTTCCAAGCCCCGAAGCATGTCCCATACGGAAGCGCCTAGGAAGCTTGGCCGGAAGCGGCGCTTCCGAATTCGGAAGCGCCGCTTCAGCTTTTTTAGCCGCTTCCTGGAAATTTGGAAGCGCTGTACGGAAGCACCGAAGCGCGCTTCGTACGACGCTTCGGGCATCGGAAGCGTGGCGCTTCGAAGGAGGAAGCGTACGCTTCCGTACGCTTCCAGAAAAGCTTCCGGAAAAGCGTTTAGAAAATCGTTTTTTTTCAAAAAAAAAAATAATTTTAGATGAGTTTGCTTGTTGGGGGTGGGTCCACCTTAGGTTAGGGTGACGAATGAAGGCACAAAAAAATATAAATATAGCAGATGCTCCCTCATGGTAATGTTAAATTCTTAAAGTAAAAGTGACATTCTCCTTTATTTTTCATTTTCATCCTTTTACTTAAATTTTTAACATTACCATGAAATGACTCAGGATGTTTGAGAGTGGTTCCAGCCTCAGTGGACTTCATATGGAGAAAATAGAATTTCATATCCTATTCAAAATTGAGCAGACTTAACAGTTTTCAGGAATTCAGGATCAATGGGATTGTGGCATTTCATTAGATTATATCAAGTATGAAGGTATGCGATTAGCATTTAATCAAGAGCACCAAGCCCTATATGTACCCTAGTGTTGGTGGTGTTAATTATTGAACTCCTTTGTCACGCGGCACGCCCTTAGCAAAAAATTACCTTTCAATCAAGTCAAAATCATCGATCAAACATGTTAAGCTTTTTCTACCATATTTTAAGTCTTGAATTAGGTAGTTTGATCAAAATTGGGCAATGTTGACTAATATCCCTAGACAATCGAGGTAGAGGCAAAGGCTAGACAAGAGGAGAAGAATCTAGATTCTAGATCATTAATGTACAATGGATGTTATATCTATCTTGATTTATGCAAAAATATGCATGTTTTCATGTCTTCTACAATTAATTTGGTATTTGGGATGTTTGTTTTGAGTATAAATGCAAAAAAATATAAAATATATATATATATAGCAGACGCTTCCGCGGACGCTTCGCTTCCTAGATTTTTGGAAAATGACGCTTCGGCATCCCGCTTTCGCTTCGCTTCCGCTTCGTGCAACATTGATCCCGACATGAAGGAATCCCTCGATATTAGGATCCCAAGCCATCCTAATCAATGTGAAGCACAATGTGCTCCACTCAATGTCCAGCCAAATACAGGTACTAGAAGCCCACTGCATACTATCAATAAGTAGAGCATCACAATAATAAATAATCCTAAGCAACTCATCGCGAAGCTGCCCTGTTGGGTAGACAATCTCATGTACATCAGGAGTAGGCACCTAAAGATACAATTCAACCCCTGTGGAGATGAATTCTCGTCTGCATGAGCTCCCCCTGATCTCCTCCTATTGATCATCCTGCCATGCTAGTGAAGTCCCCCATGCCAACAACAAACCACTAAAACCCAATGGAAGATCTGAATGATCTCCCCCTGAGGGTAGCTGAACCACAAAATCTTGTGATGCCTGAATCCCACGCCAGTCTCCAAAGGGTGCCACCATGCTAACGCTGCGCCAATCTAACTATGACAAACTTCCATCGTGCATAGATTGTATCCTCCTCGCTTGGAATCTGATGGCGAAAAATTTGTGAAGGCCAAGCTCATCTTGCCCTAGCATCTCCATGATATCAATGTCTACCCATCTACTGCCAATCTCGGTCCAGAGCAGTAACAAGGAAAATTGCCTTGCCATGTGACTAAGGCCTTGGCACTCCCCCATATGTCAAACCAAGAGTGAGTTGGGTCACTCTACCTTGATCTTGCTCGTCACAAAATAGAGTAACCAATCATCCAACAAAATCCCTGGATCGCATAGCCATAATGGTTGTGGCATAGTCCCGACAATTGTTGGCACCAACTCGTGCCACGTCTCGGGACCCTGCATGCAATCAGTATATGTACTCGATACTTCTTGAATCATTCTACTGCGTGTAAGACTGCCATGCCATGCTGTGAGATTTGTTATCCTGCCTCCCGTAGGTGCTGCCCAAAACTTCCTAGAATCTAAACATCTGCCTACAAGATGGGTCCACCAACCGCTATATATGCTCCTGAGACATCTCAAAATGTCTTGCCTAACAGGTGTCATGCATCTCCCTAAATGTGGGCTCAAGGGTGGAGCACATGCTACCCCTGCAGCAGATCGAACATCCCTAAGCCTGCACCTGCCAACTCGCACCCTGACCATATGCCACAGCTGGAAAGCCTCTCTCCTGATGCACCATGTCCTGTCCAACTGTCTTAGATGAACTTCCTGGTTCTCATTGCTCGTGATGAGAGCATCAAGAGACAATAGCCAAGTCCCTTGTGTCAGTGTGCAATGTTGGAGAGTGATAAATGGAAGCTCATGATCAACCCTGTGATCAACTCGCTCTCCAAATCTGGGTGTGCCAAACCCAATGGTGTGCCTGACGTCCCCGTTAGGAGATCTCTCTGGTGGCAACACTCCAATAACCTGTTGTGCATCATCATGCTTTGTTGTACATAAATACACACCCCTACACTCCTTTGCATAACATTGAACTCCGAGGCACAACTCCATGCACCACTGGATACCAACACTCACTATCATACCACCCTATACCATATGGCATCCCATATGTGTCAATGCATCTGTCACTCCACTAGCAAACTCGATGTGGTGTAAGTCACTCCTCCCACTCCATGGTGCAAATCCACGCACCACAACACACCGCCATGCATCTACGTGCTCACCTGCAAACCACTTCTCGACATTGCATGCTCCTACATGCCACTGGATGCCATGATCTAAAGCTGAGATAGTACGCGTCGGCCCGCACCTTACCAGTATCACCACCTCCACTGTCGCATCACCATACCCTCTGATGTATGGACCTTGCCTCCAAAACCTCCCTAAGAGACACGAGAGGTGAATCCCCCTATGTACCAGTGGCGATGCCACCACTGTGTTGCTCCTCCGTGACCATTGTGCCCCACATAACTGGGGAGAACCCTCGACCCTATACAAGGCACTATCTGGTGGCCTACCAATGCCACCTCCTCCTACAAACTCCTGCTAGAGTATGTTGATCATCCTGTGACTCCATGCACAACCAACATGCTCAAAAAACTCGCGGAGTCTACCTGCTCCCCTGTCAACCCAACCTGTCACTAATGCTGATGGAGATCCAAAAGTGTGGATGCTTAGTCACTGGATCTGTCACACTGCCAATGCCCTCACCATCTACATCCATGATGTGGTGGGGAATCAGAGGATACCACTGTAATATTCTAGCTAGAGAAATACAGTGAAATATCAAAACATGAACTAGCTACAACAAACAAATAAACATGCAATCTAAAAACTCCAAAAGACAAATTTAGAACATTGTTGAGCAGAAATAATAGAGTTGAGCCATTTTATTAAATATCCAATGAGAAGCCGAGTACAAAATATAGTGGAATGTGTGCACCTGGGCTTGCTAAAGAAAGCATGCAAAACCCAGGTGAGAATGAAGAAAACTCCACGCTGAAATGGCTCACTAGTTATACGCTCTGCCCATAAATTTATTGTTGCTGCTACTGGAGGCAAACTGATATTTGAGGCCTCAAATCTGCTCCAAAAATTCTAAAAAATTAGAGAGAGGTTCCTCACACCCCAACCAATAAAACCCAAAAATATTTTGATCTAATTCCAGCTAACTCGGAATGTCCAAAATAGTGCAAAAATCCCAGCTAAACAAGCAATTAGCGCCGGTATAAGAATGAGGATTTCAAGCCCGAATATTGCTTGGAAAATTCTAAAAAATTAGGACAATGCTCCCCAACCTTGGACCAACAAAACCCAGAAATATTTTGGGCTAATTCCAACCTCCCAAAATTACCCAATGTCTAGCTCTGCGTCTCACCAGAAAAACTACAACTGCTCCACCCAAAATCCTCCACCAAATAACTGAGAAATCACTGAGAAAATAGCTTGTGAAATAGTAGAGTGAGGTTCTAGCTATTTCTGGCACAAAGCTGCTTGACAACTTCTCAAAAAATGGTCTAGAAAAACCCTAGCACAGGCCCTAAGAAGAATTCGGCCCACACAAATGCAACAGTCTCAGGCTCTGAAACTCCACAAGGAAATTCGTCCTCCTCCAAGCGAAATTCCTGCAAATTCTTTAGGCAAATTTCCCCGACAATTTCCTCCTCCAAGCAACTCTATTTCTGCTACTACGTCCTCTTGAAAAATTCATCCCACCTATTGTAGAGATGAAATGACTCACAAAATTTAGGAAAATAAATATCCAATCAGCTCCAAATTTCTCTCCTAGGGTGACACTCTAGGTTCATCGAAAGAGAGTTGGGATTTTCCACTTGGAAATCCCTGTGCTAAACAACATTGGTTGACTTGGCTCAACAGCTCAAGCAAACACTCCAAATTAGAAATGAAATGCCAAAATAGAATGATCAAAATGAGGCTCTAGTCTTCCTTTTATGGTTGCTTTCCCTTCCTCATACCATGGTTCGATTTCTCTCACACTATGCTTTGATACCATGGTTTGATTTTTCCCATGGTTTGATTTCCATTTTGGTAATCTCCACAACTTATCTTCACTTTAATTTTCTTCTTTTCCTAAGTCCCAACCATTTCCTTTTCTCCAAAATTTATTTAATATCTCCACAACTTATTTCTCCTAATTTTATTTATCTAAATATATATTAATCGCCAAAATTGCAAAATTGGGAATTTCCTTGTCAAAATTTTTAATTGGGGACATGACATTCTTTCCTGCTAATATAAGCTGAATTTTTCATATATATATATATATATATATACACATAGAGAGAGAGAGAGAGAGAGAGAGAGATTATGCTTAAATTTGGTCATTAATACAATCAAGGGATGAACAATAATGAAAATGAATAATAAATTAGAAGAGTTAGAAGAATTAGAGACATACCGTTGATTCAATGATAACTGTTATCAAATTTAGCAAAAGCATGAAAATAACAATGTAATCAAAAGCCTTGCTCTTCACAAAGTTCTTAATGCAAGTACACGGTGCTGAATGGTAAAAGTTTGGACATCTCTCAAGCCACGAAGGCTGCAAAAGAATATCATTTTGAGCTGTCATGAGTAATGCAGATCAATGCTATAAGAAAGAAATGTTCAGTGAGCAGATCTAAACCACAACAAAACATTTCCATAATCAGCCATCATGAGGGAAAAGAGAATATTACCTCAACCTCTTTCTCAAACCTGAAGGAGATGGCATCACAAAGATCTGTAAATTCTACCTTATTTATCTGCATTCAGAAAACAAAGAAGAAGAAACTTCAGGATTAGAGTACTCCTAAAATGAACATAAGGGTTTCTATTACTTCACTGAACACTATTTCTGTTTCAAATTTTGGGGAAGCTATAACATGACAGACTAAAATGTCCAAACTGCATGACATACTCAAAAGAGTCTATGTTGAAAACACTTGGCAATCAGATTTTCAACTTGAAAATAATAAAAACCACATTATTATACAATATGCAACAGGCTTATGAGAACCTTTAACCATAAAATTGCCTCTGATTAAAGAAGTTACACACACTTCACAACTCAGACAACTAAGCGATGCAAAAAGAGACACTAAACACCTTAGAATGACAGATATACTGAGTAAGACATTCAGTAAAAGTTGAACATTAAGTCCACATAATAGAAAACCTCAAAGCTTGCAAATTTATTTGAAAGAAATAGTAATAATTGTTTCAATGTTGAGCACAAAATGTTGTAATTGTGGAAAAGGTTGATATAAATCAACAAAAAGATTGTGTCACTGAAATAATTAACCATAATGGAGTTTAAATGAAATTGTCATAGACAGCCGTAACGTGGTGTAATGGGAAAGTCTACGGCTGGCCATAATAGAGTACAATGGAAATTGCCTATTTACATATGAGAATAAAGCCAAGCCAAGGAAAAAATAGGTTAATTAAAAATAGTTTAAATCAAAATACTAACAGCTAAATTTTATATCATAACTAGTATAATAAGAAATCATGCATTATTCCCTATTACATATCGATGGAAATTAAAATATAACATAATTACTTTTTGATTTCATACAAAACATATGTAAATGGCCTTATCAATAACATTATATGGTTTTTGGTCCTTGTTACCACTCAATTTGTCACTCTGGATGTGCAAGGTCTTCACTGACAACAAATTGGTGAAACCAGAAAGATCCACCACTGTCACATAGGTTTTCACTTTCCACACTTCATGGTGAAAACAGATCACCTCTAGGGGAGCCACCCTATGAAAGAAATCCTTAACTAAAGCTTACGGATAGCCAACTTCAAGAAGGATTGCCACTTATATGTTTGTATTGAATTAAAAGAAAGGGTGCTCTGTTTTAATGAAGCTGGAAATTGCTCACAAAGTGTAGTCACTAGCCACTAAAGGTTGTCTTTGCTTTAACACTTAACTGTTTGAGGGTGTAATATCCCCAATTAATTGATTTTTGTTGAGGAGCATTTCAATTTTGCAGTTTGACAATTGGGGGATATCTTGGCCAGTGTTGTAGGAAACGCCCCCCTCCCCCCCAAGATCAAAACCCCGATCCGCGATCCGTACAGATGCGTGGGGGAAGCGCCGTCTGAAACGCGTTTCGGGCTGATAAACACGCTTCTTGGAAATTTCAAGAAGCGTGTGCCCGAAATGCGTTTCGGACGGCACTTCGGCCATACGAAGCGTCAAGCTTCCGCAAAAAAAATATAAAAAAAATGCAAAAAAAAAAAATATATATATATATATATATATAAAATATAAATATAGCAGACGGAAGTTTTGAATATAAATGCAAAAAAAAATTAATATCTATATATATATATATAACAGATGCTTCGCTTCCTAGATTTTTGGAAAATGACGTGGAATCGCTTCCAAAAAACGTCCCTGTTTTGTCCCCACTTCGTGCAACATTGATCTTGGCGTTTAAACTTAGGAAAGAAGGGTTAGGAGAACTCCACTTAACCTTTTCAAGGAAAGATGGCTCCCAAACATTAGAAGAGGAAATAAACCAAAATGCAAGTGGAAAGTGGGGCCAACCCAAAAGGGAATTCGTACCCCTTGCCAGAGTTGAATTGGTGGGAAGAGAGAGTGGAATGGACTGACTTGTGGGGACCCACATGGAGGAAGAAAAGGGGCAGCAAGATAAATAGAGGTAAAGGGCCTCATTTTGGGGACTTTTGCTCATTTGACAACCAAACCATTGTTTGCTCAAGCTTCTTAGCTGATTCAACAGAGTATTGTTCAGCAATGAGAATTCCAAGCAGAGATCTCACCCTACCTTTGGTGGACTTCAAGTGCCATTCCTAGGAGGTGTTCCAGTTCACATTGCGGAGCTGTTCCAGAGGTTATACAGGCAAATTTGTGGGTCTTTCTTAGCAGACTTGGCGCAGAAAGGGAGTACACACTTCCTGAGTGAGACATTAGTGGGGCAGTGCTTTTGTTGGGCTTTGGAGAGAGGGTTGGACACTAAATTTGCGGGAGTTTTGAGGGCTGATTGGGCATATTTCTGGAAGGGTTTTGCTGTAACCTCATCACCATTTTCCAGTGACTTTGTGGGCCTGCGTAGAGCCTTTCACTGAGCCACACATGGGAGCTGAGGGGTCGAGTATTTGGGGCTGATTGGAGCTGCATTTGGTGGAGACTTCCAGGGGTAAATTTGGCTAGCATTTGGCACCATTTTTGGGAGGGCAGAGCAGTGATTTCTTCAGGTGGGCCGAAATTCCCAGTGATTGGTGGAGCAGGAGAAATTGGGGTCAATTTTGGGGGTCAGAACTAGGCCAAACCCTTTCTGGGTTTTGGTGGGTTATTTGAGAGGAGTTCAGGGTTAATTTCCCGAAATTTTCTGAGCACTGGAAGTGGGTCAAACAGCAAGCCTTTTGCAGCAGACAGTGCAGTTCCTCCAGGGCAGCGCAGGGCACAGCTGAAGCTACACATTCCAGCATTTGGGCATTGCACTTTTCCACCTGGGGCTTGTCTAGCTTGCCTTTTTGGCAAGCCTAGGTGCACTCATACCAAACCCCCATTGTATTACAGTTGTATTTAATAAAATGGCTCAGTTGAGTGTTATTTCTGGTGGTATTCCAGATGTTCGCTTATATATTTGAATTTCTGTGTGTGTATGTTCTTATTCTCTTTGCTTATCACTGCATTTTCCTAGTAGGAATATTACAGAGGGCACTCTCATAAGTGCATTACTTTCAAGTTTAAATGGCAAACTCCAGTGGTATTTCCAGTTAAAGCTTTTATATGAAGAAACAAGGCTGGTTTGGGTGAATAACAAGTATGAATTTCCAAGAATGATAAGCAGAGCTTTTGACATGCAATTATGACTTTACAATCAGCATACAAACTAAGTGAAAGAAGGCTTCCATAAAGATATGAAATTATGCACCAGTATATCTTTAGTGAACTATTATAGTACAGACCTGTGTACATCTGATTATGACTCAGAAATTTATGATTCCCTTTATTGTTACAGCCTTATTGCTGATGTCTGATATAGTGAATTTAAAAATATTTCCAGCAATGACAAATAAAGTAGAGACAGTACTCTGTTTCCTATAAATTTGAGCATCAAAAATTCATTCTAACAGAATCTTGACAATAATTATAAGCCCATAGTTACAACTATTGCTTCTCTTTCAGCATACGAAGAGTTTTTCAGCGCAACTATGGGATTGTGAAATAGGACCTTTTCAAATGCTATTAAGTCACCCTTTTGTGAGTTCTGGTTAGGCTACAGACTCCAGAGTCAATATCACAATTCTAAGCATAGCCACACTCTCATACTATTAGTATTATTTTTATATCAGGTGTAAGTGTGCAAGAATTTCCAGCAATGAAGTATACTGGTAAGAGAAAAGTCTGCTATATGTGTGTTATATTTCACTCACCTGTTCAACACTCTTGAGGTCTATACCCTTTCCATTTTAGTTTTTAAAATTTCCATAATGAGGATGAAGGGTAGACTTAATATTTGTCAAGTCTGGTTGAGCTGAGGATGACATATAAATCTCATTAATAAGGGCAGTCCCAACAACCAGCACTACTTTGGGTATTAAAGCTGATAAACTAAGTAATCGGATTCGCCCCACCCCCCCCCCCCCCCCCCAACATGTTATGAATCGAGTGAATCGGACACGATTCTCAAGGGTCACGCCCGATTCGAGGCTACTGCATCTCCAGAAATTGGGATTTGTGTCTAACGAGAATCCGATTTGCTACCACAGAAAATCCCAAATTTCGGACACATGTTCTGCAAAAAGGGACCTGCATGCTTGACAACAGCCCAATTTCGGCCATTTTTCCTCACTTGCATTTGTGGTTTTGGAGCTGTGTGACTGTGGGAGAAACCAGCAAAGGAGATAGGTGTATTTTGGAGGTGATTCAAGCAACAGGTATGTGGATTTCTCTTCCATTTTTTCCTAGTTTTGCTACAGAAATGTGTCATTTTTCTCAATGTTGTGAAAAGCGCGAGCGGGATTAAATCGGCGTGGGGAACAAATCGGAAAAAATCGGAAAAATCGGGAAAAAAACGGAAAAAAAATCGTTTGGTACAAAAATATTCATTTTTTTCCATTTTTTTTCAATTTTTTTAATATCTAAACCATCTACAACATAAAATAAATACATTGACACATAAATATGATAAAAAAACTAATATATAAGATGTTTAATATCATTTCTAGGCTCTAGCGCTAAAATCACACATAACATTGAATCATGTCCTGAATAGTAAGTCCTGACTCCTGAGTCCCAACTCAGCCTCAAAATATCAACAAAAAATATGATAATGTATCTCATCATGTCATAATGTCATATACAATAAAATGAAAGTCTAATCCTATTGATTTCCTCTGCCCCTCTTGCGATAAAATGCCACAGCTTTCCCTTTCCCTCTAGATGTAGATGCTGGTGCCCGTGCTGGTGGAAATGGCAGTGGAGTCTGATGTGCTCTAGAAGCTGAAGAACTAGAAGTAGGAGCTACAGGAGGTAGACCACGTCCTCTACTAGTGGCAGTGGTAGCCCGGGTAGGCGGTGTCACCTCCTCCTCTTGTTCTTCCTCCTGCTCCTCCTCCTCCTCCTCCTCCACCTACTCCTCCTCCTGCTCCTCCTCCTCCTCCCCCTCCACTACATCCTGCACTAACCAATCATCAGTAGAATCCATGAGAGGCCTCTCGGCCTCAACCCTCCATGCAGCAGTGGTGTCAATCCCATCCAATGAGATGGCATCCACATCAGGTGTCCTCTCAAGTTGCCTCACCCACAATCGAAGATTGTAGTAGACGTAGACCATGTCATTAAGTCGCTGGGACTCCAACATGTACAAAGATCATGAAATAATAATTAATAATTAATATTATAAAAAAAATATTGTTTAATGAATTCAAAATTTTATTTGGAAATTTGCAATATTTTAAATGTTTAAGTGTTAACTTGTTGCGCTTCTTGTTGTGTATTTTTTCAAATACACTC
This sequence comes from Pinus tabuliformis, assembly GCA_031772625.1. Classification (NCBI taxonomy): domain Eukaryota; kingdom Viridiplantae; phylum Streptophyta; class Pinopsida; order Pinales; family Pinaceae; genus Pinus; species Pinus tabuliformis. The sequence goes on along the minus strand of CM062811.1, from coordinate 380,204,846 downwards.
CAGTTGCGCTCACATCCTGAGGAGCTGCATGTTTGGCTGAGGATGCGAATGGTAGGCTTTTGCAAAATGGGTACCCTGCCACCATACATTTTCCACCATGCATCTACAACAAAATTACAAATAAAATTTTAAATAAATATAAGAAAAAATGGAATTTGAACTTTGAAAAGACAATGAAATTTGAAACAAAGTTACAAACTAAAAAATACCTGGCATTTTAATCGTCCTATCAGTGATAGCCATCTCAAAGCCAAATGTGCCACCTGCCATCTTATATGTCTCAATTTGTTTAGAGATCTCTATACGTTGTTCTGGAGATCGCACCATCTTCTGGACACAGGATAAGAATCCATCCATGATCTCAGCATCAAAATCAAACCCACATGCATAGGAAAATGCAGGGTTCAGGAAAAACCCAGCAGCATGAATGGGACGATGGAGTGTGTTGTTCCATCGCTCATCAATCACTCCCCATAGAAGGAGTTGTTTCTGAAACCCATCATCTCCCTTATCATCATAGTAGGCCCGAATGGCTTCTTTGGCCCTGTCCATGGCTTCATACAAATAGCCCATTGTGGGCTTCTCACCATCAACCAACCGAAGAACCTTTACCAAAGGTTCAGTAACAGCGCACACCTCCTGCACTCCTGCCCAGAAGTCTTCCTGGTATGAAACTAGTCTGCATACGGCCTCTCCTTTTGGTTTGCAGCTCATTGACAAAGCACGCCACTCCTTTGAAAGAAACATTCTCTTCACATCCCACATCGAATTCAAGAGGGATTGAAGAGATATGAAACTCGTGGCAAACCATGTAATGGCGGGGCGCACCAACTCTTTGTTGTTGGTGAATCTTCTCATCAAGCTAAGCACAGATGTATGATTATATATAAATTTTGTGATGCTTTTTGATGAGTCAACAATATCTTTGACAAAGGGAATTTTCCCTATGTCCTCTAACATCAAATCAATACAATGGGCAGCACAAGGTGTCCAAAATAAAGTAGGATGCCTGTCCATAAGCATTCTACCAGCAGCAACATAATTTGCAGCATTGTCCGTTATGACTTGGACAACATGTTGTTCACCCACCTCCAAAATAAACACATCCAGCAAATCACATAAAGTTCTTGCATCTTTGATTTGATGAGATGCATCAACAAATTTGATAAGCATAGTCCCCTTGGGACAACTAACCAAGAAGTTTATAAGGGTTCTCCCCTTTTGGTCAGTCCAACCATCTGACATAACACTGCATCTTGTTTGTGCCCATGATGCCCTAAAATCCTCCAATCTTTGGGTGCAGTCACGCTTTTCATTTTGAAGAATCCAACCTCTGAAATCATGATAAGAAGGGATTTTGTACCTCAGGCCAACACTGGCAATAGCATCAACAGTAGGTTGGAAAAATGGATTATTCCTTACAATGCTGAAAGGAATATCACTCCAGAGGAGAAATTTTGCCATCAACCTGTCAGCTTGTTCTTTATCAGTGCTTTTTAGCATTGAACCGATAGATGGTTGTGAACCAGGTGTGGTTCGAGGAACAAAAAATGATGATGCTGCAGTAGAACCAGTGCCACTTGGCCCACTTCCTTCAGCTGACCTTTTTAGTTGCCTTTTGAGTTCTTCTTTGGCCTCTCTAGTGTGCTCTAATTCTTCCAATGCTCTCATGGCTCTTTGGATAAGTTCAAGATTTGTATTTGTACAGGGCCACACATCATGTCCAGGGATTTGTGCAAGGTGAACTTCAACCTGTACACCCCCCCGTATATGTCCTTTCCACACAACTTGCAATTCAAGTTTTGTCTATCATTCGGAGCTTTAGGTTCACCGTATTCCCAGAAAGGATCCAATTTCCTTGGCATGTTTGTTTTTGAACTTTGAATTTGCAAACCTATGGGAAAATAAGGATTAGGAAATAGGAATTTAGGATTACAATTATCATTTACAAAATTACAAGTTACAAATTTCCAGAATCCAAAGTTCCAAACCCAAGTTACCCAACCAAATGGCAAATGCCAAAAACAATGAAAAAACATAAACAATGTTTAAACAAAATGAAAAAAAAAAAAAAATTGGTTCCCATAGTCATACCAAGTTACCCATCCCAAATCAATGAAAAAATACAAAAAATTCTTTAAAACCAATGAAAACAAAAGAAAAATGGTGCCCATATGAAGTTTCCCAACCAAAAACAATGAAAAACATAGAAAAACAATGTTTTTAAACAAGGAAAACAAAAAAAAATTAATCCACATACCGTTTCTATGGAGAAATCGGTGGTCTCCTCTTGAATTTGTCCTCTAAGCACTTAGATTTGGTCACAAACCCTCTTCAGGGGCTCTCCAACACCTCCTCCTCCTTCCGCGCGCGCCCACTGTCCAAATGACAAACAAAAAACCCAAAAACACATTATAAATCGCGCTACCCGGCAACCCCGCGATTTTTATCGAAAAAAGCGCGATTTTTTGAAAAAAAACGCGATTTTTTCAGAAAAAATCGGCAAAAAAAAATTTAGGTGATTTTTTCGTATAAAAATCGCGATTAAATCGGCGCAGGGAAAAAAGCGCGATTTTTTCATTAAATCGTGATTTAATCGTGCTTTTCACAACACTGATTTTTCTTACATTTTTTACTTATTATTACAATAGTCATTGCTCAATAAACGGCAGCAGGGAAGGGGCAAAAAAAGGGGAGGAATGTCCCCATTAGTAAAGCCCCCCTCTTTCAATTTCATCAGAGTCTGCTAGTGTTCCATCTATTGATAGTGGGGCTGAAACAACAACTTCAAATGTTGAGAGAAACATCCATTTAGCAAGACAACAAACTCAAGAAACTAAATATCCCTTGTGGAAGTACGTTACAAGAGATCAAGGGCGTATTTTGAAGTTGATGACTTTGACCTATAGGCAGCACTGCAGCAGTCAGCAGCCTATGAGATTCTTCCATCCTATTCTACGACTCCAGGTTCTAGTGTCTATTGTTAAAATTTCTGAATCTATACATCAGAAACCCCTACTGCAATTACTGGTTTAACATCTCCTACTTGTTCTTTGCATTAACAAGTTATTTAATTTCATAAACATCGATGAAAAACACTATCGCAGCCTACACATACATACAGATTAAAAACTGAAATAAAATGAGACAATCACACAAGGGGCACCGTTATTTTTGGACAATCGTCCCCGGAAAAACCCAATTTGGGAAAACCGATGTAGCATATAGAGGGTTTGTATTATTAAGAAGATTCTTGAATACAACTAGGGTGCTAGATATGGCTCACCCAACAGAGAAAAATCATGGCAGAAGTACCTCTATCCGAAGACAGATATTCCAGCAAATCCAGCCACTGGATGATCAAACTCCACAGATGACCCGATTGTTCCTAGTGCTAGGCAGCAATGGCTGCTCCAAGATCTACGCTGGAACTGCTCCACCTCCTCTAGGAGTTGCGTCACACCCACAATGAGCCTCCCTTGCTCAAAAACTTGATTTGTTGAACTGCTCCCTCTCTGCCCCACAAAATCTCCCCAGTGCTACCTCTAAGGCCCTGCGTCAACCCCTACGGCTTCTGCGTCAGCCTCTACGGCCTCTGCGTCACCCCCTCTAGGACTGCGTTGTCTCTCTCGGCGCTGCTCTGCCTCTCTACTATGTATTCTTCGGCCTCGGACAGAAGTTCCCTTGTTGAACTGCCCCTCACTACAACTCAGACCACTAGCTTGATTTTCTCAGCAAGCCACGCCCCAGAAAAATCAAACTCTTTGATCTCCTCCGTGTCTCTCCAACTGACCCTCAAGCCTCCTCTTATACTTTTCCTGTTGGTGAATCAACAGTCGTGATCTTATCTCTCATCAACGGCTAACATTAGAACTGGCTTGATCCTCATCACTTAAAACCTTCTCACCCATATTTTTATTAATACACATTAAGATTTTTATTTTCCTAAGTTTAGACTTAGGAACTCATTAAAAATATTAATTATTTTAATAACTCCTCATCCGGGTGGAATTTCTCCAAACGATTTCTGGGTTCTGCAGATCTCATGTGTTCTAGCCCCTCCACAAAATTTTGGAGCTAGAGCACATCTGATGCTACCTAAAATCAACACTCATGCCTTCGAGCATGTCATTGATGAAAGAGATTCTTTCCTACTTGATCATGTTATAGAACTATTCCCATGACTCAATAATATAAAAATGATAGCATGACTAAACTTTGATGCATGCATACCTCATCTTGATTCTCCTTTGATCATTTTAGCTTCATTTGGTTGTCCTTGGTGTGGCCCTTCTTGCTTCATCTTAGTTGGCCTGCATATCATCCTTTTCTTGAATCCCATGAATGGGATTCCCAATGAGACATTTGCTTGTTTATGAATCTTCTTTTTAAGATTCTATCATAGGATCTTGAAGACCCTTACCCTGCAAATGTTTCTTTCCTTTTGATGATGGAGGTCTTCTAAGATTCTTAATCATGATCAATTTTCTTTCATTGTGGATGAGGTCCTATTCTAGGTATGCTCCTTCTACATGAATATCTTGAGCTATATCTACCATGCTCCTATATTCTAGAAGATATTTCTAACCATGCATTTTGTTCTCATTTATAAATGCTCTTTCTACATGAGTATCTAGAACTCTATGTACTTCATGTTTCTAGATTCTAGAAGATGTTTCTAGCCATGCAATTTTATTCTATTCCTACATGCTCCTATCCTACTCAAAACTTTGAAAGAAGACTTTAAGTAAAGAGTTTGACTTAGTCATAGTAGAGATCTGGAGGATCTTCTTTCTTTTGCTTCTTTTCTTCTTCTTTCACCTCTTGAGTCATGTGAGCTTCTTCCCTCTTTCTTTTGTTGTTGTTGTCCTTCTTTAGTTTAGGACAATTCCTTTTGTAGTGTCCATATTCTTGGCATCCATAGCATTGGATTTTGGACATATCTTTGTTATTTGTTCTTCGTGGACCAAATTTGCCAAATTTTCCCTTTCTCTTGGCTATGTTAGCAAATGCTTGCTCCTTTGATCCCACATCTTCCTTTGCTTTAAGTCTTGTTTCCTCTATCTTGCACAAAGACCACATTTCACTTAGTGGGGTGGCTTCCTTCTTGGAATATATGCTTGATGTGAAGTTGCCCCAATCCTCAGGTAGAGCATTGAGTACTATGGTTGTCATTTCTCTATCAGACATGACTTCCCCTAGCTCTTGAAGTTGATCCCTCATCTCAGAGATCTTCATGAAGTAGGGAGCTATTCCTTCCTTTGATATCTTCATCTTGTACAACTCATTTCGAAGAGATATCACTTCTCCAACTGTGCTTACTGAGAATAGCTCTACTACTTTATCATAGATTTCTTTTGATGTTTCAAGTTTGGAGACATAAGGAATGAGAGTGTCCTTGATGGATTCTATTAGAATCCTTTGAACTCTTGTCTTATCCTTATTGTATTTGGCTAACGCTTAAGTTTGTTCCTTAGCAGGGATAGTGATATTCCCTTTGATGTGTTCTAGAAGTTTATTCTCCTTGAGAAGTAAATCAATCCTCTTCTTCCATGTAAGAAAGTTAATGGTACCTACCAATTTATTGCTTTCCTTGCAAAAAGACATTGATGTATATTCAGAAAGGGGACATATACTTACTTGATAGATTTTGAGATGTAGTAGGCTTGCTTTCTCCTTGAAGACTTGATGGCTTGCCTTCCTTAGATCTTGATGTTCTCCAAGTGGACTTGCTTGATGATGAGAGTTGCTTGATGACTTGTAGCTTGATGTAGGTCCTGCTTTGATTTGCTCTTCTTGTAGGTGCCTTTATGTAAGGCTCTTCTTCTTGCTTTGTAGTCTTCCTTGATGAATGATAGATGGTAGACCTTCTTGTCCTTGAAGTGATTGAGACTTCTTGGTTAGATGCTTCAACTTTTGTAGATGTCCTTCCTTGATTAGTGTTCTTGAGATGCCCTTTCCTTGATGTGTCACCTTAGCTCTAATACCATGTTGAAGAATCAAGGGCAATGATGTATATTAGGATTCTTCTCTGCTTGATAACAATTTGTGATGCACTTATACAATTATCTTAGCTTGATCTTCTTCTTATTATTATAGTGTGTGTTTCATCAAATTGCTATCAAAATCAAAAAGACAAGAACACAAATGTTGGCTCTCTGCCAAGGCCAAAACCTCTCTATTAGAGAGGAAAACCCTTCGGTAAGTTTCTCTTATTGAAGCTTCTTATTGATCAATTACAAACCCTAAACGCTTGACTAGGATGTCCTCCAAGTACAAGTCAAGTCCTTCCTCTTTTCTGCACTATGTTCCCTAGCACATGGACTTCCTCCTTCCAGCACTTTGCTCCCCAACACTTCGTCCTTTTCTTCACTGCTTTGTCTAGAGATAGACCTTGGCTATGTTAGCTTCTTGATGAGATATTCTTCTTCCTTTCTTCAAGATGTTCTTCACTTAAGGAGACACCCTTCTCTTGATCCAACAAGATTCTTCTTGAGGTAGGTTTGCAAACTTTATGTGACTGAATAACAGCCCTAGTTTTGCCACGTATGGTAGGAACCCTAGAGAATTAGGGTCCTTTTCCTTTGCTAGAGAGATAGGCTTCTTCACTTGACTTGGGAGGCCTTGTAGGCCTAGTTTCAAGCCCAAACAACACTAGTTCATGGACTGTTTTTTCCTTGCTGTCATACCTGCAGACTTGACCTCCTTTTCTTCGCACGTGTGACTGTTTCTAGCCCTAGAAACAGTCCTCTTCACTTCGGTTTTCCTCCTTCCTTCGCTGCACTAGGAGACCCTTTAGACAAGGTTTTCCCTTCTCTTTTTCAGCTACTTCACTTCGCTGAATTCAGAGATGTTTTTCGTTATCTTTTGTGGGAGTGGACAGCCTCTATTTATAGAGGATTGTCCCTCCTTTAGGCCGACTTTCTCATTGTAGGCTGACATACATTTTCTTCATCAATTTTCATCGTTTAGCCTCTTTGAAGGACGTATCTACATGGAGAGACTTGTACTTGGCTTGGAGGTATTTGAAATTTCTTTGACCTTATACAATATTCTACATAGTGTAACATGCCCTCTAAGGGTCTTACATAAATACATTGACACTTTGACTTCCTAGAAGCACTTAAACATGTGCTTGACCTACTTCAATGAGCAAGAAACTCATAAAAATAATTTCTCTTTCTTGAAAAAATACAAATGTCAAATTTACATTTATGAAGACCAAACCTAGTTACACTTTCTTCAACACATACTAGCTGCAATATATTCGGCCTCAGCAGTGCTTAGAGCAACCGATTTCTACTTCCTAATATCCAAGAAATTGAACCAAAACCCAAAGAGAAGCAACATCCTGACATACCCTTTCTATCCACTACACTGCTAGCCCAGTCAGCATCAGAATATCTATGTAGCCTCAAATTCCCGTAGTGTATCTCAGACCATAGTTGATAGTGCCATGAAGATATCTTAAGAGATTCTTAGCAGCAACCCAATGTATGTGATGAGGCTCAGCCATAAATTGACTCAAAGTATTTACAGCAAAGAATATGTCCAGTCAAAAGTTTACCAAGAATGTCAAGCCCCCCACATGTTGTCTATATTCAGAAGGATTTACCAATTCTGGACCGGCAACACTTTCACATAGCTTCTTGAAGTTTAGTTCCATCGGATAGACATAGACTTGCATTCCACCATCCCACATCTTTCTAGCAGCTTCACAATGCATTTCCCATAAGAAAGGAAAATCTTGCTTGGCTTTTGCCAGACATCCAGGCCTAGGAAGTAATGCATAAGTCCTAGGTCATTCATCTCGAATTCGAAAGTCAACTCCCTCTTGCATTGATAAATGAGAGGGTCTACACCAATCAGAAATAGATCATCGACATATAAAACCAAAATAAGTGGCATATCTTTTTCAACCTTGAAGTATAGGTTTGGATCAGCATAGCTCCTTGTAAATCCCAGCTTCATAAGATAGTTATCAATCATCTCATACCAAGCCCTAGGGGCTTGCTTCAACCCATAGAGGGTTTTCTTCAACCTGCATACATGTGTCCTTTGATCTTGTACTTGAAACCCCTGAGGTTGTTCCAAGTAGACTTCCTCCTTAAATGAGCCATGCAAGAAAGCAATCTTGACGTCCATTTGATGTAGGCTCCATCCTTGATTGGTAGCAAAAGCAATTATGGATAAGATAGTGGTATATCGAGAGACTAGTGCAAATATTTCATCATAGTCCACTCCTTCCTTTTGAGAGAAACCACGAGCCACAAACCTTGCCTTATATTTTTCAGCACTTCCATCAGCTCCATGTTTAATTTTGTAAATCCATTTTAAAGTGACCATGAACATGTCCTTGGGTCTAGGCACCACTTCCTAGACATCATTCTTCATGATCAACCCATATTCCTTAGACATAGCATCTTTCCATACTTGGTGCTTCAAAACCTCTTTAAAGGTGCAAGGTTTAGTGTCAAAAATAGTACTCATGGTAGCCACATACCCTTGATACATGTTGGGCTTCTTACTTTCATGATATGTTCCTCTTCGAGCGGCATGCTTTTCAGCATCTTCAAGTATATCCTTGAGCCATAGTGGTCTTTTCCTTGAGGTTGAGGGATCACAAGTAGGTGGATCAAAAGGATCTATTTGGCCATCAACATCGGGCACAGGCTCATCCATCAGAGGTTCTTCTTTTCTTTAGTAGCATCATCATCCTTTCTTGCAATGCAAAGATCTTTGCTTTCTTGAGCGCAGTGTGTTCATCAAAGGTAACATCTCTACTTACTTCTACTTCTTTTTTACCAAGTACATAGATTCTAAATGCCTTTGAATTTTCACTGTATCCAACGAATACACCTTTCTTTCTAGAAGCTTCCAACTTGTTCCTTTTCTATTTAGGCACATGAAAATACATAGGATAGCCAAATATTCTAAAATGAGAAACATCAGGTTTCTTACCAATGAAAACGTCTTCGGCTATCTCGAAATCCAAAGCTTGATGAGGGCTTCTATTTTGAACATATACAACCATGTTAGCAGCATTTCCCCACAAGAATTTCAATAGAACTTGATCATATATCATGGCACGGTGGCTTCCCTAATAGATTGATTCTTTCTTTCAGAAAAACCATTTTGCTCTGCAGTGTATGGAACAGTGGTCTCCCTCTTAATCCCTACCTATCTACAAAAGTCATTAAATTCATTGGATTCATATTTGGTTCCATTGTCAGTCCTCATCGTCTTGATCTTCTTTCTTGTTTGATTCTCCACCAACGCTTTGAAAGAACGAAACCACTTGAACACTTCATCCTTCCACTTCAAGAAATAAATGTGAAAATTCGAGAATCCCACCAGAATCTACTACTGCAACAACTGATTAAACTTCTCCTATTTGTTAATTACTGAAACAAATTATCCACTGCTTCCTATAGCAAATATTGAAGCTAATACAACTGTAGCCTTCACTTAATTAATTAATTTTCCCAAAACAAGAACAAAACAATAGAGAAAGATACACAAGTGACACAATATTTTTTGGACAAATGTCCTCGAAAAAACCCAATGCGGGAAAACTAGTGCAACAGATCTAAGGGTTTTTATTATTATGCAGAAGTATTGTGAATACAACTTTGGATGCCCTTCTGGCAATCCAACTACAGAGAAATAAACTGGAAAAAAAACTTAGTGAGTTTACCTCACTCTACCCAGCAACTCCCGGATAATCCAACAGTTGAACCAACTGTCCTCGGCCATCTCTGTGTTGGCCCTGTGTAGGCCCTACGTCGGCCTCAAAGGCTTTGCATCAACTCTGCGCTAGGTCTACTTGCCTCCTGGAGCTCTGACGTCAACCCTCTCGGCTCAAGCGTCAATTCCCCGGCGAATCTCGGACTTCAACTGAAAGACTACGCTGCTTCTGCATGAGCCCTTCTCGCTCTACGTCAAGCACTGCATGGGCCCTTCTGGCCTAGTGTCAACCCCTCTTGGGTTTGCGCTACCTCCTCCTAGTGTCTCTTTGCCTCTCTGTTGCATATCCTGGGCTCTGGAGAAGATACTCCAACCCAACTATCCCTGCCCCTCACTGCAAAAGCTCACTATCGAAATTCTCCCAGCAGCTCCTCTGCTCTACTTCAGAAAATTGAACTTCTGAACTCTCTGTGTGTGCTTCCAAGTGACCCTCAAGCCTCCTTAAATAATCTCCGCGTTGACATTTAATGGCCCATATTAGAAGTTAATCAATGGCTAAGATCATTTTTGCTTGTAGGGTCCCTTTAAAAATAATTAATTATTTTAATAAAACTGTTTTTAGTTGGAATTTCCCAAAGCGCTTTCTGGGTTCTTTGGAATACATGTGCCTAAGCCTCCTCGGAAAATTTGAGACTTAGAGCACATCCGATGCTACCAGAAATCAACACTCCCTCTTAGCGAGGAATGTGCTCTAACAATGCACCCCGCTGGAGCATCACTCTGTTCTATAACATCTCCTTCTGTGTTGTTGATGTTTGACATACTGTACACTAACCACTACACAAATGTTGCATTTGTACTGCTGCTGACCCTACCACTGTCAACACTGCAACCCCCTCTACAATTTTGCATTTGTGCTACTGCTGGCACTACCACTGCACTGCACACTGTTTTTGCAACTCTATCAGAAATGGAAAAACATCCCAAATTACTGAACTAACTGTGTTCAGTATAATACCATGTGAATGTTGGAACCTGACAGCTGCTAGTCTCTGCGTTGACCCTTTGAATCTACTGCGCTACTGCTAACCTCTGCTTTGTGCCATCTGCACTGCTACCAACTCTATTGTGTGTTGTTTGGTCTCTGGCGCTCCTAGCCACTACAACTGTCTCTTTGAAACTCCTCGACACCATCCGACACTAGTCCATCCTTCTACTTTTGATCTGGGCTCCCATAGCAAGGAATTGATCCAAGAGGTGGGCTCCTCAAGGATCCTGCCCATTTGTATCTCTTTCAAACTACAGCTCCAAATCAGCCCACCTCCCTCATGGAGGTATCTTGGTTGTCATGGCGAACTCCTCTTCCTCGATCTTCATGGGCACAGCCTTCGGATCGTGCTTCTCATCTTTGTCCTTCTTCTTGAGAGGACACTATGTAGCTTAGTGACCCATCTCACCACACCTAAAGCATTGTATCTTCGAGATGTCCTTACATCTTTGTTGCTCCTGTTGCCCCTTAGATGCGAGGGTTGCATTATCCTCCTCCTCCTTGGGCTTCGACCCGCTGTTGCTGCTTCTGTCAAGCTTACACTTGACCACATCTCTCCTCAGCTCCTCTTGCTTGAGAGTTGCCCACATCTCATCCCAATTCAGCAAAGTTGCCCTACCCAAGATACTCTGGACAAAGACTTGTCACTCATCTGAGATAGAATTGAGGACCAGTCTCACCAACTCTGAGTCTTGAGGTGTAGACCCTGTTAGCTCTCCTATATAACGTGGATTTTCAAGGGTCAAAGGTGAGCTTGATTTGCTTGGTTATACTCAAAAGGAAGCTCATAATGGTCATCTTCCCTTTCTCCTTCTACTCCGTTTTCTCTCCGCCACCTCTATTTTTTTATTTTCCCTTCTAAACCCGAAATAGCCCCTTTACCTTTAAGCCCCAGGCGCAAAGCCCAAACCCTCATAAAACCATCCCATACACCCTCACACGCTCACTAAAGGCCTTTCATCGTTTCCCCGCCGTCGATTTCCTCCCACCGATCCAACGGCTCCCATCGCACCCGATAAAGCAACTTGCGTGATCGTCCCTCCACCGTCCGATCATCTCCGCCGAGATCGGACGGCCTATGCACTTATCACGCCCAGAAAGTAACGGAATGTTAGTGCGCGATGAGAGCAGTTTTTCTCTCTCATCCGCCGTTACATGTCACGCGCCGAGTGGAATCACGCGGTCCCGTCCTTTTACCGCCTAGGGCCCGAAAGCGGTGCAATCAATACCGTTACCACCCAACTAAACCACTCCCGCTCGGTAACGACCGCGTATCTTCGCCTCCCAATCACCGTTCGATCTGCCCGCCTAAGATCTAATGACCCAAATTCATCCTGCTCCCACCTCGGCCGATATTCTTCGTCGAGCCATCTCCGCCATCCATTTCTTCGATCCGACGGCCAACCTTCCCCCTCATCCAACTCGTCCACTCGCCCATGCAGTCCACGTCCTCTGACCACTCTGTTTGCCCGAAAGAGGAAGGTGACCAGCTTACCAGTACCAGTCGCAGTTGCTCCCCAACAACCATATTTAACAACAGCATGGCCAAGGGTGAAAAGGACAGAGCACAACCCTGTAGCTTCATTTATCAGCTATGGAATTTCACTAGTACGAGCACTCCAACTGCCTAAGAGGATAGCACAGCACTTGAAAAAATCAGATTTATCCATTGAAGCAAGCAAACACACTCAGAGACTCCATCAGGCAGTTAAATGCAGTTGGTGGTCAATTATGACCTCTCCATACCTAAATGGCCTAAGGGCCCTGAAATGTAAAATCTATAAATACCCAGAACCAAGATGTAATCAAGGTTGATGGTTGATATTTTGATGTAAGGTTCAACTTCTGGAGACTGTAGATATTTTGTCACTTGCAGTGTCTCGTCTTCATTTTCAGCTAATACAAGCTTCTTTTGCTGTTAACTGCTCACTTTCCATTTTTCTTTGTTCTAAGTTGTGCCTGATATGTTGTGTTCTTGATCTTTAAAGTTTAGCACTAGAAAGCTGTCATCCTATCTATGTGTTAGATTGTTGAATGTATCATTGAATAGGTTATTCAGGTTTCTTTCTACCTAGTGCCAGAAAGTTGTCATCCTGTCTGTGCATTAGTAGAATAGATTTACAGACTTCTTTACTGGTTGCAGCCGACCATCACATGGTCTTGTGCATCTGCTGGTGTGGTCAGTATTCTCCATATTCACCCAGTACCTAAACTGTGAGTAGTTGGTGGTCTAAAGCCTTGTAGTCTGGGGGTGTTCACGCATGTTTGGAGTGAAATAAAGTAGAAGTGGTTATCTGGCTTGGACAAACATCATTCCTTCCATTCATCCATTGCAACAACAGTTGAATTTATATGTTACCAAGCATCTTCGAGCTACAACCTAGGAGAGTTTCTTGGAATCCTAATAGACCCCACAAAAGATAACTCATCACGGGTCTCCTGAAGCTTCGTGAGGAATGGATCCACACGCTCCCTCTTCTGCATCTGAGCAGATCTCAGCTTCTGCTCCAAGTACATCTCCCACTGCTCGAAAGATCCCTGATATAGCATAGACAACGCATCCCACATCTCCTTAGTAATCCCTCTGCTAGCGATGTGACAGACAACATGATCCTTCACTGCGTCAAGGATCATTCTTTTTGCCTTTTCCATTTCAGCTCGGTACTTCTGCAACAGCTCTGCATCCGCAAGCACAGCCACCACACAATCGACATATGTCTTGAGGGCATGCTCATTTAGAAGGAATGGCATCCTTGCCTTCCAGATGACATAGTTGGATGCTCCATCCAACCTATCTTGATCCCTTAATCCGCTAGTTGCCATCTTTGCCACAAATGTCGAAAATCTCCTCTTTGGTTCTTACTACTGCTGCTCAGCCAATAAGAAAACAAACTTCTCGATAGGAAGTCTACGAAGGAAAAGTTACCTCATTGTGCTTCTCTTCTCTTCTGATGTCTCTCTTCCAACCAAAACAGCCTGTACAAAGGACTGTGTCCCACCAGCTTCTCCTCATGCTAAGGCTTAAATGCTGCTCCCTCTACCACATCAAACTTTCGAACTGGGAGTCCTTCCAATTTGTCGACTCACTCAAAGAGAGATGGCCTTGAAAATCAGCCCTCCTGCCAAGACTATGCAAACCCTCTAGGGTTTCGAACTGCTGCATCCTGCAGCTTTTTTGATCTCCCTCTTCTTCTCAGCGTTGGGTTCTCTGGCACTGTTCTTCTTGCTTTACCTGCACTTGCTCTGATACCATGTGAAAATTCGAGAATCCCACCCGAATCTACTACTGCAACAACTGATTAAACTTCTCCTATTTTTTAATTACTGAAACAAATTATCTACTGCTTCCTATAGCAAATATCGAAGCTAATACAACTGCAGCCTTCACTTAATTAATTTTCCCAAAACAAGAACAGAACAATAGAGAAAGATACATAAGTGACACAATATTTTTTGGACAAATGTCCCCGGAAAAACCCAATGCGGGAAAACCGGTGCAGCAGATCTGAGGGTTTTTATTATTATGCAGAAGTATTCTGAATACAACTCTGGATGCCCTTCTGGCAATCCAGTTACAAAGAAATAAACTAGCAGAAAAACTTAGTGAGATTACCTCACTCTACTCGGCAAGTCCCGGCTGATCCGGCAGCTGAACCAACTGTCCCCGGCTATCTCTGCGCTGGCCCTGCGTAGGCCCTACGTCAGCCTCAAAGGCTCTGTGTCAGCTTTGTGCTAGGTCTACTTGCCTCCTGGAGCTCTGACGTCAACCCTCCCGGCTCAGACGTCAATTCCCCAACAAATCTCGAACTTCTGCTGGAAGACTGCACTGCTTCTGCGTGAGCCCTTCTGGCTCTACGTCAAGCACTGCATGGGCCCTTCTGGCCCAACATCAACCCCTCCTGGGTCTACGCTACCTCCTCCTGGTGTCTCTCTACCTCTCTGTTGCGTATCCTGGGCTCTAGAGAAGATACTCCAACCCAACTATCCCTGCCCCTCACTACAAAAGCTCACTATCGAAATTCTCCTGGCAACTCCTCTACTCTGCTTCAGAAAATCAAACTTCTGAACTCTCTATGTGTGCTTCCAAGTGACCCTCAAGCCTCCTTAAATAATCTCCTCGTTGACATTCAACGACCCAGATTAGAAGCTAATCAATGGCTAAGATCATCCTTCTTGATCCTCATGTTCTTCTAGAAGTTACAACCACGGTTTATATTAATACCCTTTAATTATTTTATTTTCCTAAGTTTAGACTTAGGGTCCCTTTAAAAATAATTAATTATTTTAATAAAATTGTTTCTAGGTGGAATTTCCCAAAACGCTTTCTGGGTTCTTTGGAATACATGTTCCTAAGCCTCCCTACAAAATTGAGACTTAGAGCACATCCGATGCTACCAGAAATCAACAATAAATCCATGGTTTTTGTGAGAAGTCATCCACAAAAATTGCATAGTATATGTATCCTCCTAACAAAGTTACGGGCAAGGCACCAAACAAATCAAAATGGATCAATTGAAGAATATCAGTTGTCTTGCTTTTACTAGAAGGGAATGGTCCCTTTGTATGTTTCCTAGCTACACAACCTGGACAGACTCGTTCATAGTTCATATGAAACTCGAGAATCCCTGTGACCATCTTCCTTACCCGAGTTAGGGATTTGTAATGTAAGTGAGCGAATCTCCAGTGCCATAGCTCACATTGAATAGAGGTATAACTTGCCAATGCTCCCAAAGGACTACCACAAACTTGATAAACATCATCAACCCTAAATCCAAGAATAAAAGCATCTTTGAAGTTTCTATTCCATGCACATAAATTTCCATCAATGAATGCTACTTTCAAGCCTTTGTCTTTAATCGTAGAAATAGACACCAAATTCTTCTTCAAATCGGGCACATACAAGACTTCCTGAAGAAGTATGGTCTGACCATAGTTCAAGTGAAGAGTGATAGTTCCTATCCCTTTTACGGGGTAGGTGGCATTATCTCCAAGTATATTCTTTAGATTACATTTCTTCTCAACTAAATTTGAGAGGGCCTCCTTATATACAATGAAATGCCTTGAGGCTTCACTATCAATTAACCAATGATCCAAAGTATCCAAAGGAGAGGCAGTAGATAGAGCAAAAATAAGATAGAATGTATAAAGAATTTTTCGAAAGAAATCACATTGAAGATTTTGGTCTACGTGTTTCGAACCAACGAGTGTGGTTCATCTTCAGGTCACGATGAAGAAACAAATCTAGGAAGAGGGTTAAATAGGGAGACAGGTCAACCTAACAGCTAGAAGATAACATCTATATTTGACTGGGGGAGGGAAAGAGGGGGAATGTAAATTTATTTATTTATTTATGTATTTTTTTAATAAAAATATATTTTTATTTTTATTAATTTAATAATTGTTTATTTTAATAAAAAATATATATATAAATATATTTATTCTTATTATCTTACTAATGGCTATATTTGATGATAATTGACACATTTATATTATAACTGAATATAATAATCAAAGATTAAAAATAATAACTAATCCTTTTTTATTATGTTATATTCAATTAAATTATAATATATTAATAAATAATATTTATATTATATATATTTAAATATATAAATATTATATAGTAACTAATATCGATATATATATATGAATGGTTATTTATATTGATATAAGTAATATTTAATAATAGGTTAATATAAAGAATCAAAATTAATTATTTATAACGATCTAAATATACAATGAAACTAAAGATTAGGGTTTTAGAACTATTTGATTCATTTTATTTTATTTATATATATAACGGTATAATCAAAGATTAAACTACCAATAAAGATTAAATGTATAATATATCTATATTATATTAAAGATTAAAAATTAATAAAAAGTGATTAATATCTATATTATATTATTAAACAATAGTATAAATAATAATAATAATAATAATGCCCACGGGGCTTTGGATTGACGGTGAATGGGTGCGCTGTTAAGACACTCCTTGCGATAGGTCACTGGTTCAATTCCCCGTGGGTACTTAGTTTAGTCTTAGCCTAGAAAAAAAAATAATAATAATAATAATAATGCTCATCAAAATATTGTTCATAATAATAATAATCCAAAAGAAAACAAAATAAACAAACAAACAAACAACTAAGGGGCCTAGACAAAGACAGAGAAAACTAAGAAGAGAGGGCGGGAATCCAACAGCGACTAATTTTCCAGCCATCGTCCCTATTAATATTACTAGAAGACCTCTCAATTTCAATGGCTTCCCTAAACTTGCGATGGTGGAAATGAGGAATCTTAGTGATAACCCTAGCCTCTTCAATGCATATATGATGCTTGGTCTTCTCCGCATGTTCGGCTAAAGTTGAAGATTTGGTCCTCCCATGCTTGATATCAGCAGCGTGTTCCTTAATCCTCTGGTTAATAGAACGACCAGTTTCACCGATATATGAGGTTCCACAGGAACAAGGGATGATATAAATGCCTTTCATATCCATAGGGTTTACGCGGTCTTTAACAGACTTAAGGGAACTTCTAATGGTGCTGAGGGGTCTAAAGGTCGAAGGAATATTATGCTTCTTCAGGATTCTAGCAATCTTGTCTGTCGTCCCTTGGATGAAGGGGAGGTGGACTCCTGAACTGCGATCAATGGGTTCTTTCTTGACCTTGGGACCCTTGCTCGCTTTGAGGAAAGCTTTGACACCCTACTACCTACTATAGCCATTTTGGACAAAAACATTAAGGAGATGGGATTTTTCCTTAGAAAAGTGGTCTTCATTAGAAATTCTAAGAGCTCGAGTGGCTAACGTGCTGAGAACACCTATCTTCTGAGCAGGAAAATGGTGAGAATTAGCATGAAGATACTGCTCAGTATGAGTCTTTTTTCGATATACCTCATGGGAAAAAGATCCATCAACTTTCCTAGAAATGAGGACATCAAGAAAAGGAAGGCAACCATTGACCTCATGCTCCATCATAAACTAGATGGAGTTAGACTGATTATTGAGATGTTGGAAAAAGAGGTCTAATTTCTCAGGTCCGTGCTGCCATATGGTACAGGTGTCATCAACAAATATTTTCCAAAGTTTGACTTTAAATAACGTTGAGGATAAAGCCTTGGATTCAAAATCTTCCATGAACAGATTAGCAACAATAGGGACAGGGGGGAACCCATGGCAACCCCATAGGTTTGTTCATAGAACTCACCTTCAAAACAAAAAAAAGTAGAAGTGAGGCATATCTCAACTAATTTGGCCATGTCGGGATCAGTGAGGCGAAAGATGACATCAAGGGGGATGCTAGTGTACAGGGAAACTACATCAAAACTAATGAGATTGTCACCTAGTTCAAATCTCACATCTTTTAATTCTTTAACAAAAGAAGAAGAGTCTTTGACAAGGGACTTCGTCCGCCCTACCAGGGGTTTCAACTTCAAGGCTAGATATTTAGCTAACAGGTAGGTTGGCCCACCAATGGTGTTGGGGGGACTCCCTCTTTATGGATTTTGGGAAGCCCATAAATCCTAGGAGTGATAAGGCTACTTTCAATTAGCTTATCAATGAAGGAGCCAACCGAGCTGCTGGATTTAATAGCAAGAGCGACAGTCTTAGAAATATTTTTCAAGGGATTCTTGCCAAGCTTTCTGTAGCTTCCACTGTTGATAAGATAATCCAGCATCTTTTTTCAATAATCTTCCTTATCAAGGATAACAGCAGCCCCCCCTTTGTCAGCTTTTAAGACCACGATGTCAAGGTTCCTGTTCAAGGATTTTAGGGCTTCGAACTCACCTTTGCTGATTGTTAATTTTAGGTATGTTCTATGCTTAGAGCAATTTATTTCAATTTTCACAGTTAGCTCAATGTCTTTTCCAGATTAGCAATTACATAAGCATTAAAGTAAACTGCAGATAGAACATAAACATAAATCGCAGAAGACAAACCAAGACAAGAGGACACAAGATGTGGCCCTAGCCAGGGACAAAGCCCAATGTGGGGAAACCCTTGATCAATTCTTCTTATATGTTCTTCAAAAGTTCAGAAGAGAGAGAGAGAGAGAGATAGTACATTTACAACAGAAGTCAACACTTCGACTTTCTAGATAAGAGAATCGATCATCTCTACATGAGATCAGTTGAAGACACACTGCTTCAACTAATTCTCCAAGGTGACTCCTTCACGTATCATTGTGCTGCATCGCGTCCATACGCTGCACCTCACCGTGCTGCACCATGCTGCACTCATCATCACAGTGCTAGACCTAGTAACCATGCTATGCACTTCATGTTGTTGTTCCTGTCACTATGCTACTCTCATCATGAATCTGCACCTCATCATCAGTTGCACCTGTCACTGTGTTTCACCCAATCATACAATCAAGGCATACTCAATACATCATCATCATCATGCTGCAATACCTTGTTGCTACATCATGCTGCTGCAATACTTTTGTTGCTCTTATCAAACAATGTCCACTTTGCTGCAAATGTATATCAGCCTTAGCTGCTTGCTATGGCTTGCAACCTAGCAGAGCAGCTAGGCTATAGTTATAGATTTCTTCAAGCAGACCCAAACTAGACCCTAGATAGCAGCTTAGCCCTCTGACTTCTAATCTAATGACAGCTGCTCCCAAACGTACCTCATTCATGCTTTTGACCAGCAGTGAGATAGTTGTAGTTATGGCAAGATGTGACAGCGGATGAGGACATCTTCACGTCTGAGATTAGGGCCTCTTTAGGCCTCCTTACTGTGGCTTGAGGAACTCTTCACCATGTCATTCAAGTTACTTCTAGACCTTCCTTTGACGTTGTCCCTGTGCATCATAAGGCTATGGTATGACTGCAGCTAGGGCACTCTTTAATACACTTCCTTTTGACTGTGTCTAGAGCTATTTAAGACCTCCTCTTTCCAGCGTGTATGAGTCCTTCTCTTGCTGCATAGAACCCTTAATGACTGTGGATTATATCTCCTAGGAGGACTGCAGTTAGGGCAGCATAGAGCCCTTCTTTTGCTACAGAATAAGGCCAGCATTTAGAGTGCATCCGAATTGTGACTAGGGCTACACAGAACTGCAGCTAGGTCTCTTTTAGACTAGCGTGTAGACCTCTCCTCAGGACAGCAGATAGGGGACTGCTTCTAGGGCCAGGACAACGGTCAGATTGTGGCTAAGACACTTCCTTAAGTGGTGCGACTAGGAGACTGCGTTAAGGTCATCTCCATAGGGTCATCCATGACAACGTTAGGCTGTAGCCAATATTTCTCTAGGACAGGGTGTAGGTCTCTATGTGTTTAAGGCATAACAACGTTAGAACCCTTGTTCCATGACTGTGATAGGAGGCTTCTTTATTAAGCAGCGTTAGGGCTTTGTTTCCATGCCAGCGTAGGTGTTTCTTCATGATAACAGTAGGGCTTCTTCCATGGCTGCATTAGGCTTCTCCATTAGAGCAACGTAGAGCCTATTCTCCCATGACTGCATTTAGATCTAGGGCATGTTATCTTAGGACAGTGTATATCCTAGGGTACTCCCTCTAGATCTCATCTTCATCAAACCCAAAACAGGATGAAAAGAGATCACAAGAGTGAGTGAGTGTCAAATGACTTAAAGTCCTCTTCTATTTATACTAAAACGTAGAGCACAAGAGGGGGTTATTTGGTTGCTGGCCGACCTTGACGAATTGTCCCATAACACAAATAAATTCATATCTCCATGAATACTTATTGGAATCGGATGATCTTTAGATCAATCCTACACCTCTCGATGAGAGGGATACAAGAAAAATATCAGCTTCTATTAATAAGATGACCCACATGGAGTTCGGCCCTAGTTGCCAATTTTAACACTGATGTTATTCTTAGGGGGTTTAGTTTTCCTAAGAATAACAGCGCAGTCTTGTCAAATAATATCTTTAATATTATCCGGTAAGCCCTTTATCCCAAATTCGACGTCACACATAATATCAGCTACCATAATCTTTTTGGCAGTGAGGGAAAAATTCAATCCCCTCTCTAAAAGATTGAAGACCAGAGGAAAAGAAAAACTGGATAAATTAATAACTTTATTATTAGTATGGTTAGTAATATAATTGGAACCAGTATCTTTATTATAATTGATATTATTATTGTCATTATTACTAATAAACTTATTAATATCATTATCGGCATCTATATTATCATTAATATATTTAAGTGTTCTTTCATTATTATACTTATCACTGAATCTAGTAATTTTATTTTTATTATTTAAGTTGTTAGATTCAAAATAATTTTTATCACTTCCTTTATTATTATTATTATTATATATGTTGAAATTAGAGATACTAATATTATTGTTATAACCTATACCAGAATTATCACTTCCTTCTTTATTTTTATTATTATTATTATTATTATTAAATAAGTTAATATTATTGTTATAACATATACCAGAATTAAAACTATCATGAAAAACAAAATGAGAAGGGAGGGATGAACCACACTCATTGGTTCGAAACGCGTAGACCAAAATCTTCAATGTGATTTCTTTCGAAAAATTCTTTATACATTATGATATGGATCACAGAAGCTTGAATTCGAATAAGATAGAACTCATCTTGTTTTTCTACAACATTATTTTCATCATACCTAGCATTTCTTTTCCTCTTGGGAGGTCGATTATTTCCTTCTCGTGCAACAGGAGCATTCCTTTTTCCTTTATTGTTCTACCTGTTGTTTCTTTGATTGTTGTTTCCTTTGTAATTGTTGTTGTTGTTATTGTCATCCCATGGAGGACTTTTCTTGTGAGGACACTCTCTAGCATAGTGGCCAAACCTGTTTCAATTGTAGCATCTTCCTTTGCCTCTTCCTTTGAATCCCTTCTTAGATCCTTGACACGGACTCTTTGTATCATTCCTC
The DNA here is from genome assembly GCA_031772625.1 of Pinus tabuliformis. Taxonomy (NCBI): domain Eukaryota; kingdom Viridiplantae; phylum Streptophyta; class Pinopsida; order Pinales; family Pinaceae; genus Pinus; species Pinus tabuliformis. Next base: position 380,183,222 of record CM062811.1, on the reverse strand, counting down.
CTTTTAGCATGTGCAGAGAAAGCAATAGGTTCATTTCCATTGGAAGACTTATCTCTCTCCATCATCCTTGTTTCCTATAGAGTGCATCTAGCCAATAGCTCATCAAAACCAAGTTTCTTGTCATTATTGAGAATGGTGGTGACAAATGTATCCCATGATCTTGAAAGACCTCTAAGTGCAATGAGAGTGAATTCTCTATTTAATTTGTTGCTATGATTTGGTTCTTCATCTTGTCGTGACAATGAACCACACCTGTTGGTTCGAAACGCGTCGACAAATGACTTTGGATGTGATTATCCCCGAAAGCTTTTCTATAAACTTGTTATGGATCACAGAAGTCTCAATTCAATAAGTAAATTCCTTATCAGCAGTGATTTCTCCAATAGATAGCATGTCATTCTTGATTTCAGTTATTCTCATAAAATAGGATAGGATAGACTCTCCTTTGTCCATCTTGATATCATTTAGCTTGTTCTTAAGAAAAAAGATTTGATTTTCATTGTTCACTTTGAACATCCCAACCAACTTATCATACAATTCGTTAGAAGTTCCCAAATCATAAATATAGGCAACCAAATGCTTTTAAATGGAGTCAATCAAAATTTTCTCAGCTTTGACCTCACCTTTTCTATACTTGGTCCTAGCAATGGCAGATGCATTTGAAGGAGGCTACACTACTTTCCCTTGCACATAGTCCAATACTTCATGCTCCTCCAAGGTCAGGTCCAAAGTCATCTTCCATGCATGATAGTCAGACTTGTCATTGAGCTTATCCTCAGTGTTGAAATATGAAGTAGAAGCCATGGAGACTAGTCCTTGTCAACAAATATCTCAGTAATTGCTTGATCTCCTGCTTGGGCTTGTCCTCGCTCGAGCTCTAGTACCATGTTAATTTTAGATAACAATGGTATGTTATATACTTGCAACATAGAAGAAGAAGTCTTCCCAAAGGGTGCAAATGACTCTCTAGCTGGCTATACACCCTAGTGGTTTTCTGCCCTGTATATTGCTCGAAAAATTCTGAAAATTTAACCCTTGGCTCTACACGCCAATCCCAACAAAACCCAGAAAGGGTTTGGCCCAATTCTGGCTGACCCGAATGACCCCAAAAAGTGGGAATGGCTCTACCAAGTAGACTCTACACACTGTTCAAAATGCTCTGCTCAAATCTACTCCAATGTAATGTCCCTTTTCGGGGATTTTGAGATATTTTCTGATAATTTTCTTTATAAAATTTCATGCCGACATTTATGCCAAAAACCCATGAGATTACACCAAAATGCACCGGTAAATAACAACCCAGAAATTATACAAGCAGAGTACACCGATAAACTCAAATAACATCAAAAAATGCAGCACAAGGAATGACTCAGTTTCATTTATTATAATATATCATGTAGAGTACAACTAATAATATCTGACACAAAATAGGAAAGATGATAGTTGAATGGAGCTCCAAATATTTCGCTACTATGCTGATCTTGATCCCTCAAAACTCCACAATGGTTGCACTCTTCCTCCAACAACAACTGCCACTTAATCAACTGAAAGAGGATGAAGCACCAATTAAGGACCTAAATGATCCTCACTCCAATATCCCTGAAGCTCTATGAAACTCCTGGATGAAATCTCCTCAAAGAGTTGGGTTTTCATCCAACACTCAACAACATACCCAAGGGCTTCCGTCCTGGGGCTAGAGAAGTTAGGAACTAGGTTCTCCAAACCTCACCAATAGAAAATATCAATAATCCAAGATGTCCTCCAATGGTCTCCTTCTCTTTATAGATTTGATGGACTACTCTAGAACCTTCTATTTTATTATTATTTTAATCATGGAGCACTTTTCCCTCCTTTATTTCAATTAAAATATTATTTTTAATGCGAGAAAGCGGTATATTGGCCACCACGTCTCCTCAGGTCATTGAACCTCATATCTAACCATCCCAACATGTAGATCTTCTTGTTCTGGTTCCAACGAGCTATTACACTGAGGTGTTCCATCAATTAATCTCCCCGGAATGCTACCTCGAGCATAATTAATTAAGTTATGCCCAATAATAACGCTAATTTTTTAAAGTTGTCGGAATGCGATGGAACAAAAGGCAAACTGTGTGTGATGGAATATGCCAAGCAAATTCCATGGAATCCCATAAAAAATCCATCGGGACCCTTGATGACATAAACCTACTCCACTGACCTGGCCATCCCCTGCCCTGGAAATCCATCCTGCCTGTACTATGAAGAAGAATAAAAATGGGAACATGACAGTCCTCCCGCCCCAAGATTGCTTGCCCTCAATCAATCCAAATCTTTGAACCAATCTAGTGGCTCAACGCAACTGAGACCCAATGCTCAGATCCCATACAAACCACTGGTCCACGTCATGCCTCCAAGCTATCGAAACATGACCGCATCCTCCAAGACTTGGATCCCAATGCCAACAAAAAGGAGCATCAATGCTCCATCGCTCATGCTGAACTATAGCTCCGGCTGTGAATGTTGCCCTACCAACTGTGTACCAACTCATCACCTCTCTCCAGTCCAACCCTTGGCTTGGGCCAAGGTCAGTTCCATTATGTATATGCATGCCTGAAACACTGAAAAGTTGTTGGCCTACCTCCCACCACCAACTGGAACATGTAGTACTCCTCATGTCTAAGGGTCCTTGCTGCATTATGCCCCTGACTGAGAATATCATGCCACCAATAGGATACCAACTCATGATCTCCCGCCAATCCATCCCGTGGGAAGGATCGGATGTATGTGCACCTGTATATGGCATGAGTCCACTGTGTTGCACCATGCTCAACTCATGTAGCTCTGCCCAACCAATCAACCAAATATGCCTAGGAATCCCTACCTCTCTCCCTATAGTTGGGCAACTCGTGCTGCACGCCCTGTCTATGTACTCCTAGAGAGGGTTGCTGCCTGGAAATACTGCATCTACTTGTACCTCATCAAAGGGTAGACCCAAAGATGGATGCACCACTATCTCCAAAAGAGCCTCCCTCCTTTGACTGGAAACTCCATGTTGCATCACTCCACTCGTCGCCTATAAAACAGTACTGTCAAGTCCCAACGCCTCCTGATGAACCATGTCTGCAAGTACTACCTCCCTAGTCGATGTCTGTACATCTACTTGCCCCTCATCAATGGTTGGCCCCAAGGATGTCTGCTCATCCTCCATCATGGGCTCAACATGAGCCACTAGCTGACTCTCCAAAGATGGCCCATCATGTGTATTGTGCTCCACTATGTGTTGCTCATGCTGAATGATCACGAGTGACCCATCTCCCTGAATGTCTCCCATGGGGTCTACTGACTGCTCACAAGAATATGTATCTAGGTTGTTGTCAACGACTCCATACAACTGCTCATGCTCCTCAGAGGTATCCTCGTAAGAACCCATGGACTCAACTAAAGAAGAATCCTCATCTGGAAAGTCAGAGGGATCCCCCTCCTGATCTACCTCAGTCATCTCTGTTGTATCACCCAAGCATGAGTGATCAAGTCCCCAAGGCTTCTTGCAGGTGAAGCAAAGACCTTTTCTCCACAGCTCATTCCTGCTACATGGCTGGTCACCACAAATCCTCTGCAACTCCTCTTGGTTCAACCATCTCCTAAACAACCCAATATTTTGCGTAACCAAGCTTTCGGCTAGTTCTTGAGAAGAAGGTGGGACCAATTGTTCTCGCCTCCAAATGGCCAACAATCTACATTGCAACTATTTGTAAATGATGTTGTTGAATTTTCTAAGTCTATTCGTTAGAAAATTAATCTGTATTCTGCTGGTTTATTTCTTCTACTTATAAATTTTGAACAAGTTATTTAAAACATTTAAATACTGAAATAAACACAATATAGTCACAACATCTACAAATCAACAACTGAAAGAAAACAAGCACACAAGTGACAACGTTATTTTTGGACAAATGTCCCCGGAAAAACCCAATGCGGGAAAACTGATACAGCTATTATGAGGGTTATATTATCATGCAGTCTTTCTGAGTACAACTGGGTGCCTAACCGGTTCACCCAACAAAGAAAAATACACGACATCAATACCTCTATATTCGGAAACATGTATTCAGAAAGCCTATCCCACGAAACCCTCTCCGGCACAACTGAAGCTAAGCGATGGCCCTTCTAGCCTCTATGTCATCCTCTTGCTGACCTGTGTCAGCCCCAGGACCCTCTGCGTCAGCCCTCTAAGGCACTACGCAGCCTCTGGGACCCTCTGCATCACTCCAACAGCCTCTGCGTGGATGACGCAGTCCCTCTGGCCCTCTGCATTAACTCTACTGGGCTTTGTGTAGCCTAGACTGGCTACTGCTCTCGCTCTCTCTGCTTCTGCGGTAGTCTCCCAGTATTGTCTCTGCCCCTCTGCCTCGTACTCACTGCCCCTCGCTGCTGATCACTGATTCAACTTTTCTTAGCAACCCCGCTCTAGCAAAATGAATGACGGATCACTCTGGTGTGTTCTCCAACTGACCCTCAAGCCTCCTCTTATACTTTTCTCGTTGATCCTTCAACGACCGAGATTAAATCTCTAATCAACAACTAAAATTAGATTTGGCTTTATCCATGACTTTCGGAACCTTCTAACCTAGTTTTATATTAATACCCATTAATATTTTATTTTTCCTAAGTTTAGACTTGGGAACTCCATTAAAAATATTAATTATTTTAATATCTCCCAAAGCGGGTACAATCTGTCCAAACCATTTCTAGGCCTTGGAGATCTCATGTGCTTTAGCCTCTCCACCAATTTTCATGGCTAGAGCACATCCGATGCTACCCCAAATCAACACTCCTTCTTAGCGAGGACTGTGGCCTAGTAATACTCCTCACTGAGAATTACACTAATCATCCAGCACTGGTACCTGTGCTGAATCTAGGCCTCCCCGCCCAACATCCTCTGCACTATTGCATCATGTACTGTTGCCCACGGCCCTGCCACTTCCACTGCTGCATCCGTACAACAACTCTCTCTGCATCTGTGATGCTGTTGGTCCATCCTCCCAACACTACATTTGCACTGCATCTTCCCTCATCATGCTACATCATGCTACCTCATACTGCTACTACACTACAACTCACTACAACTCAGTTACTGAGAAGTAAGTAATTGATCCACCCAACTTCTGACATCCCTGTCAGGCTAGACACACTCCCGATGTTGAAGCTCCCTCTGCCACTAACAAGTGCTCCCACTACTGACCTCTGCGCTGCTGCAACAACTCCTTGCATCTCGCACCGTTGCAACCCTCTCTGTGCCATCCTGCACCGTTGCAACATTCTTGTGCCTCTCGCATTGTTGCAGCCTGCTAGCCTCGCGGTGCCTGTAGACCCCTGCACTGTAGCACTCTCTGTTGCTTCATCCGGATCCGTCTCTACTGACACCCACCAGTACTGCTACTCCTCTTCAGGGCTCCCATAGCGAGGTATAATCCAAGAGGTTGGGTACCTCAAGGATCCTTCCCCTCATCGCCTGTAGTCCTCCTAACTACAGCTCGATGTCTCCCCACTTCTTCTCAAGTGGCACATGAGCACGCATGGCACAATCATCATCCTCCTTGCCTTCTTTCTCTGCCCTCGCTGGTGCTGCCTTCGAGTCAGAAGCCTCTCCCTTACTCTTCTTCCTTGGACACTGGTTCACATAGTGACCCAGTTCCCCACAATGGAAGCACTTGACCTCAGAGAGGTCCTCCTTCCTCCCCTTCTCCCGCTTTCCCGCAGATGCCAGAGCCACATCCTCTTCCTCTTCCTTCTTGATCTGTACTCCTCTGCTGTGACTTCCCTTCTTGCTAAGCCTTATGATCTCTTCTTGGCGAAGAGTCGCCCACAATTCTTCCCAATCTGGAAGATCCGCCCTGCCCAGTATGCTCTGGACAAATGTCTCCCACTCCTCGGAGACTGCGTTAGGTGTGGTCCTAACCCTCAACTCTTCATCCGTCATAGCTCCTATAGAAGTCAGTTGGTCCCTAATCTCCTTCAATCGACCGAGGAAGTGATCTATCTGCTACCCCTTCTGCATCTGGTATGACCTTCGCTGATTCTCGAGGAGCATCTTCCTCTGCACGGAAGTATGCTGGTACAATGTCTTCAAAGTGTCCCACATCTCCTTTGTCGTTTCCTTCTTGGCAATATGTTGGACCACATGATCCATGACCCCGTCAAGGATGATGCACTTTGCCTTAGCCATTGCCTCCTCATACCTATCATTTGCTACCAGGTCAACTAGGATAGCCATAGTTCTCAAGGTGAAGCCCTTGATGCGATGTCTGTCTAGAATGGACAAGACCCTAGCCTTCTAGACCACAAAGTTGGACGCTCCGTCCAGCCTATCCTAATCTCTCAGCCCATTCACGGCCATCTCTATGCTCTTCTCTGTCGACTCCTCTGAGTCTCTCTACTTCCCGCTTGGAAGTTCTCGTATCGACTCCTGCTAAGTCTCTCTACTTCCCATCTAGAAGTTCTCGATTCGACTCCGAGTCTCTCTACTTCCCGTCTGGAAATTCTCTTCTAGACTCCCTCTGAATCCCGCTTTCCCTCCTAGAAATCCTTCTGCCAACATAAGTTGCCCCACTTCGATCGTCTGTGCAACTGCAACACTGATCCAAATTCCTTGGCTAGAAATCTGCCTCCGCAGCAACTCCCTCCACCTTGGTCCTGCCCTATTAGGTATTGTTCTGACCACGGTACCCCACCAACTTTGCTCCACAAACTACCCACAGCCTTCTATGCCCTAGCAACTGAAGGATTGAGCCTCTGCGCAACCCCGACACCAGTAAATTAGCTCCCTCAGCCAATTGCGCTAACCCTCCTGGCCTCTGCATGGCTCTGTGTGAGCCTGATTCTATCTTCCTCAGCCTCTGCGCTGGCCTCTCTGTGGCCTAAACTGATGACGCAGTCTCTCTGTCTCACTCCTTCCTTTGTCAATGACGCAGTCTCTCTGTGTCACTCCTTCCTTTGTCGCTTTTTGCAAGGATCAGCTCTATCACTCGGGACATCCGAATCTGCTGCAAATGCTCTGCTTAGCCGATGCCTTCAGTTTTCCTGTGATCTGCAACCACGCTTTGATACCATGTTGAATTTTCTAAGTCTATTCGTTAGAAAATTAATCTGTATTCTGCTGGTTTATTTCTTCTACTTGTAAATTCTGAACAAGTTATTTAAAATATTTAAATACCGAAATAAACACAATACAGTCACAACATCTACAAATCAACCACTGAAAGAAAACAAGCACACAAGTGACACTGTTATTTTTGGACAAATGTCCCCGGAAAAACCCAATGCGAGAAAACCGGTGCAACTATTCTGAGGGTTATATTATTATGCAGCCTTTCTGAATACAACTGGGTGCCTAACTGGCCACCCGATAGTGAAAAATACACGGCAGCAATACCTGTATATTTAGAAACAGGTATTCAGAAAACCTATCCCACGAAACCCTCTCTAGCACAACTGAAGCTCAGCGCTGGCCCTTTTGGCCTCTACGTCAGCCTCTTGCTGACCTGCGTCAGCCCCAAGACCCTCTGCGTCAGCCCTCTGAGGCACTACGCAGCCTCTGGGACCCTCTGCATCACTCCAGCAGCCTCTGCATGGATGACGCAGTCCCTCTGGCCCTCTGCGCTGTCTCTATTGGGCTCTACGTAGCCTAGACTGGCTACTGCTCTCGCTCTCTTTGCTTCTGCATTGGTCTCCCAGTATTGTCTCTGCCTCTCTGCCTCGTACTCACTGCCCCTCGTTGTTGATCACTGATTCAACTTTGCTTAGCAACCCCGCTCTAGCAAAATGAATGACTGATCACTCTGGTGTGTTCTCCAACTGACCCTCAAGCCTCCTCTTATACTTTTCTCGTTGGTCCTTCAACAGCCGAGATTAAATCTCTAATCAACAGCTAAGATTAAATTTGGCTTGATCCATGACTTTTGGAACCTTCTAACCCAGTTTTATATTAATACCCATTAATATTTTATTTTTCCTAAGTTTAGACTTAGGAACTCCATTAAAAATATTAATTATTTTAATATCTCCCAAACTGGGTACAATCTGTCCAAACCATTTCTGGGTCTTGGAGATCTCATGTGCTTTAGCCTCTCCACCAATTTTCATGGCTAGAGCACATCCGATGCTACCCCAAATCAGCAGATGTCATCTTGAACTAGTAATGAAGATAAGATATCTTCCATGTTGGCTTTTACTTCCTTAGGGTGATGCTCTCTGATGTTGGTGAAGAAAAATTAGCACATCTAAAGGATCAAGTCATCCTACTCTAGATCAAGCATGACTACGTAGGATTTGATTTTGGCCATAGTGTCTAGGATCACACACCTTCTATGAAAGTCTGAGCTTTGAGTGTCATGCAGCCCTGAATAAGATTCTACAATCAATTGAAAGACCCTCTTCATGATGTCATCATTATAGGGAGTGTTGTCGCACAGATTGTCACGACAACGCTCAGACCGGGGGCTGTCTCCCTGATCCCCGATCTCTCTGTTTAAGCCTGCCTCCCGCGGCTAAGGGGGGTAGACCCTATGGGAAAATGGATGACCAACTGAGGACCAGTTGGGTTGGGAGACACGAGGGGAAACGAGCACTTAATTGATTTAGAAGTTAATGGACCAGTGCCTTATGGAGTTAACGATTAAATGTTGCAGAAATATGAACCATGTAAAACAAACATTTATCATCTAATAACCCAAGCAATGCAAGATATCCAGTAAATTCCCAATGCTTTAACGATGATCCAGCAATTAAACTTCAAGAAAAATTAAATGCTTTAAACGATCATTAAAATTTAGATGCTGACCAGCGACCACTTTCATATAGCCAACTTATAAATAAACATTTTAAGTGTGTTTAACTATAGGAAAATACCACAAAAGATGAATTTTCAATTTTCTTTTTTTTTTTTAATCAAGCTTTTTCAAAATATTTTTTAATTTTTATATTTTTAAATATTTTTGTTTTATATTTTTTTATTTTTTTAAGAATAAAACAAACTAAAATCTTAATAAAAATAAAACTCAAAACTATTCTAAACTAAACTAAATAAAACTTAAAATAGAACAAAGCTAGAAACTTAAGTATCTAAAATTAAAGAAACTGATCTAAACTAAGAACTCAAATTAACTTTTTTATTTTTATGAATTTTTTATAACTAAAACATAAAACAAAACAAAACTGAATAAAAAATAAATAAATAAAGATTAAACTACAATAAACGTAAACCAAAAATATATCAAAAACCAAGTAAAAAGGGAAAATCTTTTTTTTTTTTTTAAACAAAATTAAATCTAACTTATAGTCAAAATCTAAAACTGAAGCAGAAACCGTTTTTTATGATTTTATTTTTTTATTTATTTAATTTTTATGGTTTTAAAATTTTAAATGAAAGAGCTGAAGTCTAAGACTGTGCTAAATTAAAAAATAAATCTTAAAAAAAAAAACTAAAACTGAAGCAGAAACCCTTTTTTATGATTTTATTTTTTTATTTATTTAATTTTTATGGTTTTAAAATTTTAAATGAAAGAGCTGAATTCTAAGACTGTGCTAAATTAAAAAATAAATCTTAAAAAAAAACTAATCTAAACTAAACTGACATCAAACAAAAAAAAAAATGCTAATTTATATTAAAACTAAATAGAACGATCAAAAAGAAAGTTTATATTATTATTGTTTTTTTTTTGTTTTTTTTTTTGTTTTTTTTTTTTTTTTTTTAAATTTTATACAAAGATCAAAAAAATAAAAATTAAACTAAAATCCAAACCTAATAGTAATATAGTTCTGAAAAATAAAATTTAAGCAAAAGAACTTACCAACGCATACACAGGAAAAAACTTACGCATATCAAAAATTTTGTTTTGTTTGCGTTGTTTGCATGTGCAGGACAGCGGAGAAGGGAATCGCGTGGAAGAGGACAGCAGCAAGGGAAAGCACGCAAGTTATGGAGCTGGCTGCAATGATGTCTGCACAGGTTTGAGGCAGCGTAGAGTTGCCAGAGAGCTGCCAGAGGAGCTTGCAGGTTGGACGGCGGCAGCGTGAGGAGCAGCGGTGGGAAGCTGTGTTTGAAGGCAGTGTAGGGAGATAAATGCGTGGAGCAGAGGAAAAGACTGCGTGGTGGGCAAGAGGGAAAACGCAGGAAAAGGCCACGATTTTTTTTATGAATGGATTCGTTTGCAGGTACGCGTGAGGGATGCCTGGACGTGGCAGAAGGGTGGGTCGGATAAAGGAGTAGCAATGGCAGCGTGGAGAAGAATGAAATGCGTGGGGCAATGTACAGGCAGAATGTTGATGGCGGAGCTTAAGGAGAATACTGCGGATGGGAGATTTGAGAGCACCACGTGAGGAAGGGAAGGGAGTACGCAGGTGGAAGTGGTAGCATAAAGGGAGAAGGAGCTTGCGTATGGAGTGAGAAAAAATGTGTGGTAAAAACAACACGCTGGCAGAGGAGGATGAGAGGAGCTGATGAGGGCTGCACAGTTTGCCCTTTTAAAAAAAAATTCAAAATCCTCCTGTAATACAATAAATCCTTGAGCAACACTAGATACCTGATCAAACCCTCGGAACTTTTCAGAAAAAAACCTGCAAATTTCCAGCAAACTTTAAATTGCCCTATATTCAGATTTGTATTTTGAAAACCCCGAAAAAAAATTTTTAAGATCTGCACCTGCAACCTGCAATGGCAAAAACAGAACACCGGGAAGTGAAATGTGCAAGAAAGAAAACTGAAAACCCTAAAACCCAGCTAAAAAATTTACAGTATTTACAGATTTTCGACTCTTTATCAACTAGATTTGTCAATAATCCACAGTAATATTTTTAGAATATAATTTTAAAGTGAGATGCTTCAGAAAACCCTGCATGCATTCATAAAAAAATTCAGATGATAAGCCCGGAATTAAAACTAGCGGGCTCTTTCAGGAACAATCCGGGAGTTGGCTGGTTCAGCCGAGAACTTCCCCTAACGCCCGATAAACTCCAAACTAAGATTTCCTGCACAGCTTAGAATCAACCATTAACATAGAGGGAAAAAATGATTGTGAAATCCAGATCAAATGGAGATACCTGCCATTATATTTCAGGATCTAAACTATCATTCAAACCCTAGAGATCAGACAAGATACCTGTGCCTGAATCAATCTTCATCAAGCTAAAATCAATAGCTGAAAATAAAATTATGCAGAAACATAAAACATCTTACAGCATTTCGAGAAGAGTAACACCAGCCAGATTTCAACCCCAAAGTCTTTCTTTATTTCCATAAAAAATTACTACAAGAGAGCTTTCTTTAGCACCAGACTCTCAGATCTAATCTAATCTCAAATGACCCCTAGCACCCTATTTAAAGGAAAAATTCCCAACAGCTAGTTCGAGTGATCCATGTCAAAATGATCTCGACCGTCGATGAGGATCAAGATATCTCTTAATCTCATCCATCGAATTTTTAATGCATTAAAAAATTGAAATTCTGCATTTATTTACTCAAAAATATTATTATTTTATTATTTTTAAGTTTTTTTTTATCGTTATTTTTTTTATTTTTTTTATCTTTTCAATTTTTTTAATTTTTTAATTTTTAATTTATTTTTAAATGGATCCTCGAACTTAGCATTTGGAAAAAATTCCCTAGGACCTAGGACTTAGGACTTATGAGGGGATTAAAACATTTCCTAACCCTCAAGACACTTTACATCATGACTTTTACAATTTTACATCTCAAGGGGGAAAACCCATTTGACATAGACCACCCAGTTCTGCGACCAAATATAATCTAGCAGATCAACACGCTAGGATTCCTCTAAGATACTAATGACAAAATTCATTCCGGCTTTGGGGTTAAGCTAAAGGAAAACTCTGCCGATCATGGATCGGTGAGACAAAAAACCTTCCGAAACGTAAATTATCACTAGAAAATTAGGTCCACCTAGGCAATTTACATACATGACTCAACTCTGCTAAGATTATTTACAATTCACACATGCAGACTGAGTTTACAGCATAAATTGATCAAGTCGACGATGACTATCGAATGGCACAGACACGTCGATTAAGCGCTACCTCTTTTGCGAAAAAAGGGGGTGTACTGCTATGGGTAGTTGACACATAGTGGTCAACATCTGGCTCTACTTGGGGACACATTGCTGCACTGTAGGAACGTGAGAATCCAGAATCTGCATCCACGCAACACACAACAAAACATAAGTAGCATCCATCCAAAAATCATCATATAACGTTAAGCACAGGAAAGATATAAGCTCTTCATTTATTAACTATCTAGTAACATGAAAAGTAAATCTAATCCTAAAACAGAAATGAAAACGCTGAAAAAACAAGGAGTAAGGTTAGAAATACAGGGGATGCCCCATGGCATCAGATGTGTTCAATATAGTGTATACTGAGCATTTGCCTGCTTTCAGGCAAATCTGTCGGCTGCTTGTCGGATGTGCCATGTCCAATTCTACATATGGTAGGACTTTTTCCTATCCGAAAATCAAGTTGCTCGCGGCCGTCTGATGCATCAAATCTTCTTCTCATTTTCTTCCTCTTGCGCTTTTTCTTCCTGGTAGGCTGTATTATTGATGACGTGGAACTTTTTGCTTCAAAGCTATCAGATGAAGTATGTAAGATATGCGTGACATGTCTTTCTTCATCCTGCATCTAATCTTTATCGTTTTTAATTTTATCTGGATCATCTTCAATTAACCACCTTTCAATTGAACCAATGACCTCCTCATAATAAGATGGAGCTTGTTGCAGCAAATGAGAAGGCTCCGGATCTATTGATGTTTCCTGGTTTCTTTCATCCGTAATCCGCTGTTGAAATTTATGTACCTGTATTGTAATGGCATTTATCTAGCTAGAATGTTCAACTTTCATAGCACTGATTTCCCTAGCATGATCTTCTTCCATGGTCAATAACTTTTTCTGAAGACATATCTGATTAGCTTCCATATCTTTTATTACTTTATCGTCTTTTTCCTTTATGGTCATCAAGCAATGCTGCATAGAGTTTATCTCTTCGTTATGATTTGCTTGCATGGTAGCTAACTGATTATTATGATCGAATGTTATGATAGTCATTTCTTCATCCATAGTTAATAACTTGTTTTGCATAGAATTAATTTCTCTATCATGATCAGCGTTCATGGTCATCATATTTTCCTCTAAGCCTGATAACTTGCTTTGCATAAAATTAACTTCCGTGTCATGATTAGTTTTCATGGCCTCAATTTCCTTAGCACGCTGATTTTGCATGATCTCCATCTCCCTATTACGTTTTTCCAGGTGGGTGCATAAAGTTCTCACATCATTGGCATAATTAGTTTGATTTATCTCCATATTTTTTACCAACAGCATTAGTTCTTGTATAATTTGCTTTTGATCTTCCTTTTCGTTGTCATTTGTCCCTGCTTTTCCACTATCATGGATTTGATCTGCAATAGTACAGGTGGATGGCACATTCTGATATGAAGAATTGTCTTGAAATCTTTCACCGACAGCTGAACCTTTCATAAGATTGCTTTCATTCTGTTGCACAATTTTAGGGGCACAAGACGAGCTATCTAGATCACCATATCGATCTTTAAAAGCATTGACAATGTTTGTAAAGAAGTGAAAGAATCTTCAAGACAATTATTAAACCAATTCAAAGCATCACCCTCTAAAGAAAAGACAAAAAGACGCATTTTGACATCTTCATGATTATACTGAGGGGGTCTACAATATATGATCATTATACGAGGAAACAACCCTAGATGCCTTTTAACAGCAACTGAATCACCACTTGAGAACAAAGGTAATTTAGAAATGGCCACTTCCGGAATATCATGGAAATCATCAATAAAATGACATGGTTTAAACGAATAATCCATGATAAATAACGAAGGACCGAATGGATGATAGAAAGAGATCTCTGCTCAAAAAAATCAATAGATGAAAGAAGTGGAGCCGCCACTTGAACAAAGAATCTAATTCTAGGATCCAAAAATCAACCAACAAGCAGATATGAGGAAGGCTTTTTGTCTGGGAAAAAATAAAAGAAATGGAATGGAGTCGCCACCCAAACAAGAAATGAATCGAAGAGTAGTTGCTGATATGATGAAAGATAAGGCGATAAAAGATCCAAATGATAACCAAAAATGTTGAATCTGCCAGCTCAAATGAGAAATGAGAAAGATGAAAGAATGATGAGAGATGAGAAGATGAATGTCGTTGAAACGCCAGGGACAGAAAAACTGTCCCCGGGAACGGTGCCAAAAAATGTTGTCGCACAGATTGTCACGACAACGCTTAGACCGGGGGCTGTCACCCTGATCCCCAATCTCTCCGTTTAAGCCTGCCTCCCGCCGCTAAGGGGGGTAGACCCTATGGGAAAATGGATGACCAACTAAGGACCAGTTGGGTTGGGAGACACGAGGGGAAACAAGCACTTAATTGATTTAGAAGTTAATGGACCAGTGCCTTATGGAGTTAACAATTAAATGATTAAATGTTGCAGAAATATGAACCATGTAAAACAAACATTTATCATCTAATAACCCAAGCAATGCAAGATATCCAGTAAATTCCCAATGCTTTAACGATGATCCAGCAATTAAACTTCAAGAAAAATTAAATGCTTTAAATGATCATTAAAATTTAGATGTTGACCAGCGACCACTTTCATATAGCCAACTTATAAATAAACATTTTAAGTGTGTTTAGCTATAGGAAAATACCACAAAAGATGAATTTTTTATTTTTTATTTTTTTTATCAAGCTTTTTCAAAATATTTTTTAATATATATATATATATATATTAAGAATAAAACAAACTAAAATCTTAATAAAAAGAAAACTCAAAACTATTCTAACTAAACTAAATAAAACTTAAAATAGAACAAAGCTAGAAACTTAAGTATCTAAAATTAAAGAAACTGATCTAAACTAAGAACTAAAATTAACTTTTTTATTTTTATGAATTTTTTATAACTAAAACATAAAGCGAAACTAAACTGAATAAATAAATAAATAAATAAAGATTAAACTACAATAAACGTAAACCAAAAATATATCAGAAACTAAGTAAAAAGGGAAAATCAAATTTATTTTTTTTCTTTTTTTAAACAAAATTAAATCTAACTTAGTCAAAATCTAAAACTGAAGCAGAAACACTTTTTTATGATTTTTTTATTTTATTTAATTTTTATGGTTTTAAAATTTTAAATGAAAGAGCTAAAGTCTAAGACTATGTGCTAAATTAAAAAATAAATCTTAAACAAAAAACTAATCTAAACTAAACTGACATCTAACAAAAAAAATTAAAAAAATGCTAATTTAAATTAAAACTAAATAGAACGATCAAAAAGAAAGTTAATATTATTATTGTTTTTTTTTTTTTTTTTTTATTTTATAAAAGATCAAAAAAATAAAAAATAAACTAAAATCCAAACCTAATAGTAATATAGTTCTGAAAAATAAAATTTAAGCAAAAGAACTTACCAACGCATACACAGGAAAAAACTTACGCATATCAAAATTTTTGTTTTGTTTGCGCTGTTTGCGTGTGCAGGGCAGCAGAGAAGGGAATCGCGTGGAAGAGGACGGCAACAAGGGAAAGCACGCAGGTTATGGAGCTGGCTGCAATGATGTCTGCACAGGTTTGAGGCAGCGTAGAGCTGCTAGAGGAGCTTGCAGGTTGGACGGCGGCAGCGTGAGGAGCAGCGGTGGGAAGCTGCGTTTGAAGGCAGTGTAGGGAGATAAATGCGTGGAGCAGAGGAAAAGACTGCGTGGTGGGCAAGAGGGAAAACGCAGGAAAAGGCCACGATTTTTTTTTATGAATGGATTCGTTTGCAAGTATGCGTGAGGGATGCCTGGACGACAGCAGAAGGGTGGGTCGGATAAAGGAGTAGCAATAGCAGCATGGAGAATAATGAAATGCGTGGGGCAATGTACAGGCAGAATGCTGATGGCGGAGCTTAAGGAGAATACTGTGGATGGGAGATTTGAGAGCACCACGTGAGGAAGGGAAGGGAGTACGTAGGTGGAAGTGGTAGCATAAAGGGAGAAGGAGCTTGCGTATGGAGTGAGAAAAAATGTGTGGAAAAAACAACACGCTGGCAGAGGAGGATGTGAGGAGCTGATGAGGGCTGCACAGTTTGCCCTTTTAAAAAAAAATTCAAAATCCTCCTGTAATACAATAAATCCCTGAGCAACACTAGATAGCTGATCAAACCCTCGAAACTTTTCAGAAAAAAACCTGCAAATTTCCAGCAAACTTTAAATTGCCCTATATTCAGATTTGTCTTTTGAAAACCCCGAAAAAAAATTTTAAGATCTGCACCTGCAACCTGCAATGGCAAAAACAGAACACCGGGAAGTGAAATGTGCAAGAAAGAAAACTGAAAACCCTAAAACCCAGCTAAAAAATTTACAGTATTTACAGATTTTCGACTCTTTATCAGCCAGATTTGTCAATAATCCACAGTAATATTTTCAGAATATAAGTTTAATGTGAGATACTTCAGAAAACCCTGCATGCATTCATAAAAAATTTCAGATGATAAGCCCAGAATTAAAACTAGCTGGGCTCTTTCAGGAAATGCAATCCGGGAGTTGGCTGGTTCAGCCGAGAACTTCCCCTAACGCCCGGTAAACTCAAAACTAAGATTTCTTGCACAGCTTAGAATCAACCATTAACATAGAGGGAAAAAACGATTGTGAAATCCAGATCAAATGGAGATACCTGCCATTATATTTCAGGATCTAAACTATCATTCAAACCCTAGAGATCAGACAAGATACCTGTGCCTGAATCAATCTTCATCAAGCTAAAATCAATAGCTGAAAATAAAATTATGCAGAAACATAAAACATCTTACAGCATTTCGAGAAGAGTAACACCAGCAAGATTTCAACCCCAAAGTCTTTCTTTATTGCACAAAAAATGACTACAAGAGAGCTTTCTTTAGCACCAGACTCTCAGATCTAATCTAATCTCAAATGACCCCTAGCACCCTATTTAAAGGAAAAATTCCCAACAGCTAGTTCGAGCGATCCATGTCAAAATGATCTCGACCGTCGATGAGGATCAAGATATCTCTTAATCTCATCCGTCGAATTTTTAATGCATTAAAAAATTGAAATTCTGCATTTATTTACTCAAAAATATTATTATTTTATTATTTTTAAGTTTTTTTTTATTGTTATTTATTTTTATTTTTATTTTTATTTTTTATTTTATTTTATTTTTTTTTATCTTTTCAATTTTTTTAATTTTTTAATTTTTAATTTATTTTTAAATGGATCCTCGAACTTAGCCTTTGGAAAAAATTCCCTAGGACCTAGGACTTAGGACTTATGAGGGGATTAAAACATTTCCTAACCCTCAAGACACTTTACATCATGACTTTTACAATTTTACATCTCAAGGGGGAAAGCCCATTTGACATAGACCCTCATAGACCACCCAGTTCTGCGACCAAATATAATCTAGCAGATCAACACACTAGGATTCCTCTAAGATTCTAATGACAAAATTCATTCCGGCTTTGGGGTTAGGCTGAAGGAAAACTCTGCCGATCATGGATCGGTGAAACAAAAAACCTTCCAGAACGTAGATTATCACTAGAAAATTAAGTCCACCTAGGCAATTTACATACATGACTCAACTCTGCTAAGATTATTTACAATTCACACATGCAGACTGAGTTTACAGCATAAATTGATCAAGTCGACGATCACTGTCGAATGGCACGGACACGTCGATTAAGCACTACCTCTTTTGCGAAAAAAGGGGGTGTACAGCTATGGGTAGTTGACACATAGTGGTCAACAGGGAGGAAAGGGTGCTACTATTCTCAAAATATCGTTGAAACAGAATGTAATGATAAGCTTGGCTTTTTCTCCCAGATGCTCCAAGACTCTGGCTTGTATCAATGCAAGCACCGCTAGTTCCAAAGCCCAATTTAAACTCCAACCAGATTGGCCCACCTTGGAAAGCCAAGATTCCAACGCTTCAAATGTGAGGTCATCCCCTAATCTTCCAGCCCTTAAATCTGACCCAAGTACAAAAAGCCAATTCCCTACTTCTTTTTCTTTTTGTATGTCTCTCAGATGCCTTTGCTGGAGCATATTATGGACCTTCCTGGAGAAAGGTATGTTTAACTGTTTGGGTGTTGTTGACCACTAGAGTGGCACCTGATGATTATATGAAGACTCCATGCCCAAGGTTGATCCAGAAGACACTTGTACCATCAGATATCGTCAGTAAATAGAGTTTTTTTATCTCTACTTCTATCTTCTCATCATCTTTCTTGTACCCAGATTCCACACCCTATGGGAAATTGTGTAATAAGTTATACTAGTAATGATGAGATTTGAGTCTGTAACAGGCCTAAGATGTTGGGACTTGATCAGCAAACGAGTATAGCTTGGAGTGTTTTTTTTATCCGGTTAATTATCCGTTCTTTTTCAGAGGCGGATAATTTTCTGGGTTTTTTCACTCATTTTTTACCCCAAAGCCAAGGTGACGGTTTGAAGGTTGAGCCACTAATACATATCAGTGTCTAGAGTCGATGTATATTACCATACTAGATCACACAAAAAATTTCGTGGAATTTGGTTAGGTCTAATTAGTCATTTTTTTACTTTTTAGATTTCCCACAGGTCGAAAATTGCAAATAAAACTGTATTTAAATTGTAATAAGTGTAGTCTAGAGAAGTTGTATGAGGTATTGTAGGAATTTACAGGGTAAGTTCCTCAGAAAGAACACCAAAAGGACACCGCTCACAACCAGATCACAGATCAATACACCAGTATTTTTGACGTGGTTAAAACCCTCAAAGAGGGAAACAGTCCACGGCCTGAGCCAACGCGGCCACTTCAGGCAATTTATTAATCAAAGAATGAAAATTTACATAAGCTTCTCTCATGCACGGATTACCCTACAAATGACCCTCCATGCGCTTTAAATAGAATTCATGGACCAATCGGGTGTCAAGCCACGGATCAAGTGTCGGTAATACCGAGGAGAGAATGAACCGTCGGATCACTACATATCGTGACCGTCGGATTGTAAGTTACAAAATGTACAACGGTAAAGAAACACACTTTACCTAACTCTATACCTAACTATACACTAAACCAAGTTGTACTTAACTATTTCCTATGTGTCGGAATATCCTAACATCCCCCCCTTAAGAACAACTTGGGATAGGATTGAAGGATTTACAAATATGACACAATAGGAGAAGGAAGGAGGCACTAGAGCCTATCCCCCCTTAGTAACAACTTCCTGAACTCCAACCATAAATCGAAGTTTAGTGAACTTCGCCTCTGTGAGAGCCTTTGTGAAGATGTCTGCAACTTGATCATCTGTTGAACAATATTGCACTTCAAGAACATGGTCGTGAATGAGCTTTCTGATGAAGTGCATGTGCAGTTCAATGTGTTTGCTGCGCTGATGTTGGACTGGATCTTTGCATAGCTGAATGGCACTTTGATTATCACACCAAAGTGTAGTCGGATGCTGCTGCTGAAAGCCAAACTCTGACAGGATCTGACGAAGCCGCAAGGCTTCCTTACTAGCTTCTACGGCACCACGATACTCTGCTTCTGCTGATGAAAGAGGAATGGCAGTTTGTTTCTTACAAGCCCATGTAATAGGTCCTGAACCAAGAGTGAACACATAACCGGCAGTAGACTTCCGATCATCAAGGTCACCAGCCCAATCGGAATCAGTGAAACCAACCAATAGAGGAGATGCTTTGGCACTGTAATGAAGCCCAAACTGAACTATACCTCGAACATAACGAAGTATTCTTTTAGCTGCTTTCCAATGACTTTCACGGGGGTTTTGCATGAACCGAGCAACAAGGCCAACGGCAAAGGAAAGGTCAGGACGAGTATGGGTTAGATACAAAAGTTTTCCTACAAGTTGACGGTATAAGGTAGCATCAACTTCAGGAGAAGTACAAGTGACTGAGAGTTTGACTCCAGACTGAAAGGGAGAAGGGGCTGGCTTACAGTCTTCCATGTGAAAATGACGTAGAATATCACAAGCATACTTGGACTGGGAAAGGGAAATACCCTCCTTGGATTGCAAGACTTGAAGACCGAGAAAATAGTGTAAGTGTCCTAAGTCTGTCATTTCAAATTTCCTTTTGAGGCTAGACTTCACATGGTTTATAAGGTTGGGATCACTACCAGTAAGGATAAGATCATCAACATAAAGAACAAGGATGATAAGAGAGTTTCCCACTTTCTTGGTGTAGACAGTATTGTCAGAATGACACCTAGAAAAGCCAGATTCTAAAAGAAAGCTATCCATTTTGGCATACCAAGCCCGAGGAGCTTGCTTGAGACCATAAAGGGATTTCTTAAGTCGACAAACAAGGCTGGAGTCTGTTTGTATGAAGCCAATGGTTTGTTCCATATAGATTTCTTCATGCAAGTCCCCATGCAAGAAGGCAGATTTAACATCCATCTGATGGACTTCCCATTTGAAAGAGGCAGCAAGGGAAAGAACAAGGCGGATAGAGTTCATTTTGGCAACAGGGGAGAAGGTTTCAGTGTAGTCAATGCCTTCAACCTGTGAAAAACCCTTAGCAACAAGACGAGCTTTATGTTTATCAACTTTCCCATCTGGTCCATACTTGGTTCTGTAAACCCATTTGCATCTAACAAGTTTTCGTCCCTTTGGTAAAGGAACAAGATCCCATGTATCATTTGCCAATAATGAATGATATTCTTCATTCATAGCTGCTTCCCAATCTGGATGGCCTGAAGCTTCTGCAAAGGTGTCAGGATCATAATTTACTGGAGCTTGAGCCAGTAAAGAAGAGGCTCTCTCGAACTGAGAACGTGTGCGTCGCTGATCTGTAGGATCACCGGCAAGATCACCTGCTGCATCTCGAGTAGCACGAACCCATTTTGGAAGCTCAGGAGCTGAAGAAGGATCCTGAGATGGTGGGGGAGGATTGTCATCCTCACTTTCATCATCTGAAGAAGAAATGTTTTCAAAGGTAGAAGAGATAGGGAGAGGTGGCACATCCGCCGGACTAGGCTCGCAGGCCGATATATTTTCATCAAATTTTACATCTCTTCTAATGATAACATTTTTGGACTTAAATGGAATAAGTCTATAGCCTTTGACATCTTCAGAATATCCAACAAAAGTACATTTTTCACTCTTAGGTTCTAAAGCTTTATGCTTTTCATCTGGAATATGGGCCCACGCTTCACTTCCAAAAACACGAAAGTGACTTACATCTGGTTTGATTGAGCTCCATGCTTCTTCTGGAGTGATATTCTTTAAAGCCTTAGTAGGAGTGCGATTTATTATGTAATTTGCACAGTTAATTGCTTCTGCCCAAAAACTAAGACCAAGTCCTTTAGATTGTAGCATACAGTTAGCCATTTCCTTTAAGGTGCGATTCTTCCTTTCAGCTACACCATTTTGTTGTGGAGTATATGGAACAGTATGTTGCATTTGAATTCCATTCTCAGTGCAATAGTTGATGAATGTGTTTTTAACATATTCTCCGCCATTATCAAATCTTAACTTAAGAATTTAATGTCCAGATTGTTTTTCAACAAAGGCCTTGAAGGCCAAAAAAGTGTTAAATACTTCACTCTTGAGTTTTAAGAAGTATACCCAAGTGCGTCTGGAGAAATCATCAATGAAAGTTAAGAAATACTTGCAACCAGAGAATGACACAACTAGAAGTGGACCACATAAATCACTATGCACAAGCTGTAAAGGGGCGGAGGCGTGCCAAGAGGCACGTTTTTCAAAACTGTCCCGATGATGTTTTCCGAGTACACATTCGGAACAAACACCATCTCTGCAAGATACCATAGGAAGACCTGTCACCATATTTTCTTTACATAGATGCTGAAGGGAGCGATAGTTTAAGTGACCAAATCACTGATGCCAAAGTTTGCTCACTTCATCGTTATGAGCAACAAATACTGAGGGAAGATTTGATGACCCAAAGTTGTGAAACTTATACAACCTTGTAGAATCATCAGCAATGCCAGTAGCCAAAATCTGTTTAGGATCTTTTAAGTCCTTGATTACAACATCATGAGGTGAAAACTCAACGATTTTACCTTCACCTGAATGAGTTATCTGATATACAGATAGAAGGTTGCAGGATAAGGTTGGAACACATAATACATCATTAAACTAACCATTGTCTAGATGAACAGTTCCAGTCCCTACAACATTAAGAGATCTATCATCACCAACATATATATTTTTTGGTGTTACAATCATTTAAAGAAGAGAACATGGCTTTGTTTTTGGCCATGTGATAAGAAGCTCCAGAATCAATGAGCCACTCATGAGAATGAGAAGAAGAAGATACATTTAACGCATAGCCAGACCGAGATGCTTGACAACCACATGCAGGAAGTGCCATTCCTGAAGATGAAGGTGAAGTTGAAGATTGCCCCAAATGGATGTTATGCTTCTTCATTGCTGCTTCCAAGGCTTCCATCTTTTTAAAGCATTTTGATTCAAAGTGGCCATCTCGATTACAAAAGTTGCAATGTCTGTCAGTCTTCTTCCATTTGTTTTTATTGGTGTTATCATTTTGCTGAAATGATCTTTCATTTTGAGGTTGAGTTTGCTTAGGACCCTTGTTTGGTTTAGGACCATTCTTTTTAGGATATGACTTCTTAGGATTCTTGGGATTTGGTTGCTGCTGGGCGGCTAACGCTTTCTTGGAAGAGTTTCCAAGATTAAGAAGACCAAGGTGTAAGAATTTTTCTTGTTCTCTTATTAAAGAATCACAAAAAGAGTCAAAGGAAGGGGGCTTGTAGTCTTTTCCTTGAGAAATGAAGGCTTCTCTTGTAGAATGGAAGGTGGAAACAAATACAGAGTAAGCTGGTCCCAACTTAGTAAGGATTGAATAAATAAGGTTACTATCTTTTTTCTTAACCTTAACACCTTCCAAAAGATATCTAAGGGTCTTGAACTTAGACAAGAAATCTTCAATGCAAGAAAAATTATTAGGGTCCAATGTAAGCAATTCATTTTCAAGTTGATGGGCTCTAATTTCATTTTTAATCCCAAAAACTTTATTGATTTGTTCCATTGCTTCATGAGGAGTTTCAAGTTCTGCAATATGGAATCTAAGATCTGGAGAAATAGACATCCCTATCAAACCACGTGCTTGATCTTGTCTATTTTCCCATTTAGCAGCCTTGTCTTCATCTTTCGGTTTCTTTTCTTGGCCTGTGGCTATTCGGTAGAGACCTTTACTTCTAAGTAAATCCTCCATGTAGGACAACCATTGGAAGTAGTTGGTGCTGTCAAGGGTAACTTGGTATTGACTTTCCATTTCAACAGAAACTGAAGCTGAAGATGCTAAAGGTAAGTGTTCCAATTGATAGATCTCGAAAAATTAGGCTGGTTTAAAAAAACGGCGCTGAAAAAGGCTTCCGGATGAAGAAGTTATGGCTTTTTGAAAAAAAGTTGTTGAAGTTGTCGACGAAGTGCGGGAATGTGCAGAAATGAAAAAGTCC
This sequence comes from Pinus tabuliformis, assembly GCA_031772625.1. Lineage (NCBI taxonomy): Eukaryota > Viridiplantae > Streptophyta > Pinopsida > Pinales > Pinaceae > Pinus > Pinus tabuliformis. The sequence goes on along the minus strand of CM062811.1, from coordinate 380,159,698 downwards.
GCCCCCACAAAATGGAGACTTGAACCCAAGACCTCTACTCTCTTAAAATAGCTTTGAACCAATTGATCTATACAAAAAATTTGAGAGAGAGAGAGAGAGGGGGGGGTGCTTTGGGTTGCGTGCTTGCTTTGAGAAAGCTCTTTTTCCCTACAAAACAAAAAACACAAAACCCAACACGGACATGCAAAGAAAACGAACCTTACGGCTCGAAGTTAGCTTTACCCAAAAAACTAAATATTTTCAAAAATGAACCTTGCGGCTCAAAGTTAGCTTTAGCCGAAAAACTAAATATTTTTCTCAATGTTTCTGATTTTCCGAGATCACACTAAGGTGCAGGGAAAAGAGCATACGCATGAGAAAAATCTTTCCTTTCTGTTTCTGATTTGCCCAGATCGCACAGAGTCGCAGGGCAAAGAGCATATGCAGAAATGAAAGGTATAGATCCGGTTAAAAAAAAGCTAAATAAACCGAAACTGAAATAAGCAGAGAGAAAATAACAGTAAACTGCAAATAAACACTGTATACCTCCAGATCTTAAAAATGACGCAGCTAGGGCTACCGGAAACCTTTTTGTGTGAAACGAAAGGGGTTCTTCACTGGAACAGATACTCCGAACACAACAGAGCAGTCCTCTCGGCCCGAAAGCAGTCAGAAACAGCAGATCTAGGAAACAGCAGTCGGATGCAGTTCTACCGGCTTCAGATTTGGATCGCCAACGGATGCGGCCCTCAAATAGCTCTGATACCATGTAGGAATTTACAGGGTAAGTTCCTCAGAAAGAACACCAAAAGGACACCGCTCACAACCAGATCACAGATCAATACATCAGTATTTTTGACGTGGTTAAAACCCTCAAAGAGGGAAACAGTCCACGGCCTGAGCCAACGCCGCCACTTCAGGCAATTTATTAATCAAAGAATGAAAATTTACATAAGCTTCTCTCATGCACGGATTACCCTACAAATGACCCTCCATGCGCTTTAAATAGAATTCGTGGACCAATCGGGTGTCAAGCCACGGATCAAGTGTCGGTAATACCGAGGAGAGAATGAACCGTCGGATCACTACATATCGTGACCGTCGGATTGTAAGTTACAAAATGTACAACGGTAAAGAAACACACTTTACCTAACTATACACTAGACCAAGTTGTACTTAACTATTTCCTATGTGTCGGAATATCCTAACAGGTATGAGTAATCAAAATTACACCTCACCTTCAACTTTCTACTATGACACACTTTGAGGGGTTAATAATGTGTTTTGGACCCTCAAAACCCACTTTTTCTAAGTTTAATGGGAAATTTGGAAATTAAATAAATGGAGAAAAATAAATATCCACACATGCTAAATGTTGTGGAAATGAAATGGAAAATTATGGGGGAGTTAAAGTGAAGTCCCAAGGTGATGTGGACTCCTAAAATCAAGGAAATGACATGTGCTCAAATAAAGCCGAATTTCTGGCATTAAAAGAGAACACTGCTTACCTGGAAATTCGAATTTGTGAAGTTAATGCACATTTGGGAGGATTTGGGAGAATATTTGGTGGAGATCTTTGTGGGAAATTGTCCCCACATGGGTTATCACCTATATACACTAGTCATTCTATCATAAAATTCGAATTTGGCACATAAAAGAAGAAGAAAATAATGTCCACTTGCCAAAATTTGATTTTTACACTTGTCATTGGAGCTCCATTCAACAAATTCGAATTTCTCTTTGGGATTGTCACCTCATGCCACTTGCTTAATCACTTCTACATTGGGATTGGCTCCCATAGTTCTATATAATAGAGCCTTGATCTCTGAATTGTATAATATTGTTACTAGCTATTGTGCTTGCAGAAGCGCTACTGCCTTGTACACTTTCAGAAATACCAATAAAGACATTAGGGTTTCATTCATGAGGTGTTTCTCCTTTTTGAGTGTGATGAATTGTTGAGCATTGGTATAATACCTTTTACTCATGCTTTGATCTAATTTGCTTCCATATGCTCTTGTAGATTTGTTAATGTAGAGCTATCTTGTATTGACATTTGATTTAGAAGTGTGCTCTAGGTATAGAATGCTCTAGTTGGTTTTAAATGAATCTCTAGAGTTTCTTATCATTGTTTATTGCTAAATCTATATGGAACTAATTCTTGATTGAAGTTTTGTAGAGGGAACATCTTGTTGGGATTACAAAATGAAGCGCGAGGGGAAGTCTTTGGAGAGACCAATCCACTCTTGATACATTCTTAAAGGAGCTTTCATTTGTTCTTTGAACCTTCATAGTCTTATCTTACAAAGTGGTTTTGTAGGGATTTCGGCACATAGTTGGTACACAAGCTGAGAACTTCTAAATTTAAATCTCTTTTAAAAAACATTGTTCTTCATTTCTTTCATTTGCTATCTAAGAGCTTGAAGATGGTTAAGCAAAGACGAGAGTTTACTCTCACTCTTTAGCTTAGCCTTTTGTAAATTATAATTGTACATATACATTTTATCTTGCTGAATTTTCCATTAATACTTAACTTATTTTGCAGCCATTGTTTGGATTGTTTGCTAACTCTTGTGTGGCAGGTTTTGAAAAGCAACTTCCCGCAACATCTAACAAGTGTTTGCAAGACCTTTGGCAAATGTTGGGGGTTCAATTTCCAAGCATGTCACGAGCCCTTTTGAGGCTTATTTTGGCCAAGTCGAGTTCACTAGAGGGCTGCCCATTTTCCTCTCTAAGCCATGGGCATTTGGAGGAAACTCACACCTTGTATCCCTTGCATAAGTTTTGTGAGATCTTGTCACTACTTTCTCAATAAAAGAGGTCTAGTGTCCAAGTTTCAAGCAATTATTGTGAAGACTCTCCTAGAAGTATAGTTAAGAACTTTGAAGGGCCCTCTTCTCATTGTAATATTAATAAAAGATCTAACTTGCTTGTGGGAGCTTGGGATCTCTCCCATGGTATCCTATCCCCCCATTTAGAGGGAGGTTTCTCTTGGGTGGATTGACATTTGCATGGTTTAAGCTTTCATACTTCATTCACTTACATGCATGCTTTAATTGGGAATTAACACAACCTCACTATCACATTTCATTAAGTTAAAGCTTGTTACAATTTCATTTGAGCTTTGCATTTTATTTCTCATTGTTGCTTGGAGATACAAGCTTACACTTTACTTTGGGCAATTCATCCTTTACATGCAAGCATTTTATATTCTTAACAAACTTTGATTCGTTTCCATTTACCTTGGTAAATTGTTTCATGAACACTTGAATACATGCTTCAATTTTACGCTACATTGTTATCTTGAATATTGGAGCAATTTATTGTCATTGTCTATTTGAAACAAATTTTACTTTCAAGCAAATTACTTGTATCATTTTAATTCATTGAAGAAACACATGCAACACTTGTAAGCTAATTTTATTCCTCCAATTGAAGTTATAATTGCAACTTATGTTGAACACTATTTCGTTTTCAAGCATTGCAAATCAATCTCTTTGAAGCATTTGCATGTATCATTATTTTAATTTGGGGAATTAACACAATTTGCATTTCATCTAGGCATTTTAGTGTAGGAAGACCCCAAGCCTCATTAAAATTTGACCTCCAACATAAGTTGGTTGAAGTAGACATCTTAGGGATCCTTTACTCCTCTATTGACTCCTCACTGTGAGATCCATATCATTAGGTAAGGGTGAGGTCTGAGGATTGAAGAGTTAAATTGCAATCTTGTTGTAGAGATAATTAATAAAATTAACTGAGAGCACTTACCATTACATTTACTTTACTTGTCTCTTGATGGTTTGAGTTTTCATACGCGAAGTCTATTCCAAAGCAAGTATTGTAATCCTTTCAAACAAGTGCTTTCTTTTCATGTTTCAGGTCTAATTGCATATTGATGTCTTGGTTTGACACTTCCTTTCTTTTACATTTCCAAGTTAATTACTAATTTTTGGGTTTTGGCAAGATATGTTTCACATGTTTTGATTTATAAAGTTGATTATCTCAAAAGCATTTTATATCTTACATATCTTGTGCTAACAATTCTTATTTACATTTCAGGGTTACTTTGTTTTCTCTTTTGAGAGCATTGCATTTTACTATGAGCAAATATATCTTTAAATTTTTGAGCAAATTCCTTATAAGGAATTGGTTTAATGGTTTTTTTAATCATATTAATGATTGGCACTGTAATTTCAAGTTGCTCACTTCATATTTGTCCATAAATCCTTAAAAGTTATTCATTTTCACTATAACACTCTCCTAGAAACCCACATCTTTTAACTTAACTTTTCATTAGGGACCACCCCCCTTAGCTAACCTAGGAGATAGCTCAAACAGAGAGAGTCGAGATTAGTGTGACAGCCCCTTCTCTGAGTTCCCTGCCACCAACCACACCTTGTGGGGTTGAAGGCTTTTCTCACTGACTTGTAGGTAGGTGAAGGCAACGGGGTCAACAGGTGCATGGTGTTTCACAGAACTAACTTCTGCATTGTTCAATATTTTTAATTTTTTTAGGAGTTCCTCCATGGTTTAGCAGAAGAATGACTGATACATCAAGTTGTCTTAGCCAAAATACAACTATAAGAGTCTACCTTGTCAAACTTTTGATTTTTCTTTAAAATTTCCAAGTTTTTAGTTTTAGTTTCAAACTTGACTGGGGGAGGGTTTCTTCAAGAAGTTGGTCTACACTCCATTGTAGGTGTTCACTGTAAATTAATAATTTCTGGGTAATACTAACATGAACCAATAGACTCCTCGAAACACACATATCCCATTTATGACAACTCAAATTATTACACTATTGATACAACCCACAAATAGTCCCCCTCACATTAAAATCTGAACATACAGTAAACAAAACAGAAGTGATGAACCTGGTATTTATCGGCAGCCACTAGTAACAGATGCATATGGAAATATCCATTTCTCTGTAGCACGCCCAGTATTTGATGAAGTCTTTCATTGCCCAGTGGTGAAGTGATGGCTCAGATTTCGAAGTATGATCATCCATCAGTTGTATTTTCCTTCAACACGTACTAATCACTCGTACTAATCACTCGGAAAATAACGCCAGCAGCTCCTATGCTCAGCCAACTGGAGAATGGTATTTGTATTAATGCGTTCCAACACTAAAACTTCAATCTTTGACAATGTGATTGCCCAAGAGATAGACACATGCCTTCTTTGATTGTACGTTGCCCCTGTTGGAAATACTGAGAGGGGGGGTGAATCAATATTTCTTTTACATTGTTAATTTTACCAGTTAGATCATTTATATTTAGAACACAAAATGAACAATAAGAATAAATGCTTTTACTAATTTCTTTTTCACAATAAATCAAGTACAATGTATATAGGGCTCCAACCCTAGATGAAGACACCAATCTTCAATCTCCCAGGCTCACACCTGTTTTTAAGCACCAACTTAGACTTTTGTGAGGCTCCGACCTCTAGGGCACTAACCCTATCTTCTCAAGGCACCAACCTTGCGTTTAGAGGCTCCAACCCCTAGGGCACCAACCCTTCTCTGGTACAGGCTCCGACCTGGTTTCTTGAGGACTTCGATCCTCTAGGGCTCCAACCCTATCCTCCAAGGCACCAACCTTGTCTTTTCGAGGCTCCAACCCTTTACTTCGTCAAGATATATTTGGTTATACTTCACGACTCCCAATGTCTTCTTCAACGAGCCCTGTCAATCTTCTGCAATGCCTCCTCCAAATCACTTCATCAATGACAACCTTGTCAATTAGAAGGTATCACCACTACACTTCATCGTACCCAAGAAATTTCTTCAAGTCACCTCATGATGTCTCATGCATCATGGTCTTCAATGAGGTCTTCAATCAAATCTTCGAAAGGTTGCTTCAACAAAGAGGCTTATACTTCAATAATGCTCTTATCAAACTGCCTTCAAACCAGTGCTGCTCCAAGAAATGGCTCCCCTATGTTACTCAGAAATGAGCTCCAAATCCTTCATTGTATCCTGAAAGTTACCTTGAATGTATGCTTGCCAATGGAGCTTGACACACATATACCTTACCGCAGCAATCTCAACCTATTGTCCAAAAAGGAGATGGCAACTTGTCACACAGTCCGAAATATTTTGTATGCATGCCTTCAGGGATTATGCCAACAAGAGATAGAAGTGTCACTACTCCATAGTCTAAGTGTTCCTCTACTGTTCAGCTAGTCCAGAATTCCTCAATTTCTTAATGCCAATTCTAAGCCTCTGATCACAGATCCAAGGTCTGAAACGTTTAACCCATAAATTCAAGTCTTTACAGTTTCAAGATGTAGTGATAATTGTCCTTGAAGGATATTGCACCACAGAGCTTATAATATATTTAAATCACTGTTCAGCAAAGGTATTGTTCCATTGTTTGCTGCTCACTTTCCAGGCAAAGGGATTAGCTCACTGTTCACAATGTTTACACAGTGAACAACAAGTTAGATAACCACTGCACTAGATGTCACTGCACTGTTTGAGAGGCACTGGAGTCAAGGTATAAGGTCTGCTTCAGAGAGGCCAAATAGAAGCCTCAGGACCAGGTCTGTTCCAGCAATTAAATGTTTCAGGTCTGCAGTCAATACAGTCATATTTTCACACTTGACTACTCATGAAATTCACTTAGATGGGCTTTAGATAGAGTGCGAATTGTCTTTAGATGGAGGCCACAAGAAGGCCGAATTAGGCCTCTGTCAGATTTGGATAGGGCCTCAAAACAGACCCTTGTTTCTCCACAAATTTGACTCTAGATATCACAAAAAATATGCCCAGAAGACTTCCTTAATCAGAGATCTCGTTCTGCTTACAAACATTAGAAAAATACTCCTCCTTTTACCCTTGATCTCTCCCTTTTATTCTCCTTTGTCCTCTTTACAACTTCTATACCTTTTCTGTCCTCCTCGGCTTTTTATCTCCTTCTGTGGTTCTTCTCTGAATTGATCACCGAAATCTGATGGTTAAAATGAGGAGTACGGACTTCTATTTATAGTGATTTTGTCTTCCAAATGAAGGGACACGTCTTCTGGGAGCAGGCCGACTTGAGAGGCCTAGCACAGGTCAGCTCAAGGACCAGATTAATATTCCTAACTTAAAAAATTAATATCTCCCAAACTATTTGGAGTTTCGGGCCAAGTAAGAGCTCATTGGAAAGCTAAAAATATGCTCTAAAGGATGGTGAAGGTCTCATAGAGAAATTATGCAGAAATATATTTTAATGTGACTGGTCATTTATTGAGTGCAGAAATGGAGGCAGGGCAGAATGCCTTTGTTAATAATCATGTCCTTGTCTTCATAGGGTCATCATTATTATGTCCTTGCCTTCTTCGATGTAGAGTCATCATCATGCTTGCCTTCTTCGATGTAGAGTCATCATCATGTCCTTGATCGCCTTCTTCATCACCTTGCCTCCTTCAACATTATTGGAGGTTTGTCATCATGTGGTGTCATCATGAAGATCATTGGAGGTAGGGCATGTCATCATGTTTATGTCATATAGGCAGTCTTCCAAGTGCAATCCACCAGAGTCATCATCATGGTCCACATAAGTCATCATGTAGTCTTTTATCATAGACATGTCATCAAGAAGCATGATTGACACTTCATCAACTTTAACGAGAGTTGCAGTCATCTTCTGGCATCTTCAAGAATATTTTCCATCCAGTCACTGCTATATCAACGATCAACTATTGACATCAATGACAACCTAGATTAACAATCTCCCCCTTTGTCATTGATGGCAATATTCTTGCCCTTTCTAATATTCTCTCCCCCTTTGACATCAATTACAAAAGGGATGCCCAAATACTCCCCCTGCCAAGCTACTTCTTTTCTTCACGAATAGTAGTTCTTCATAGGTATGTTACTCCCCTGGTCACGGTGCTCTTCTTTCTGGCAATGTGGTTCATGATAGATGTGCTTACATTCCTTTATGTGATGAACCAACTCCCCCTGTCTGAACAACCTCCTCTAGCTCATGAAAGATTACCTACTTAGTGATCAAGTGGAAGAGATCTTCAATAGTAGTTCATGGATGTATAAGGGATCATGTTCTTCAATGGAAATGCTCCCAAGAGACGATCTATCAAAGGATGATTGTCCATGTGACTCATCAAGGATTTCATACGGCCCATTCACGGATAGCTTTTGTAAGAATGCTTAATCATCATAAGCTCCCCCTAACTATATCCATGGTCTTTCTTTTGGTAGAGTCTCCCCATCAAATACTTGGAATATCAAGCATAACTTCGTCAGATCAACAACATGTGTTGTTGGCTAGAGTGTTCAAGGGACTTCCGAATTCAATTTGCTTCCTCCTCCATACTTGTATAACTTTCTTCTCTGGCATGGTTCTTCCTTGTGTAAGGGCCCAATCCAAGTTACAATCACGTGACATATGTCCAATGTTATGACACTTGAAGCACTCTATGTTGTCCATGAATAAGAATTCATGACTTCTTCTTGCAAAATTGCTTCTCGAAGATTGACGAGGACCATTATATTTATCTTTGTGATATGCCCTACAATCTTTTGTCATGTGCACAACGTTTTTGCAAGAATAGCAATAACCAAGAAATATACTTTGGTACCTGGGAGAAGAAGGTCTCCTTGATGTACTTCTGAAGTCTTTTTGCCTTGGGATCCTTTGATGATAACCATTTCTTCTTGCATCCTTGACACCATCTACATTTCTTCTTGGAGGAGGGTTTCTTCCATAGTTGTCTTGACTCTTCTCCTTGCCTTTGCTGGAACTAGGAGCATCAACATTTCTTCCAGGCTTCCTCACATCCTTGTTGTTTGAAACATTAGGGTTTTCATCATTATTGCTTGAGGATTCACCTACATAGCCAAGACCTGATTTATCGAGGGGAGACCTTTGATGACTTAGGATGTCATCTAGGGTTTGAGAACTTTTCAAGTTCTTATTCAACAAGTCAACTTCCTTTTTAAGAAAGACAATTTCTTCCTTCATTTTCTTGCATTTTTCATCCTTCTTTGATAGAATGATCTCCATTTCTTCCTTCATCTTGGTTGCTTCACACGATTGGGCCTTAAGAGAAGTGATTTCTGATTTTAACTTGGTGACGTCATCATCCTTTTCTTCCAGTTGGGATATCATGGTGTTTCTCTCCTTTTTTGCTTCATCAACTTGTCCTTCTATGAATGTCAAAGCTTCCATCACCTTCTCAGCTCCTTGTGCTTGTTTGCTTGCTTCTTCTAGTTGAGATCTAAGGGAGGAGACCTCTTCCTTGTATTGACCAATCTCTACTTCAAATTTGTTCAAGCTCTTGTGCCTTTGTTCAAGGTGGCTTGACAAGGTATCTTCCCATTTCTTTGCCTTATCCAATTGATTTTTCATGGATATGACTTCTTCGTCTTGGCGAGCTCCTCCTCTCTTTCTTGTACTTGAAGCTTGACAAGGTCAACTTCCTTCCTTGTCTTGTCCTGGTCACCAACTTGCGCTTTCTTCTTAAGTTCCTCATTTTCCTTTTTCAAATTGTTAATCTCTTCCATGGCAGTGATAAGTTTAGTGAGGAGATCTTCTTCATTCTCTTCATCTTCTAGGTCTTCTTTAGCCTTGATGTTATCACTCTTATCTTCAACGTCCTTGATGGGCTCTGGATTTCCTTCTTGTTTTCCATCATTTTCTTGACTAAAGATCATAGTCAATGCTCCTTTTGAGTGAAGATCATGAAGTCTATCCCATATGCCTTTTGTTGATGAACATTTTTCAAAATTGGCCTTCATAGAATCACGTAGCCCATTAAAGATTGTTGTCATTGCTCTTGTATTATGTTCCTTGGATTCTCCATCCATCATGCTATCAGTGATCATCGATTTCCAGACTTCAATGACTTGAGTCTTTAATAAATTCCTCATTCTTGCCTCCCATATATCAAAGTTCTCGTTGTACAATGAAGCCTTCACAAATTGATTGACTTCAATTTTGGTGGTTGAAAGAGACACATCTTTAGGAGGATTGGAGACTTTCTTCCTTGGCTTCGCCATTTTTGTTCTAATGATCAACCTTCAAGCTGTTAGGCTATGAGTGAAGGTATTGGCTCTGATACCAATTGTTGGAAACACTGGGGGGGGTGAATCAATATTTCTTTTCAATTGTTACTTTTACCAATTACATCAATTATATTTAGAACACAAAATAAACAATAAGAATAAATGCTTTTATTAATTTCTTTTTCACAATGAATCAAGTACAATGTATATAGGGCTTCAACCCTAGATGAAGACACCAATCTTCAATCTCCCAAGCTCCCAACTATTTTCAAGAACCAACTTGGACTTTGTGAGGCTCCGACCTCTAGGGCACCGACCCTATCTTCTCAAGGCACCAACATTGCATTTAGAGGCTCCAACCCCCAGGGCACCAACCCTTCTCTGGTACAGTATCTAACCTGGTTTCTTGAGGACTTCAATCCTCTAGGGATCCAACCCTATCCTCCAAGGCACCAACCTTGTCTTTTCGAGCTCCAAACCTTAACTTCGTCAAGATATATTTGGTTATACTTCACGACTCCCAATGCCTTCTTCAACAAGCCTTGTCAATCTTCTACAATGCCTCCTCCAAATCACTTCATCAATGACAACCTTGTCAATTAGAAGGTATTGCCACTGCACTTCATCGTACCCAAACAATTTCTTCAAGTCACCTCATGATGTCTCATGCATCATGGTCTTCAATGAGGCCTTCAATCAAATCTTCGAAAGATTGCTTCAACAAGGAGGCTTATACTAGCTCAACAAGAACTGCTCTTATCAAACTGTCTTCAAACCAGTGCTGCTCCAAGAAATGGCTCCAATATGTTACTCAGAAATGAGCTCCAAATCCTTCACTGTGTCCTGAAAGTTACCTTGAATGTATGGTTGCCAATGAAGCTTGACACACCCTGAAGCATATACCTTACTGCAACAATCTCAACCTATTGTCCAAAAAGGAGATGGCAACTTGTCACACAGTCCAGAATCTTTTGTATGCATGCCTTCAGGGATTATGCCATCAAGAGATAGAAGTGTCACTGCTCCATAGTCTAAGTGTTCCTCTACTGTTCAGCTAGTCCACAATTCCTCAATTTCTTAATGCCAATTCTAAGCCTCCTATCACAGATCCAAGGTCTGAAACGTTTAACCCACAAATTCAAGTCTTTACAGTTTCAAGATGTAGTGATAACTGTCCTTGAAGGATATTGCAGCACCGAGCTTATAAGATATTTAAATCACTGTTCAGCAAAGGTATTGTTCCATTGTTTTCTGTTCACTTTCCAGGCAAAGGGATTAGCTCACTGTTCACAATGTTTACACAGTGAACAGCATGTTAGATAACCACTGCACTAGATGTCACTGCACTGATTGAGAGGCACCGGAGTCAAGGTATAAGGTCTGCTTCAGAGAGGCCAAATAGAAGCCTCAATACCAGGTTTGTTCCAGCAATTAAATGTTTCAGGTCTGCAGTCAATACAGTCATATTTTCACACTTGACTACTCATGAAATTCATTTAGATGGGCTTCAGATAGATTGCGAATTGTCTTTAGATGGAGGCCACAAGAAGGCCGAATTAGGTTTCTGTCAGATTTGGATAGGGCCTCAAAACAGACCCTTGTTTCTCCACAAATTTGACTATAGATATCACAAAAAAATATGCCCAGAAGACTTCCTTAATCAGAGATCTCATTCTGCTTACAAACATTAGAAAAATACTACTTTTACCCTTGATCTCTCCCTTTTATTCTCCTTTGTCCTCTTTAGTATTTACAACTTCTATTCCTTTTCTGTCCTCCTCGGCTTTTTATCTCCTTCTGTGGTTCTTCTCTGAATTGATCACCAAAATCTGATGGTGAAAATGATGAGTACGGACTTCTATTTATAGTGATTTTGTCTTCCAAATGAAGGGACTCTGGGAGCAGGCCGACTTGAGAGGCCTAGCTCAGGTCGGCTCAAGGACCAGATTAATATTCCTAACTTGAAAAATTAATATCTCCCAAACTATTTGGAGTTTCGGGACAAGAGCTCATTGGAAAGCTAAAAATATGCTCTAAAGGATGGTGAAGATCTCATAGAGAAATTCTGCCTCTAAGGTAGTAAAATATATTTTTTAATGTGACTGGTCATTTCTTGAGTGCAGAAATGGAAGCAGGGAAGAATGCCTTTGTTAATAATCGTGTCCTTGTCTTCATAGGGTCATCATTATTATGTCCTTACCTTCTTCAATGTAGAGTCATCATCATGCTTGCCTTCTTCAATGTAGGGACACCATCATGTCCTTGATTGCCTTCTTCATCACCTTGTCTCCTTCAACATTATTGGAGGTTTGTCATCATGTGGTGTCATCATGAAGATCATTGGAGGTAGGGCATGTCATCATGTTTATGTCATATAGGCAGTCTTCCAAGTGTAGTCAACCTAAGTCATCATCATGGTCCACATAAGTCATCATGTAGTCTTTTATCATAGACATGTCATCAAGAAGCATGATTGACACTTCATCAACTTAAACAAGAGTTGTAGTCATCTTCTGGCATCTTCAAGAATATTTGCCATCCAGTCACTGCTATATCAACGATCAACTATTGACATCAATGACAACCTAGATTAACAGCCCCAAGTCCTCAAACAATGAGCACTGTAATATTGGCGTTGGGATTGTATTTCAAGAGCTGCTTCTTGATATCAGTCAAAAGACGGAATGAGTCCAGCTCCACAAATCGAGCCTCCTTCCAGCTATGAATTGGCGTTCGTACCTTCTATTGATTTCGGGTAGCATCAGATGTGCTTTAGCCACGAAAATTGGTGGAGAGGCTAAGGCACATGAGATCTCCAATACCCAGAAAGGGTTTGGGCAGATTCTAAACAGTTTGGGAGATATTAAAATAATTAATATTTTTAATGGAGTCCCTATGTCTAAACTTAGGGAAAATAAAATATTAATGTAAATTAATATAAAACTGTGTTAGAATGGTCCAAAAGGCATGGATCAAGCCAGATCTTATCTTAGTCGTTGATTAGGGACTTAATCTCGATCGTTGATTTGTCAACGAGAAAAGTATAAGTGGAGGTTTGAGGGTCACTTGGAGAACACACCAAGAGATCAAGATTTCGACTTTCTGGGGCTGGGTTTGCTGAGAAAGTGATCAGGAGTTGCAGCTGAGAGGCAGTGAATACAGAAGCAGAGAGGCAGAGATAGTGCCGGGAGGATCAGTGCAGCAGCCGAGAAAGTTGACACAGAGGGTAGAAGCCGGAACTGTCAGGAACAACTGGAACTACCGGAAAAGCTGACGCAAAGGGAAGAAGTCGGAACTGTCGGGAACAGCCGGAACTGCCGGGAACTGTCAAAACAACCAGGAAAGCTGAGGCAGAGGGCAGAAGCCAGAACTGCCAAGAACAGTCGGAACTGGCGGGAAATGCCAAATAGCCGAGAAAGCTGACGCAGAGGGCAGAAGCCGGAACTACCAAGATTTTTCTCTGTTGGGTGAGCTGGATTTGGCACCCAGATTGTATTCTGAAACTGCTTAATAAATCAAACCCTCAGATAGTTGCACCAGTGTTCCCGCATTGGGTTTTTCCGGAGACATTAGTCCAAAAATAACGGTGTCATTTGTGTGCTTGTTTATGTTTCCTTCAATTGATGATCTGTAATGTGTTCAACATGTACTTGTGTTTATTTTCAATATTGACATGGTAAATAACTTGTTAATTAATCAGAAAAAGTAGGAATGAATAAATCAGAAAGTACATGGAGGGTTTCTAACTATTAGACTTAGAAACTTCAACATGGTATCAAAGCGTGGTTGCAGATCATAGAAGAACTGAGGACATCAGCAGAGCAGATCAGCAACAACAGCAAACAGTTGTCCCGAGTGACAAAAGTTGTTCCTAACAGCAAAGCAGCAACTAAGGGGTGATGCAGTCCCTGCGTCATCAAGTTCGAGCCAAGAAGAGGTTACACAGAGGCTGAGGGAGGCAAAGGCAGGCTCATGCAGAGTCACGTAGAGGCCAGGAGAGCTGACGCAGTTGGCTGAGGAGGTTGATTTGCCGGTGTCGGGATTGTGCAAAGCCTAGGAGCTCTAAGCTTCAGTTTGCGGGGTTAGGACGCTGTGGGTAAGTTGCAGAGTGGAGCTGGTGGGGTACTATAGTCAGAACAGTACGTAATAGGGCAAGACCAAGGTAGAGGGAGTTGTTGCCGAGGTAGATTCCTAGCCAAGGAATCCAGATCAGTGTTGCAGTTGCATAGACGATTGGAGAGGGGCATCTCGACATTGGCAGAAGGGTTTCCAAGAGGGAAATCAAGGCTTAGAGGAGTCATACCAAGAACTTCCAAGAGGGAAGTAGAGGAGCAGCGAAATGGCACTACACGGAGTAAGAGACCAGGATAGACTGGACGGAGCCTCAAACTTCATAGTCTAGAAGGCCAAAATCTTATCCGTGCTAGATAGGAATTGTGTCAAACACTTCACCTTGAGGACGATAGCTATCCCAGTTGACACGACTGATAACGACAGGTACGAGGATGCAATGGTGAGGGCTAAGAGTATCATCCTTGACGGGGTCAAGGATCATATAGTACCACATACTGCCAAGAAGAAAATGGTGCAGGAGATGTGGGAGGCCCTAACCAAGTTGTATCAGCATACTTCCGTGCAGAGGAAGATGTTACTAGAAAATCAGTTGCAATCATACCAGATGAAGAAGGGATAATAAATCGACCCACTCCTTGGTCAATTGAAGGAGATCTGAGATCAATTGACTTTCATAGGAGCAACATCGGATCCAGAATTGATGGTGAGAACAACCCTAAACGCAGTCTCAGAAGATTGGGAGGTGTTTGTCCAAAGCATACTAGGCAGGGCAACCCTTCCAGATTGGGAGGAAATGTGCTCTGCTCCTCGCCAAGAAGAGATTAGAAGACTGAGCAAGGCAGGAAGCAACGACAAGGGGATCAGAATCAAGAAGGAGGAGGAGGAAGATGTTGACTTAGTATCTGAGGGAAAGCAGGAGAAACTGAAGAAGAAGGACCTCTCCAAGCTCAAATGCTTCCACTATGGGGAGCTGGGTCATTATGCGACCCAGTGTCCAAGGAAGAAGAGTAAAGGAGAGGCCTCTGAGACCAAGGCAGTGCCAACAAGGGCAGAGAAGGAAGTGGAGACAGACGATGATTGTGCCATGAGTGCTCATGTGCCACTTTAGAAGAAGTGGGGAGACATCGAGTTGTAGTTAGGCGGACTACAGGCGATGAGGGGCAGGATCCTCGAGGTACCTAGCCTCTTGGATTAGACCTCGCTACGGCAGCCACGAAGAGTAGTAGCAGGACTGGCGGATGTCAATAGAGATGGATGCGGTTGGAGCGACAGAGGGAGCTACAGTGCATGATTCCCAAGACAGTGCGAGGCTAGTAGGTTGCAACAGTGCGAGAGGCACGGGAGTGTTGCACCAGTGCAGGATGGCATAGAGAGGTGTGCAACGGTGCGAGATGCATGGAGCTGTTGCAACAGCGCAAAGGTTAGAGAGGGAGCACTTGTAAGTGACAGAGGGAGCTTCAACATCAGGAGTGTTTCTAGCCTTACGGAGATGTCAGAGTTGGGAGATCAGTTACTTACTTCTCAGTAACTGAGTTGCAGTGCAGCAGTTAGCAGTGGTAGTGTTATGAGCAGCATGATGAAATCGGTTGCAGTGCAGATGCAGCAGTGGCAGTGGCAGGGCCATGAGCAACAACACAGATGCAGAGGGAGTTGCAATACAGATGCAGCAGTGGCATTGGCAGGGCCATGGGTACTAGTACAGGATGTAGCAATGCAGAGGATGTTGGTCAGCAGGCCTAGCATCAGCACAGGGACCGATGTCGGATGATCAGGGTGATACTCAGTGAGGAGTATTACTAGAGCACAGTCTTCACTAAGAGGGAGTGTTGATTTGGGGTAGCATCAGATGTGCTCTAGCCACGAAAATTGGTGGAGAGGCTAAGGCACATGAGATCTCCAATACCCAGAAAGGGTTTGGGTAGATTCTAAACAATTTGGGAGATATTAAAATAATTGATATTTTTAATGGAGTCCCTAAAATATTAATGTGAATTAATATAAAACTGTGTTAGAATGGTCCAAAAGGCATGGATCAAGCCAAATCTAATCTTAGCCATTGATTAGGGACTTAATCTCGGCCGTTGATTTGTCAACGAGAAAAGTATAAGAGGAGGCTTGAGGGTCACTTGGAGAACACACCAAGAGATCAAGATTTCGACCTTCTGGGGCTGGCTTTGTTGAGAAAGTTGAGAGAGTGATCAGGAGTTGCAACTGAAGGGCAGTGAATACAGAAGTAGAGAGGCAGAGATAGTGTTGGGAGGATCAGCGCAGCAACCAGGAAAGCTGAAGTAGAGGGCAGAAGACGGAACAGCCGAAAACGCTGACGCAGAGGGTAGAAGCCGGAACTACCGGGAATAGTCGAAACTGCTGGAACAGTCGGGAAAGCTGATGTAGAGGGCAGAAACCAGAACTACCGGGAACAGTCGGAACTGTCGGGAATTGCCAGAACAGCGGGGAAAGTTAAGGCGGAGGGCAAAAGCCATAACTGCCAGGAATTATCAGAACAGCGGGGAAAGCTGACGCAGAGGGCAGAAGTCAGAACTGCCGAGATTTTTCTCTGTTAGCTGAGCCGGATTTGCCACCTAGATTGTATTCTGAAACTGCTTAATAAATCAAATCCTCAGATAGTTGCACCAGTTTTCCCGCATTGGGTTTTTCCGGGGACATTAGTCCAAAAATAACGGTGTCATTTGGGTGCTTGTTTCTGTTTCCTTCAGTTGATGATCTGTAATGTGTTGAGCATGTACTTGTGTTTATTTTCAGTATTTACATGGTAAATAACTTGTTAATTAATCAAAACAAGTAGGAATGAATAAATCAGAAAGTACATGGAGGGTTTCTAACTGTTAGACTTAGAAACTTCAACACCTTCAAGTGATACTACTTAGTTTTCAAGAATGGTCCTTTGTCCACGTTTTTTTTTGCCCACACCAGCGATGTATAGGAGGAATGGGACTTTCCTGAAGTAATAGGTCAGCCCTTTTATTAGTCTAGACTCGGCCCAAAAGGAAGAAAGGGTCTTAACCCTCTGATGGAACGAGACTCGTCGTTGCTCTGTTCTGGCAGGAACCACCACTTTAGTTTGCTTAGATAATTATTTCCTTCAACAATGGCTAGTGCTATGGACCAATGTTGCAAAAATCGCAATAACATCAAAAAATCGCGATTTGTCATTTTCTCAATAATATCGCGCGATTAATTCAATGATTTTTTCGAAAAATTGCGATGTTTTGGGATTTTTTCTTTTTTCCGAATTTTTGCCTATTTTTACTGATTTTTACGATTTTTTCCCCTCGTCGATTTACTCCCAATAACGATTTTGGCAACATTGCTATGGACAGCATACGCAGACGTAGACCCAAGCAATTTGCTTCCCAATCTGTCACTTTTTCATATCTGCACTGGCAATAATCTAACCCTGAAAATGCAATTAATTTGCCTTAGATTAATCCAGGATTTCATTGATTTTCGGCTGCCATTAGAGGAGATGTCACACACAGGATCAAGGGCAATTTCAAATTTCACAAAGCGCACTAATTCCATAGATGCCTCCATCTCGAAAAGAACACAAACCTTCTAGCTACTCTTTCAATTCTGCTAGCAATTCCCTGCTACTACAATTTAGCCACATTTTTCTTTCATATGCACAACAACTGTACTAATGTGCATAGAAATTCCAATCAAATCGACCATCAGAAATTTACTTCCATGGCTTCAAAAATAAATACGAAATCAATCTCTTTAGATCATTCCGCCATTCACACACGAAATCGGTTTGCCATTTGTTTGCAATTTAATGAGGCTCGGTTGGGCGAGATGAATAGTCAGTCATTCAATTGATTTATCAACTGGACCCCTGTCAATAATTTTTTGATGATCTCAAATAGTTCTTATTTTTGGGTTTCGAACCCAAATAAAATTAATCAATGCAACTCAAGCCCCACTTTAAAATAATAAACATTGGAAAGAAATGAATCATATGCCCGTAGGAAATTTCTTACGTTCGGCTTCCTGCAATTAATCATCGACGCTTCTTCATTTCTTTTTCGGCCTGTGTCCACACAACTAAGGATATCAAAATCCCATGCCGTCAGAAGAATCTGCGTTCAAAACTTCAATAGTACTCTAACTTAGATTTGGCAATTGAAGCTTTGAAAATTTTAAGGTGGCCCAACAATTTCGACTCTGTCAAAATAATGGCCACATATGGAAAACTCAACACGGCTTTTCCAAAAACTACAATCCTCCAACTTCAGCCACGTAATAAACTATGGCTCAAATCATTTTTTTTACCAAACATCCTTATCACTGTGGGCTCAGCTGCTTTCAAAATGAATAGTTTGGCCAACAATTATAATTGCCCTTAATAAAAATTCATTTGGTATATGCGGCTTTTAATAATTTGATGATGGACGCCTCCTTTAAAAGTAATGGCCGAATTTGTCTATTGTTTGGAAATAAAAAAAATTGTAGAATGGACAAGACAATTTTCTCCCAAAACTGTCAAAATGAGTAAGCAACTTGCATTTCTTCAAAATAAAACCCTTGAAGTTCCTTTCAAGCTGATCCACAATAAAACCCTCACGCTGGCAACAACACCAGCTCTGATACCACTGTAATGTCCCTTTTCGGGAATTTTGAGATATTTTTTGATAACTTTCTTTATAAAATTTTATGCCAACATTTGTGCCAAAAACCCACGAGATTACACCAAAATGCACAAGTAAATAACAACCCAGAAATTACACAAGCACAGTGCACCCATAAACTCAAATAACATCAAAAATTGCAGCACAAGGAATGACTGAGCTTCATTTATTATAATATATCATGTAAAGTACAACTGAAAATATCTGAGACAAAATAGGAAAGATGATAGCTGAGTGGACCTCCAAATATTTTGTTGCTATGTTGATCCTGATCCCTCAAAACTCCACAATGGCTGCACTCTCCCTCCAACAACAGTTGCCACTGAATCAACTGAAAGACGATGAAGCACCAATTGAGGACCTGAATGATCCTCACTCCAATATCCCTGAAGCTCTATGAAACTCCTAGATGAAGTCTCCTCAAAGAGAGTTGGGTTTTCATCCAACACTCAACAACATACCCAAGGGTTTCCGTCCTGGGGCTAGAGAAGTTGGGAACTAGGTTCTCCAAACCTCACCAATAGAAAATATCAATAATCCAAGATGTCCTCTAATGGTCTCCTCCTCTTTTATAGATTTGAAGGAATCCTCTAGAACCTTCTATTTTATTATTATTTTAATCATGGAGCACTTTTCCCTCTTTTATTTCAATTTAAATATTCTTTTTAATGCGAGAAAGAGGTAAATTGGCCACCGCGTCTCCTCAGGTCACTAAAACTCATATCTAACTATCCCAACATGTAGATCTTCTCGTTCCGGTTCCAACGAGATGAAAAGCTAAGGTGTTCCATCAATTCATCCCCCTGGAATGCCACCTCGAGCATAATTAATTAAGTTATGCCCAATAATACGGCTGATTTTTTAAAGTTGTCGGAATGCGATAGAACGAAAGGCAAACTGTGCGGATGATGGAATATGCCAAGCAAATGCCATTGAATCCCATAAAAACTCCTCAAAACTCCATTGGGACCCTTGATGACATAAACCTACTCCACTGACCTGGCCATCCCCTGCCTTGGAAATCCATCATGGCTGTACTATGAAGAAGAATAAAAATGGGGACATGTAATGTTCCTATGTAGGAATATGAGTGATAATTTAAACAAAAAAAAAGTGCAGCAGCATAAAATTAAAAACATGCATTATACATCCATAAAACACTGTAAATCTGGAACTGCTGAGCCATATATTATAAAATCTGAGAGCATAGATACAATATAAATGAGATGGTGCACCTAGGCTGTTGATTTGGGGTAGCATCGGATGTGCTCTAGCCACGAAATTTGGTGGAGAGGTTGGGGCACATGAAATCTCCAATACCTAGAAAGGGTTTGGGTAGATTCTAAACAGTTCAAGAGATATTAAAATAATTAATATTTCTAATGGAGTCCCTAAGTCTAAACTTGGGGAAAACAAAATATTAATGTGTATTAATATGAAACTGTGTTAGAATGGTCCAAAATACATGGATCAAGCCATATCTAATATTAGCCGTTGATTAGGGACTTAATCTTGGTCGTTGATATGTCAACAGGAAAAGTATAAGAGGAGGCTTGAGGGTCACTTGGAGAACATGCCAGAGTGATCAATCATTCTATTCTCTAGAGTGGGGTTTGCTAAAAGAGATAGAATTAGTGATCAGGAGATGCAGCTGAGGGGTATTTGAGTACAGAGAGACAGAGAGGCAGAGATAGTGCCGGGAGAGCAGCACAGTAGCCAAGGAGAGTGATGCAGAGCCAGCCAGGGCTTATGCAGGGCCACGCAGAGGTAGTCGGGAGCTACGCAAAGCCTCAAAGAGGCCAGTGTTGCTGACGCAGAGGGTCAAAGGGCTGACGCAAGGTATCCCAGGGCTGATGCAGACCCATCCGAGATGACGGAGGGCCAGTGTGAGACAGAGAGGGGCTGACACAGTCCAGAGAGAGGCTAACGCTAGGGTTTCTGGGGCAGATTTGTGCAGAGTAACTGCCGGAAGGATTATCTAGGGTTTCAGCCATAAGATTTGTCAGAAACTGAGAGGTATTACTACCAAGGAAATTCACTATTGGGTAGGTCAGTTTTAGGCCTCGGCACCCAGATTGTACTCTGATATTGTTTAATAAGAAAACCCTCAGATAGTTGCACCAGTTTTCCCACATTGGGTTTTTCCGGGGACATTAGTCCAAAAATAATGGTGTCATATGGTGTGTTTGTTTCTATTTCTTTTAGTTGTTGATCTGTAATATGTTGAGCATGCACTAGTGTTTATTTTCAGTATTTACATTGGAAATAACTTGTTAAGAAAAATAACAAGTAGGTAGGAATAAATCAGATAAAGTGCATGAAGGGTTTCTAACTAAGTAAACTTAAAAACTTCAACATGGTATCAAAGCGTGATTGCAGATCACAGGAAGACTAAGGACATCAGCCAAGCGGAGCAATAGCAACAGAAAACAGTTACCCTAGGTGACAGAAGTTGTTTCTAGTAGAGCAGCAACAAGGGAAGGGTGACGCAGTGCCTGCGTCATCAAGGGTGAGACGAGAAGAGGCAGCACAAAAGCTAAAGAGGCAAAGGGAGCCTCACCCAGAGCCACACAATAGCTGAGAAGGCTAACGCAGTTGGCTGAGCAGGACGGATTGCTGGTGTCGGGATTGCGCAGAGCCTAGGAGCTCTCACCTTCAGGTTGCTGGGGTTTAGAAGGTTGTGGGAATATTGCAGAGTGGAGCTAGTGAGGTATTGTAGTCAAAACAGTACCTGACAGAGCAAGGCCAGAGGAGTTGTTACCGAGGGTTTCTAGCCAAGGAACCCGAATCAGTGGTGCGGTTGCATAAGACAATCAGAGTAGGGAGCATCTCGACAGTGGCAGAAGGATTTCCAGGAGGGAAATCTGTTGGGCACCTAATCCTCAATGGGTTAGTGTGGAAGCCGAATAGACAAAAGGAGTCCAAGAGACCTTGGGATGTGAAACCCAACGGTCAAACCATGTACTATAAATGTATATCTCTTGTTAATAAAAATGTATTCTCATGTTTTATCTTTCATATTCCTTTGTTGCCCATGTGTGTTTAACATGGTATCAGAGTAGACGTATTCCTGCCCTGCATAATTAATTTGAGCCATTTGCTTTATGTCCTTTATGTGCAGATCATTTCTGCCATCAATTCTGCATTTCATGAATATCTTCTTAGCGAAATTTTAGCTGCAACTTGTCATTTCTCCAGCACCATTTTTATTCACCTGCATATAAATGCACTGCTCCTCCTTTGCTCTGACATATAATACACTGCTGGTACGCTACCCATAACGCTGTTGGTATCTGCTCTTCTCTAACCGTTTTTTATAATCACCTGCATGTAACGCTGCGCTGCCCTGACACTGTTTCATATAATCCGCTGTTCATTACTATTCTTGTATTGTCCTCTGCGTTGCTCACCTCTGCCATATGACTGTGTTTAATACGTTTTTATACTGGTTTCAAAGCATTTGTCAGAATAGAGGTAACGTCTCTGTGGGAAGTTTTAATCTTCAAGGTATCCATACAGAGAAATCCCACACAACTCAGGTTTGGTAATATGAAGCGTTTCTTTGAGCAGAACATTACGTTTTCTCTGGTTCCTACGTTGTCCATGACCTCACTGTAGCAAAGCAGAATCAACAAGTTGTCTCTACACCCTCCTATGGTTGCTCCTTCCTTTGTGTTCCTTATGGCTTCTAGTTGCATCTCCTGAAGAATAGCTCCTCTTCTCATCTGTTCTTTCTTGATCTGCTCCTCGCAAAATTGTTGTTTCGACCCCACCTTTCAAGGACAAATAAAATATCCGTGGGTGCCTCGTAAATGTTTTTGGAAATGCATTTGGGAATCTGAAGTCTTCAAAGAATTTCCCCAAGATTGGAACTGCCATCCTCTTAAGCACACAAAGTAAAAGGATTTCATGTATAACCGCCACAGTACGCTTCTCCATTTCCGCCGAAGCTGGATCTAGATGTCTGGCATCTAAATAAGGTGATATGTGTTTGATTTGTATTACCGCCGAAAGGAAATATCCAAGGAGCTGTATGAATTCTGTCTAGACCAAGGCTATGCAGATCGCAATCTAATTGCAAAATGGAGAAAGTCGGGTTTGTGGTTTGAACCCGCGACCTCCCAAGTTGTAAATTTAATTCTTTAAATCGTTTGTGGCTATGATGAGCGTGGAGTAAAAGAGAATTGAACTAGCCGGCATTACATTCGAATGAAGGCACTACAAGCTACCAGAGATCGAATTTCGTGGTGGAGGTTAATCTGAGAAATGGAGGGTTGGCTCCCAGTGCTGTTCAGAGTAATTAATATAGTACATTGCAGGGTCGCAATGGACAAAGCTTTACTTCCTTCTTTATGAAATACAGTCATAATTGATTTATCGTCTATTTTAATTGTATTTCCAGGAATGATGGCTTAATTCTCTTTGCATGGAGGACGAGGGTAGGTATCAAATTTATGAAGACACCGAGAACGAGGGTAGCTATCAAATTTATGAAGATACCATTTGTGCATCTCAGAAGTGAGGTTGGCAACCACATATCCAAAAAGAAGCCACACTGTGAGATCAGAAGCTCCAGTAGCAATTAAAATCCCTGTGTAGATGACAATCTCAGCCAAATAGTGGGGGCAAGATACAATCTTGAACCAATCGCCATATGGAATAGCATATTCATTTGTCTCTTCTTGATTTCCAGTTCGTAAAGATCCCAGTATCTTATGGCACCAGAGTTGATGAATCCATCCCCACATGAAGACAAATGCACCAGTCCATTGCCACCATCCCAGTTTCAAAAGAGAATTTCCATACTCTAAAAATTTCAACTCTATGTCAGCTATACGAGCTCTTTGTCTTAATACAGAAAGAACTACTTGGGTGATAATATAAGAGGACACCTCTGGGACACGCAAACTGCACATTGATAAGGGTGCTGCTAGGTAGAAAAAGAATCCACAGAGATACCCTAAAACGTGCATCTGGGCAGAAGAACTATAATTGAACACATACACGGTCTCATACAGGCATCTCAGAACTTGTGCCTCCATCAACAACAGCACGAACACGGTCTTCCATGCTTGCTGACTGTGCTTTACCAGAGTGTAAAAGGGTTTTGCAAACGATAGTGAGTCTGAAGTTCCTGCCAACTGACTGGTATCAGAAGTTTGTGGTTGCTACACTTGTTATTAGTATTATTTATGCTTGCTTGGTCTAAGTTGATATTAAATTAATATTTTGAACTTCTTCCACAAGTATTTGTCCCAGCATATTATGTATTTACATGAGCCAACAACAAGGAATGCACCTACAGCATTTGATACACAAACTGTTTGTTAAAATACTACAGTGGACCAAACCATACAAACTCAGGACTCTTTGTGGTTTTCTCTTAGTTATTCCGGTTGGGTTTCTTACAATGGACTATTGTTTTCTTTGAAGAAAGTGGCAAGATCAGAGAATATTGATTTGTACCCTAGTCAAAGTATTTATATATGAGCATTCAAGCACTGTCCATGACATGGTGCTATAGTTGTTGAAGTTTTGATAGCCATCATTTCTGCTTTGAAAGTGAAGGAGTATTTGAAGGATCCAAGCAAGTTTGCAGTTGTTGCTGCTCCAGTTGTGGCATTGTATTTAAAACTCATTATAGTTTCTGTCTACATATATATGCATTGATTCCTTCAGATTCTCTTGATTCGACTGTTGCATAAGAGTTTGGGCTGTATAAAGGCTGTGATTGTTTCGACAAATAAAAGTAATCTTTTGTAGAGAAAAGTTTAGCTGCTAGTCATGAGTAAACTCTTATTCTTATATGGATTGTAATTGGTGCTTGTTCGTTGCACACTGATCATTTGCTGCACATTTATAAAGGATATTGCTATGTACTATGAGTGGGTATTACTTTTCTGCATTGAGTAGTAGTTGTGATCAATTTTAAGGTGTAATTCTGACATTGAAAAAAAAATGGCCAGAACCAATGAAGTATTAGAGTTCCTAAAAACTCTCATATTGTCTACTACTCATGATACATTAAAGTTAGCAAAGTTTCTCTCACAGACATTTAGGTCTGTCTACAAAATGCACAATAGAAAATTGATTTTTTGCAGCTCAAAACTCAGCTACAGCAAGAAGAATTAAAACAGAGGAGTCATTTTGAACCTGTTTCTGTTCAGAAGATTGAAATAGACTCCCATAAAGCAGCGGTTGTACATGCAGATGCAAAAACTCAGTCTGCACTTCCCAAGCCCATCATCAGACCTTGGGAACAACTTGTCCACAACAAGCACAGAACTGGTCTTGGATATGACAAGGACTTGTCCTTTCATATTCCAGACTACTCAAAGCCTATTCAGTTTCAGAGTGTTGGATTCCTTCATGACAGTTCACCTCCAGTTGTTCCAGATTCTGCCCCTCTTCCACAACAACAACAACAACAACAACAGATTGTGAAATGCCAACACTGTGACCGAGTTGGCCATCTGAAAGATCATTGTTTTGATCTTCATCCATGTAAGCACTGTCATAAAACCAATCATTCTTCAAACAGATGCTTCAGAAACAAGTCTCTTGCAAGAACAAAGATTCATCTAGGATGGATCGCTTCTTGGCAATGGGCATCAACAGCCAAGAAGATATTTCAGTCACATGTCAGAACTTGTTCAAGAGTATTGAACAATCTTGCAGTTGAGTTTTCTCCATCATCTCACCTTGTATCTGACAGGGGGGGAAATGATGGTCATCTACAAGCTTCAAAGCCACATCAAGCAAGCCTGAGCCACAACCTGTCACACTAGTTTCAGAGTTGTAGCTAGAGACAAAGATGCCCCTGAGCATGCCTTCACTTGGTAATCTAGGACACTTCCTCTAGTAGAAGACTTCAGCTTCTTGCCAGTTTCGGAAGAATTCCAGGAATAGAGTTGGGGACACTTCCTCTAGCAGAAGACTTCATCTTCTTGCCAGATTTGGAAGAGTTCCAAGAATTGCATTAAGCATTCCAGAGTTGTTGGTCATCCTTAAACCATCACAGGTTGAGACTTCCCTTTTCAGGTTGAAGTTCTCCCTTTTATGTGGGGTGAGACCTCCCTTTATTGGTTGAAGGTTTCCCTCTTCAAAACATCAGGAGCACTTCCTCTAGCAGAAGACCTGAGCTTCATGCCAGACTTGGAAGAGTTATGGGAACTGCACTAAGCGTTCCAGTGTTGGTGGTCATCCTTAAACCACCGCCCTTTATACCAACATTTCAGAGAGCACATTCAACCTAGTGCTGCCATGCATTTTTGCACATTTTGTATTACAGCTCTCTTCTTGGACTCATACATAACCCTTCGGATTAAGGGGGGAATGTTGGACACCTAATCCTCAATGGGTTAGTGTGGAAGATGAATAGACAAAAGGAGTCCAAGAGACCTTAGGATGTGAAACCAACGATCAAACCATGTACTATAAATGTATATCTCTTGTTAATAAAAATGTATTCTCATGTTTTATCTTTCATATTCCTTTGTTGCCCATGTGTGTTTAACAAAATCAGGACTCAGAGAGAGTCCAGAAGAGAACTTCCAGACGGGAAGTAGAGACTCAGAAGAGTCGAATAGAGAACTTCCAGGAGGGAAGTAGAGGAGCATCATGGCACTACACGAAGTAAGAGACAAAGATAGACTAGATGGAGTATCGAACTTCGCAGTCTGGAAGACCAGGATCTTGTCCGTACTTGACAGGAATCGTGTCAAGAACTTGGCCTTGAAGGTAATAGCTATCCCAGTCGAAACCAATGATAATGACAAGTATGAGCATTATCCTTGACGGGGTCAAGGATCATGTAGTACCACACATAGCCGAGAAGGAAACAACATTTGAGATGTGGGAGACTCTCAAGAAGCTGTACCATCATACTTCTGTGCAGAGAAGAATGCTGCTTGAGAATCAATTGAGGTCATGTCAGATGAAGAAGGGAGAATCGATTGACACCTTCCTCGGAGGACTGAATGAGATCCAAGATCAGTGGACTGCTATAGAGGCGACATCGGATTAGGAGCTGATGGTGAGGACAACCCTGAATGTTGTTTCAGAAGACTGGGAGGTATTTGTCCAAAGTGTACTAGGCAGAGGGACTCTCCCACCTTGGGACGAGATGTGGGCAGCTCTTCGCCAAGAAGAGATCAGACGGAAGTCGAAGACGGGTAGCAGCAACAAGGGGATCAAAGTCAAGAAGGAGGAGGAAGATGTGGCCCTAGCATCTAAGGGAAAGCAGGAGAAGCAGAAGAAGAAAGATCTCTCCAAGATCAAGTGCTTCCACTATGGGGAGCTGGGTCATTATGCGACCCAGTTTCCGAGGAAGAAGAGCACGGGAGAGTCTTTTGAGACTAAGGCAATGCCAGCACGAGCAAAGAAGGAAGTTTTGACAGACGATGACTGTGCCATGAGTGCACACGGACCACTTCAGAAGAAGAGGGGAGACATCGAGCTGTAGTCAGGTGGACTACAGGCAATGAGGGGCAGGATCCTCGAGGTACCCAGCCTCTTGGATTAGACCTTGCTACGGGAGCCCCAAAGAGGAGTAGCAGGACTGGCTGAGTCGGGTAGAGATGGATGCAGATGAAGCGGCAGAGAGAGCTACAGTGCAGGAGTCCCGAGACAACGCGAGGCTAGCAGGCTACAGCAATGCAAGAGACACAAGAGTGTTGCACCAGTGCAGGATGGCACAGAGAGGTGTGCAATGGCGTGAGATGCAGGGAGTTGTTGCAGCAGCGCAGAGGTCAGAGAGGGAGCACTTGTCAGCGGCAGAGGGAGCTTCAACATCAGTGGGAGTCTCTAGCCCAACAAAGAGGTCAAAGTTGGGAGATCAGTTACTTCTCAGTAATTGAGTTGCAGTGCAGCAGTGGGCAACACGATGTAACATGATGAGAGGAGGTGCAGTGCGGATGTAGTGCTGGGAGAAAGGACCAGCAGCAGCACAGATGCAGAGGGAGCTGTCGTACAGATGCAGCAGTGGCAGTGGCAGAACCATGGGTAGTAGTACAGGATACAGCAGTGTAGAGGATGGTGGGCAGCAGGCCTAGCATCAACACAGGGACTGATGTCGGATGATCAGAGTAATACTCAATGAGGAGTATTGCTAGAGCACAGTCCTTGCTAAGAGGGAGTGTTGATTTGGGGTAGCATCGAATGTGCTCTAGCCATGAAATTTGGTGGAGAGGTTGGGGCACATGAGATCTCCAATACCCAGAAAGGGTTTGGGCAGATTCTAAACAGTTCAGGAGATATTAAAATAATTAATATTTTTAATGGAGTCCCTAAGTCTAAACTTAAGGAAAATAAAAAATTAATGTGTATTAATATGAAACTGTGTTAGAATGGTCCAAAATACATGGATCAAGCCAGATCTAATATTAGTTGTTGATTAGGGACTTAATCTCGGTCGTTGATATGTCAACGGGAAAAGTATAAGAGGAGGCTTGAGGGTCACTTGGAGAACACACCAGAGTGATCAGTCATTCTATTCTCTAGAGTGGGGTTTGCTAAGAGAGATAGAATTAGTGATCAGGAAATGCAACTGAGGGGCATTTGAGTACAGAGAGACAGAGAGGCAGAGATAGTGCCGGGAGAGCAGCGCAGTAGCCAAGGAGAGTGATGTAAAGCCAGCCAGGGCTCACGCAATGATACGCAGAGGCAGCCAGGAGCTACGCAGAGCCTCAGAGAGGCCAGTGTTGTTGACACAGAGGGCCAGAGGGCTGACGCAGGGCATCCCAGGGCTGACACAAACCCATCCGAGGTGACGCAGGGCCAACATGAGACAGAGAGGGGCTAACACAGTCCAGAGAGAGGCTAACGCTAGGATTTCTAGGGCAGATTTGTGCTGAGTAACTGCCCGAAGGATTATCTGGGGTTTCAGCCAGAAGATTTGTCAAAAACTGAGAGGTATTACTACCAAGGAAATTCTCTATTGGGTAGGTCAGTTTCGGCACCCAGATTGTACTTTGATATTGCTTAATAAGAAAACCCTCAGATAGCTGCACCGGTTTTCCCACATTGGGTTTTTCCGAGGACATTGGTCCAAAGATAATGGTGTCATATGGTGTGTTTGTTTCTGTTTCTTTTAGTTGCTGATCTGTAATATATTGAGCATGCACTAGTGTTTATTTTCAGTATTTACATTGTAAACTTGTTAAGAAAAATAACAAGTAGGTAGGAATAAATCAGATAAAGTGCATGAAGGGTTTCTAACTAAGTAAACTTAGAAACTTCAACATGGGCTTGTCCCAAGGACAAGCTAGACCAAACCCAGGTGATGGAATAGCTAAGTTGAAGGCTGCCTAGTTGTTGCACCACTCTGCACTGCGTTGTCCCAGTAAAACTGTTGTCCTGCTGAACTTCGATCTGCTGGAACGTGCCCAAAAGCCGCCCAAAAAATTATATCCTTTCAGCATCGAACTCCTTGGATAAAACCCAGAAAAACCCAGAAGGGAATTTCTCTAATTTTGAATTTGGATTTTCGGCCTCCTTGGAGCCTCTCCCCAACTGCTACCGCCAAATTCAACTTGCAGGAAACCGCATGTAAATCCCTCTGAAAACACCCCTAGAACGTTGGGTCCACCTGTGATAACTAACTCCTTGCTCCCCGGATACTGCTCTCCCAAGCACCATGAGTTTGCTGCCAGAGGCCTCTGCGCAATCCCTAGAAGATCGTACTGTTGTAACCCCTAACTGGCTGGCTACAAAACTCAGCTAAATTGTCCTCAACCAACAACATTTCCAGCTCCCGGAACTCCCAACAAGCTATGGACCTCTTGGCTGGCTCAATCTCCTTCTGCATGTTTCTGGCTACCCAGAAAGTACGCAGTCTCCTCCTCTGCGTGGCTGGATGAAGTGTATGGCTATTCTGGAAACCTTTGAAATCTCTGTGGAACATCCTCCCTAGGGCGGGCACAGATAGTCCGCCGAAGTAGAGGTTGAATCTCCCTTGTGGAAGATCCATGGCTAAACAACCGGTAGACTCACTAAGCAGCAGAGCATACAAAGATGAGTTTGTTTGTAAAATGATCAAGATGACAACAAAATGAGAGCTGATCCCTCTTTATAACTCCTTGGGCCCCCTTAGCCTCATGTGGGCCCCTCCATCCACCCATTTGATTTTTCCTCCAAGCATATCGAATGGCTAATTTGGACTCCTATGTGGGTGGCCCGCACATTCCGCTAGCGGCTAAATAAAGTCGATTTGGCCCCTAAGTCCCTAAGTCGAAAGTGTG
Organism: Pinus tabuliformis; assembly: GCA_031772625.1. NCBI lineage: Eukaryota > Viridiplantae > Streptophyta > Pinopsida > Pinales > Pinaceae > Pinus > Pinus tabuliformis. The sequence continues at coordinate 380,129,735 of CM062811.1, read as the reverse complement.
GGGCCCTCTTCCTTAGTAAAAAATGTGCAAAATTGTGTAGCAACACCCTGTTACTAATGTGTTCGAGAAGGGACATGACAGTCATCCCCTCCCAAATGTTGCTTGCCCTCATGCAACCTCAACATTGGGTGCTCCAAAATATGCTCACCCTCCCAGGTGGCATCCTCATCTGGTAAGTTCTTCCAATGCACCAAACATCGCTTGCCCTCAAGCAATGCCTAAACAAAAACCCTCTCTGACTGTGGACCCCCACTATCAATGCAAACTTCACCAAGGTCCCAAATTTGCTTGCAGAATGTTTTCAAACATAAGTAGTGTATTGCCCTGGTCCCATTAAATTATGCCCAATTGTAGCTCCCTGCTATGCTACAAAACAATTCACCATAATTGAGACCTTTCACACAGGTTCCTGAATCCCAAGGCCATATTTGGAAACTGGCCATCCCATATGCATTGCTCATTGGATCTTCAAGGCAGGCCCCCAATATAGCAATGCAATTTTGTGTTTTTATATCTATACCCTCAAATGTTACAGGCTGACCTGAGATTCCAATTGCCTTCTCTTGTATTGGTGGAATGTCAGTGACCCCACTGTTGTAATGTACCCTTGTCGGAAGATAGACAATAGTAATTGGCTCGGGGGGCTTGGCTTTTGCATCAAACTCATTGATCTCTGATTTCCAAGTGTTCTCATCATACAACAAACATATTAGATAACCATCATCCTCTTCATCGTGATATTTCATTACTTGAATTGGTGGTGGTAGTCGCCATACCAAGTATGTATATGTTCAACAAAAACCTGAGAATAGACTGCCAAGGATACACTCATGGTAACCCCATCAACATGTAAATTAGAGTTGTTTTCCCCAACAGCTGTAATGCCTCTAGTTATCATTCCAGAGTAACTGCTATCTTCAATCTCAAGACAGTACATGTCCTTCCCATGTGTGACAACAATTCCAACTGGTATGGAGTCCTTGTTAATTCTTCCATTTTCCTGTTTATGGTTAATTTGGAAAGTTGGAGCAGCATAACATAGTGAAGCCAATCTCCCTTTGGAGAGACCTTTGTCTTCTAGTTGTTCACACACACGAATACACACAGCATTCAAAGCTGCACCAAATCTAGCATCCTTAAACTCACAATTTGCTAACTTTTCATTGTAGTTAGGAAATAGATTGCTTGTGAGGTGCCCAATGAAATTTGTTTCAACTTGGCCATTTAAAAAGGTACATTGACCAGCAAGGCCTTGGAGGGATTTAACATTAGCTGGTACACCAACAATCTGAAACTTTGACAGGCGGTCCTCCAATTTAACCCATGCTGCTGCTCGGTTTCCTTCCCAGGCTGATAGTTTAGTTATCATTGGATCATAAGGTACACTGACTGTATCCCTTTCTTTAATTCCTGTCTCAATTCTAACCTTGGTCGATAAGGGTGAAGGGCAGTATTGATTTAGAGATCTAGCTTCTAGTAGGAAGCTTTTAGGAACATTCTCATCATAAATGCATGCCACCAAGGTATGGCCTGATTAAGGAATTGGAGACTGATTCAATGGCAAGGTTTCTTCATTTGCAACTTGGATTTTCCGGCCTACAAGATATGCATTATAATGGCCTACCGCCATAGGCTCAAGATCACAACATGGCCTAAGTAACTGAGTATGCTTGACAACTTCTTTCAAGAAACTAGACTTGGTAATGCTTTCTTCCTTCAAGTAATCATGCAGAAATGTATTTGATAGTAGCCTAGCTGTAACATTCTTGATAGATTTATCAGGCTCTTCATTGCTATGTTTTATATGGATTCTAATGGCACCTTCACCCAAGCACCATATATCAGAAATAGTTTTTAATAGGGATGTTTCTCCATTTCCACTTAGACCTATCATCAACAAACGATCTCCTCTAGGGACCACCAATGACAGGCCTTCAAATAGAGTCATAGTGGACCGTAGTGTTTGCATTGTCACTTGTTTAATTCTCAATTTTGTTTGATAAACAGTATCAACCCCATTGCATTTTGAAGCAGCCCCGTAACATTGTTTAATCTTTAAAAAAATGATCTTTGGCCATTTTAGAGGCTGAAATTCAGTTGCACATGTCCAACCTCCTGACTGAGCCTTTCCATCATCGTCATTGCTTTTATCTTCGATTGCAGTCTCATTATCCCCAAGTTAGAAACTCCCATGCTAGGAATTACTTCTCCTGTGCGAATTGTAGGCCTATATGTACCTCCATTCTGCTGAAGGAACTGTTGGTGTGTCAATGGTGTACCCACCAACTTCACCTCACATTCTTCTTGAGAAAAACCAGCTCTGAGTACACTTTCAACAGCTCTCCTCATGACCTCAAAGCGCTTAGCCTTGAGCTTCTTGTATTCTGCACTTCTACAATCCAATCCATACCACACATCATATGGCTCTGTTCTAGAGGTGTATGTATGAAGTACATGCTTTCCCTTAGGTGCTAAATTTGGACTTACCATACTCGCTATTGAAATGAGCACAACGTTTGGCTGAGCATCCACCCCTGGTTTCCAGTGGTTTATAATAATGTGATATAGTTCTAGGTCCTTTAGGATATCCATTGCGTCAAAACCAAGATGGAGATGCTTGAAAGAGTCACATTGGGGTGATTTTTGCACTTTTTCCCAATGGGTATCTGGCAATGTAGCTGTAGATAGCAATGCCTTACTGAAGTCAGCCTCCTTTGCATTTATGGAAATCCTACTTGTCAGCTTGACACCAACATCTCGACCACCTGTTTTATACCATTCTGCAAACATATATACAATTTCTTCTGCTAGTGTACCATCGACTTTTAATCCTGAAGGCAGAAAACAAAGTAGATCCAAACAGCTACGTATAAATGGATCTTTCAAATCCAAGGAGTCATAAGAAACACATGGAAAAGACTCGCCCAAAGTATCCAAAACCTGAGAAAGAAGATTGGCGTGAGGTCCAGTAGATGGGAAGCCAGAAAACAGAGATGGCCCTGAGTCGAATTTATAGCCATTGATTGCACGTGAATTTACTACTCCTCTAGATAAGTCATGACTTTCTGAAACCCAAACATCCTTCCCATATCTAGCATTGAGGCTCACAGCACAAGGTCCTCCAATTCCTCTTCCAAGTACCACAAACTCTGCCTTGGTATTCCCTTCGTCAAACAAGCAATTCTAGCACTTTAGGTTCATTTTCCCAGGCAGGGATATTCTCAGGTAGGTATGCATTGAGTCAATAAGCATATCTGATACAATTGCTCTTTTCCCTGGTGATTCCATGACAGACTTTGCAGCAAAGGTTGCCAATGACCTTTTGTCTAGCACTGGCCTCACTCCTTTCATAAATGGATATGAGAAGGAATATTCCTTAGAATTGGCAGGGACTGAACAGGATCATAATGATTGCATCTTGTCATCATTACAAACTTTTGGTGGCCTTATGCAGGATCCAGTGAACTAAACAATATTTTTATGTCTAAATTTATTTATATTGAACACTTCTTGAGTGAAGTCTCGTCCCCTGCAAATAGGAATTGTTGGAATTTCTAAGTCTAACTGTTAGAAACTCTTCATGTACTTTACCAATTTATTCCTGCCTACTTGTTCTGTTAATTAACAAGTTATTTACCATGTAAATATTGAAAATAAATACAAGTACATGCTCAACACATTACAAATCATCAACTGAAGGAAACAAAACAAGAACACAAGTGACACCGTTGTTTTTGGACCAATGTCCCTGGAAAAACCCAATGTGGGAAAACCGGTGTAGCTATCTGAGGGTTTTATTATTATGCAGTTTCTGAATACAATCTGGGTGCCAAAACCGACTCACCCAACAAAGAAAAATCTCGGCAATAGTAACTCTCCTTCGGAGACAGATATTTCGGCTGAAACCCAGGATAAACACTCCGACAGCTACTCAGCTCCAATCTGCCCCACGAAAAACCCAACGTCGGCCTCTAGGGACTGCGTCAGCCCTTTCTGGCCCAGCGTCTGCTTTCTTGGCTGTTCCGGCTTCTACCCTCTGCGTCAGCTTTCCCGGCAGTTCCAGCAGTTCCCAACAATTCTGACTGTTCTCGGCAGTTCTGACTTTTGCCCTCCAGGTCAGCTTTCCTGGCTGTTCCCTGTAGTTCCGGTTGCTCCCGGCAATTCTGACTTCTACCCTCTACATCAACGTTCCCGGCGGTTCCGGCAATTCCCGACAATTCCAGCGGTTCCGGCAGTTCCCGACAGTTCCGGTTGTTCACAGTAGTTCTGGCTTCTGCCCTCTGTGTCATCTTTCCCGACTGTTCCAGTAGTTCTCGGCAGTTCTGGTTGTTCCTCCTGGTACTATCTCTGCCTCTCTACTTCTGTATTCACTACCCCTCAGCTGCAACTCTGATCACTCTCTTGGCTTCCTCAACAAACCCTGCCCTAGAAAGTCGAAATCTTGATCAACTCGGTGTGTTCTCCAAGTGACCCTCAAGCCTCCTCTTATACTTTTCTCGTTGACAAATCAACGACCGAGATTAAGTCCCTAATCAACGGCTAAGATTAGATCTAGCTTGATACATGACTTTTGGACCATTCTAACACAGTTTTATATTAATTCACATTAACATTTTATTTTCCCTAAGTTTAGACTTAAGGACTCCATTAAAAATATTAATTATTTTAATATTTCCCAAATAGTTTAGAATCTGCCCAAACCCTTTCTGGGTATTGGAGATCTCATGCGCCTTAGCCTCTCCACCAATTTTCGTGGCTAGAGCACATCCGATGCTACCCCAAATCAACACTCCCTCTTAGCAAGGACTGTGCTCTAGCAATACTCATTGAGTATCATCCTGATCATCTGGCATCAGTCCCTGTGTTGATGCTAGGCCTGATGCCCATCATCTACACTACTGCATCTCGTACTGCTACCCATGGCCCTGCCACTGCCACTGTTGCATCCGTACGGCAGATCCCTCTCATCCTATTGCATCGTGTTGCCCATAGCACTGCCACCTGCTAACTGCTGCACTGCAACTCAGTGATTGAGAAGTAAGTAACTGACCTCCCAACTCCGACATCTCTGTCAGGCTAGAGACGCCCACGATGCTGAAACTCCCTCTGTCACTGACAAGTGCTCCTTCTCTGACCTCTGTGCCACTCCAACTACTCCATGCATCTCACACCGTTACACACCTCTCTATGCCATCCTACACTAGTGCAGCACTCTCGTGCTTCTCGCACTGCTGCCTCACACTGTCCTGGGAATCCCGCACTGTGGCACTCTCTGTTGCTTCATCTGCATCTGTCTCTACCTACATCCGCCAATCCTGCTACTCCTCTTCGGGGCTCCCATAGCAAAGTATAATCCAAGAGGCTGGGTACCTCAAGGATCCTACCCTCATCGCCTATAGTCCTCCTGACTATAACTCGATGTCTCCCTACTTCTTCGAAGTGGCACATGAGCACTCATGGCACACAGAACAGACAGGATCCTGGCCTTCCAGATGACAAAGTTGGATGCTCCATCCAACCTGTCTTGATCCCTCAGTCCATTCATGGCCATCTCGCTACTCTTCTATGTCGAATCCTCTGAGTCTCTCTACTTCCCGTCTGGAAGTTCTTGATTCGACTCCTGTTGAGTCTCTCTACTTCCCATCTAGAAGTTCTTGGTTCGACTCCTCCGAGTCTCTCTACTTCCCGTCTGGAAGTTCCTAGTTCGACTCCTATTGAGTCCCTCTACTTCTCTCTGTAAGTTCACTTCTGGACTCCCTCTGAGTCCCGATTTCCCTCCTGGAAATCCTTCTGCCAACCGTCAAGTTGCCCCTCTCCGATCGTATGTGCAACTGCAACACTAATCCGGATTCCTTTGCTAGAAATCCGCCTTGGCAACAGCTCCCTCTACCTTAGCCTTGCCCTGTTAGGTACTGTTCTGACTATAGTACCCCACCAGCCTCACTCTGCAACTTACCCACAGCCTCCTATACCCCAGCAACTGAAGGATTGAGCCACTTGGCTCTGCGCAATCCCGGCACCAACAAATCAGCTCCCCCAGCCAACTGCGTCGGCCCTCCTGGCCTCTATGTGAGCCTGATTATGCCTCCCTTAGCCTCTGCGTTGTCTTTCTCTGGCCCAGAATGATGACGCAGTCCCTCTACTTCACTCCTTCCTCTATCGCCTTCTGCAAGGATCAGCTCTGTCACTTGGGACAGCTGATTTCTGCTGCTGCTGCTCTGCTCGGCTAATGTCCTCAGTTCTCTTGTGATCTGCAACCACCCTCTGATACCATGTTGGAATTTCTAAGTCTAACTGTTAGAAACCCTTCATGTGCTTTACTAATTTATTCCTGCCTACTTGTTTTGTTAATTAACAAGTTATTTACCATGTAAATACTGAAAATAAATACAAGTACATGCTCAACACATTACAGATCATCAACTGAAGGAAACAAAACAAGCACACTAGTGACACCATTGTTTTTGGACCAATGTCCCCGAAAAAACCCAATGTGGGAAAACCGGTGCAGCTATCTGAGTGTTTTATTATTATGTATTTTCTGAATACAATCTGGGTGCCAAAACCAGCTCACCCAACGGAGAAAAATATCAGCAGTAGTACCTCTCCTTCAGAGATAGATATTCCGACTGAAACCTCGGATAAACACTCCGACAGCTCCTCAGCTCCAATCTGCCCCACGAAAATCCCAACGTCAGCCTCTAGGGACTGCGTCAGCCCTTTCTGGCCCAGCGTCTACTTTCCCGGCAGTTCCGGCTATTCCCAACAATTCCGGCTTCTGCCCTCTGCGTCAACGTTCTCGACAGTTCTGGTAGTTCCGGCTTCTGCCCTCTGCGTTAGCTTTCCCGGCTGTTCCGGCAGTTCCCGGTAGTTCTGACTGGTCCTGGCAATTCTAGCTTCTGCCCTCTGCATCAGCTTTCTCGGTTGTTCCGGCAGTTCCCAACAGTTCTGATTGTTCCCAGCAGTTTCGGCTTCTACCCTCTGCGTCAGCTTTCCCGGCTGTTCCTCCTGGTACTATCTTTGCCTCTCTGCTTCTGTATTCACTGGCTCTCAGCTGCAACTCTAATCACTCTCTCAACTTCCTCAGCAAACCCTGCCCCAGAAAGTCGAAATCTTGATCAACTCGGTGTGTTCTCCAAGTGACCCTCAAGCCTCCTCTTATACTTTTCTCGTTGACAAATCAACGACCGAGATTAAGTCCCTAATCAACTGCTAAGATTAGATCTGGCTTGATCCATGACTTTTGGATCATTCCAACATAGTTTTATATTAATTCACATTAATAATTTATTTTCCTTAAGTTTAGACTTAGGGACTCCATTAAAAATATTAATTATTTTAATATTTCCCAAACTGTTTAGAATCTGCCCAAACCCTTTCTGGGTATTGGAGATTTCATGCGCCTTAGCCTCTCCACCAATTTTTGTGGCTAGAGCACATCCGATGCTACCCCAAATCAACAGGAATGATACCATCAAGACGCTTCTGGCCATCTTCACAAGTTTTGTGTCCATATTTTGCTGAACCTTGGACATCGAAAGCACCTCCTATCATGACATCGCTAGACTTAGTGGCCAGCTGACCCTTTGTATGAGGCAAACTTCTCACAACCTTGCCAACTAGGACTTCATTTGAGAAAGGTCCATATGTTTCTCCTAAGCCCGGTTTCGAAAACTCTGCACTTGCAACATAAATTGATACCTTTTTCCTACCACCATCTGAATTATCACTTACCCTTTGGCTCCCTTCAGATGTATTTCTCAAAGAATCCATTGTATCTGGTTCCTCTACTAATGTTGTTTCAATTGCTTCCAAGTCTTCAGATTTGTAATTGTTTTCCTTTTTCTTTGCCATCTTCAATGATACCCACATTTCCAATTGTTTTAACATGTTTGCGAAATATTCATTGTAATCTTCAAATTTCTGACTTGAAAGCATTTTACCTTCAGCCTTCAGTTCTGGCCCCCGAATTTTCATCTTTGATACCACCCACAGCTGAGCCAAGATGTGGGCTCTGATACCACTGTAATGTTCCTATGTAGGAATATGAGTGATATTTTAAACAAATAAATAGTGCGACAGCATAAAATTAAAATCATGCATTATACATCCATAAAACACTACAAGTCTGGAATTGTTGAGCCATATATTATAAAATCTGAGAACATAGGTACAATATAAATGAGATGGTGCACCTGGGCTTGTCCCAAGTACAAATTGGACCAAACCCATGTGATGGAATAGCTGAGCTAAAGGCTGCCTAGCTGTTGCACCACTCTGCACTGCACTGTCTCAGTAACGTTGTTGTCCTACTAAACTTCGACCTACTGAATGCCCCCAAAAACTGCCCAGAAAATTATATCCTTTCAGCCTCGGACTCCTAGGAAAAAACCCAGAAAAACCCATAAGGGAATTTATTTGGTTTTGACTTTGGATTTTTGGCCTCCTTAGCCTCTCCCCGGCTGTTACTGCCAAATTCGACTTGCAGGAAACCGCCTGTAAGTCCCTCTAAAAACACCCCTAAAACGTTGGGTCCACCTATGCTAACTGACTCCTTGCTCCCCGGATGATCCTTGGCCCGGATCTGCTCTCCCAAGCACCATGAGTTTGCTACCAGAGGCCTCTGCGCAATCTATCTGCCCATAAATTCGTAACATTGTAACCCTTGACTGGCTTGCTGCAAAACTCAGCGAATTGTCCTCAACTAACAACCTTTCCAGCTCCCGGAACTCCCAACAAGCTATGGACCTCCTGGCTAGCTCAATCTCCTTTTGCGTGTTTCTAGCTGCCCAGAAAATATGCAGTCTCCTCCTCTGTGTGGCTAGATGAAGTGTATGGCTATGCTGAAAACCTTTGAAATCTCTGTGGAACAGCCTCCCTAGGGCGGGCACGGATAGTGTCCCAAAGTAGAGGTTGAATCTCCCTTGTGGAAGATCCGTGGCTAAACAGCCGATAGACTCGCTAAGCAGCAGAGCGTACAAAGATGAGTTTGTTTGTAAAATGATCAAGATGAAAACAAAATGAGAGCTGATCTCTCTTTATAACTCCTTGGGCCCCCTTAGCCTCATGTGGGCCCCTCCATCCACCCATTCGATTTTCCCTCCAAGCATATCAAATGGTTAATTCGAACTCCTATATAGGTGGCCCCCACATTCCACTAGCAGCTAAATAAAGTCGATTTGGCCCCTAAGTCCCTAAGTCGAAAGTGTGGGGCCCTCTTCCTTAGTAAAAAATGTGCAAAATTGTGTAGTAGCACCCTGTTACTAATGTGTTTGAGAAGGGACATGACAGGACATGACATCTAAACAGCAGTTGAATAGCCACCCAAACTCCACACAAATTCTCCTCTAAAAATAGGCTTTTTCTCCTACCGCAATCTCTTCAAAATCTGTTGTTCCTCTCTCTTGCACAAGCTTTAGCCAATGAGTTCTGCGCACAACAAAAATAGATAAACTCGGCCCAAATATCTCCTCAAACTCTGCCATGCAAAAATGCCACCAAACTTCAGCTCCAATGAGGGAAAATCTCTCTGCAAAAACCTGAATCCTCTAACCCATTGTTGTTGCTACAAATAATGCTCCACAAAATCCTTTTGCGCCCAGGAAATGTGCATAGCTGGCCAAACTCCTGCAATAAAGCTCAAGGGAAGCCCTGAATTGGACTCCCAAATTACCTCACTAGGGAGACACTCGAAGTTCTCCGAAATGAGGGTGGAATTCCTCTTGGAATTCCTAGTGCTAAACATCAGCCCTTGTGCTAAACAACTCCAAGAGAAGATGAAATAAGAAGTGTAATAGCCAAAAGATGATTAGCAAATGAGTCCATCCTCTTTTTATAATTTCTCCCCATGCTTCTAGACCCCCTTTTTAATTATTATTTTATTGGTGGGGGCCATTTTCCACTAAGTGACTTTTGCCTCCATTTTAATAAAATAATAATTTGCTGCCAATCTCCAATAAAATAATACTTGCCATCTTTCTCCAAAATACTATTGCCCCTTTCACTTAATATTACCAAAATTGGGCGAAATTCCTTTGCTCATAAAATTGGGGATATTACACCCTAGGATAGCAAAACAAAATTTTTAATATGTGTATTTTAATCATTTACATTTGTGGTGCTGTAAAAACCACTTCATCCACTAACCCATTGGAAAGGAGATCTACAAGAGAGGGATGCATTTGGAGGAGGAAGCAAATGAAGGACAAATAGCTTATCGACTAGTAATCAAATACTTCAAGGTAAGCCATCAAAGTCATGAGTTAAATCTTTCCTTGTCGAAATTTGTGTAATGAAGTAACAACGTAAAATATTTGCTATAAATTCATCAAACTACCACAATTTTTCTAAAGATTATATTTAAGATCTATAAAATGGGTATTAGAAATTTTTGGGGGTATGGACTTATTTCCCACCAGCATGTGGGTTACCCCCAGGGAAAAAAAAAAATCTCATTTGATCCATCCAGCAGCCCCAAATTGATCCACATACAACCACTCTCAATTGCTTCTGAGCCACTCTCCGATCAATATTTTTTTTCATCTAGCTAGGCCATTGAATTAAGGTGGGCCTTCAAATACGAGGTATACTAACCATTCCATCATGGGTTTTCATATCATGACTTAAGGCATTCTATTATGGATCAATAGCTGAATTGGATAATTTATGCCTTTTGGTTGTATCCTTGTTCCTACTTTACCTTGGTGGTTATCTCCTGCCCCTAACCTTGTGTAACCATCCTTGAGGCCTTTCCTTCCACTGTTTAGGAGAAGCACGAATAGGAGGCCTTGTTTGATGTTGCATGTCCATGATAACCCATAATTACCATTTTCCACGCCTTCCTTGATTTCCCCTAAGTTCCATGTCTTTGAGTACGGGCTTGGGAACATGGTCCTAAGAGGTTGATGCAGCTGAAAGAATGATAAAATCCTATGTAGCCACACCAAAAGAAAAATGTTAAAAGGAAAAGATGGTTGGGACAAAATAAAAGTGCATTGACAAAAGCCTAAACTAAGCTCTATCCCCCTCATTAGCCATCACCCAATTCCTAGCATATCATGATCTATCTAAATAAAAGAAACTTTTGAATATCCCAACCCTGATGAGCAATGAACCACTACATCTTAAGGGGGTATTTCATGCATCTATTGAAGCTTGTAACCCAAGATATCCATGCAAAGAAAAGAATATTATTGAAGAAAAAGGTGCACTCGAGGGGTGGTAAAAATAGGCAGAGGGCTCAGGTCCCCCAATTGCTCCCTCTTCACATCATATTACTCAAGGACATTGGTTGCATAGATGGTACACCAAATAAAGTCCAATTCAACTATCAAAGTGGGCTTGCCAAGTCAGTGAAAGAGGGGCACTGTTAATGCCCCTACATGGTTCAAGTCTCTACAGCAACATGTTTTCCCCTTGCAGACTGCTTCTGCCTGTGCTAGTGCTAGTGCTTGTTCTTTTGTTTGCTGATGAAACCAGATGCAAGTCCTGGGGCACTCTGGCAGAATAGATAGTTGCCAGTCATAGCTACTTAGCTGAAGGGATGCTCTTGTAGCTCAGAGACACTACTAACACATTGTAATATCTCATGTTGAGTAGTTGATGCTTGCCTGTGTTCATCGGAACTTAGAAGCATATCAACCAAAAAAATAAATAAATAAAAATCCAAATGTACAATTTCTGCCTTACCATGCAAAATTTTTCACCTCAAACACCCCTAGATTTTGCGAATGTTTTCACTAAAATCAGAAAATAAGGGAAATGTCTTTGATCTAGTAAGAAAAGTAGGTCATTTATTTCCTGATAGGCCAGGAAACTTGAATTGCATCATGATATCCTTTGGCACAGTGAAGGGTAAGAATGGTGGAATCAATACAATAAAAAGGTAAACAGCAAAATAGCCCTCAAGGATACCTGAAATAGTATTACTCAGAAAATTGGAATCCTGTACTGACAAAATGAAAAAGAATTGGAAATACATGCAACCAACTACAGTGGGTTGACCAATCCTGTTGAAGAATGTTTGAGTTGAACCTCAAATATCGGATTTTAATAAAGTAGTGCCCTGATGTACAGCCTTCAAATGACTTGGATTCCTATAACTCTTTTTATGTCCATTGTCAAGAGTGGAGTACCTAAGACAACTTTCAATTTTAGTCTTTTCATAACATCTTATTCTTAAACAAAGTTCAAACAAGATATCTTCAAATTAAAAAGATTTTCTGCCAGAATTATACCTTTTATTCTATTCCATTGATTATTCCCCTTTATTACCGATCATAAAAAAGGACGATGATGAAATTGGAAAAAAGGAAGCATGTGATTCACAATCTCTTCCAACTGTCAACTCATGGTATGCACTTTTTAATTTTATCCCATATTTCATTTATATTGGACTTGAAAAAATTAAGAGATCAAGGAAATAGCAGGATACAAATTGAGTATATGGAAAAAAACCTTGAAATCATGACTATCATCAAGCTCATAAAATATGCAGTCGTAGTCTTCTTTTGAGATCTTTGGTAGGGACCTGCATGGGGAAAAAGTAACGCAAATCAATACTGAATACTCGAAGGAAGCTAAAAGTGACTTTTTATAAATTTCTTGTTAAAGATATATGGTTGTTTGGAGTATCATGACAATGTTTGCACATAATAAGATTAAATGCAATAAAGATTCAACACTAGGAGGACAAAAGGACTAACTGTGCTAAGTATTAACAAAGTAGTATGTGTGTTACCCCATTTATTGTATAATGTCACATCCCACGATTCTTATTACAATCAGTTGCACAAAATATGCTTTGATGATATTGATTGATCAAATACAGCAGATATTTTATGGATGGCACAAATTTTCCCTGGAATTACCCTTATGGTTCTATTAACTAGCTACCTCAACAATTAGATGTGTAATGTCTAGACGAAAGTGGATAGTGGAAAGTGATTTATTTATGCCCCTAGAGCTTTTCCCTGGGAGTTTGATGCAGTTAAAAGAACAAGAAAAAGCACACCTTTTGAAAATTTGACATTTACTTGCACCAAGCACGCTTGAGCTGTTTAGCCGAGTTTGCACCCAAGATTCTCAAGTGAGTTTCTCACTCCTTGCTTCAATGGATTTTGAGTGCCAGCACAAGGAAGTCAGTCAATTTCCTTGTGAGCTTCTTCAGCAGCAACTTCAAGCAATTCGTGGGGGTTTCATTCCAATTTCCAGAGTGTAGTAGAGGAGTACGATTTGCTTGGAGGGGCCAGCATAGAGTAGAAGTATTGCTGAGGTTTCCGGGGGAGTTTTGCATCACCATTTGCTGGATTTTTTGAGGGAGAGATCAGCCAAATCTGGGAGGAGTTTTACTGTAGCAAAGAAACCATCTGGGTGACTGCATGGGCCTGTGCAAGAGGCTTTTCTAGGCACACGTGGGAGCTAGGGAGGTGACCATTGGGGGCAGATTTGAGCTGGGGATTTGGGGAGATTTCCGGAGGGGTAAATCCTTAGCATTTTGCAGCATTTTGGAGGGCTGAAGCAGTGATTCATCAGGTGGGCCGAAATTCCCAGCCAATTGAGGAGCACACTGAGATTGGGGTCAATTTCAAGGGTCAAACGTAGGCCAAATGCTAAATTTTAGGTATGTTCTATGCTTAGAGCAATTTATTTCAATTTTCACAGTTAGCTCAATATCTTTTCCAGATTAGCAATCACATCAGCGTTAAAGTAAACTGCAGATAGAACATAAACATAAATCGCAAAAGACAAGCCAAGACAAGAGGACACAAGATGTGGCGCTAGCCAGCAACAAACCCCAATGTGGGGAAACCCTTGATCAATTCTTCTTATATGTTCTTCAATAGTTCAACAGAGAGAGAGAGAGATAGTACATTTACAACAGAAGTCAACACTTTGACTTATCTTGATAAGAGCATAGATCATCTCTAAGAAGATGATACATGAGATCAGTTGAAGACATGCTGCTTCAACTAATTCTCCAAGGTGACTCCTTCACCTATCGTTGTGCTGCATTTCGTCATCATGCTGCACCTCACCGTGATGCACTATGCTGCACCCATCATCACCATGCTGCATCTCATCATGCTTCATTAATCATGACTGTACCCATCACTGTACTGCATTACGTGCCATTGCTGCACCATGTTGCCATATTGACCTATGTGCTGGCTGCATTTTGCTTGCTTGTTGTCCCTAGCATGCTTGTTGTCCTTGCATGCTTGCTGTTGCACGCTAGCTGTCCCTTGCATGCTAGCTGTAACATTGCATGCTTGGTGTATTTGCCGCTAAGTACCATACAACTGTCCCAATGTTAGTTAGTTGTCCCTTGCACGTTGCTCTCCTTTGGAGACAAATGCTCTGTCTGTTCCGGTAGTTCCCGGCAGTTCTGGCAGTTCCGGCTGTTCTCGGCAGTTCCGGCAGTTCGGCTGTTCCTGGCAGTTCCGACTTCTGCCCTCTGCATCAGCTTTCCTGCCTATTTCGGCAATTCCCGACAGTTCCGGCAATTTCGGCAATTCTGGCAATTCCCGGCAGTTTCGGCAATTCTGGCTATTCTCGGCAGTTCCGACAATTCCAGCTTCTGCCCTCTACATCAGCTTTCCCAGTTGTTCCGGTAGTTCCGGCTTCTACCCTCTGCGTCAGCTTTCCCGGCTATTCTAGCTGTTCCTGGCAGTTCCGGCTATTCCCGACAGTTCCGGCAATTCTAGTTATTCCCCGCAGTTTCGGCAGTTCCAGCAATTCCGGCTATTCCCGGCAGTTCCGGCTTTTCCCGGCATTTCCGGCTTCTGCCCTCTGGATTAGAGCAACGTTATCCCTTATGATCTCTCCTCCTACTAAAACCCAAAGACAAGTAGAGAGGAAGAGATCCCAAGTTTGTTGAAATGACTTGAAAACCACCTCTATTTATACTAAAATGTTGAGCACAAGTGGGGTTTATTTGGTTGCTGGCTGACCTTGACGAATTGTCCCATAACACAAATAAATTCATATCTCCATGAATACTTATCGGAATTGGATGATCTTTAGATCAATCCTACACCTCTCGATGAGAGGGATCCAAGAAAAATATCAGCTTCCATTAATAAGATGACCCACATGGAGTTTGGCCCTAATTGCCAATTTTAACACTCCCTCTCAACTAGGGAGAACTCCATCTGTTGATCAATATGTCCGACTGTACTATCTTTGCCACTAGTGCCCTACACTTCTCTGCTTTGCTTTGCTCTGCTCTACTGAACCATGAAGAAGAAGAATTGATCGAGAATGTCTCATAGCATTCTCTACTGACCCGAAGTCAGTTTCATCTGAAGAGAGTGTGTCACATCACTCTTACTGGTGCGAAGTCAGTTTTATTGATCCCATATCAATATCACAAGAGAGTGTCTCAAACCACTCATACTGATCCCAGATCAGTTTCATTGATCCCAGATCAATGGAGGTCATCCTAGCATAGGGAGTACGGTAGATACATCGATGCGTCCATCGATAGTACTACTATGGTCCCTAACCCCATTTCCCTGCTCATTCATCAGATGAGAGGTACTTCCCATGAGTCCCAGACTGCATGGGTAAGATGTCTCGACAGGAGAACTAATCATCCTGTCCACAGGAGAACGAATCATCCTGCCCCACAGTCGCCACGAGAGAACTAATCATCCTGGCGCACAGGAAAACTAATCACCCTGTTTCACAATTGCCACGGGAAAACTAATCATCCCGACCCACAGGAGAACTAATCATCCTGTTCCACAGTTTCCACGAGAGAACTAATCATCCCGACCCACAGGAGAACTAATCATCATGTTCCATAGTTTCCACGGGAGAACTAATCATCCCGGCCCACAAGAGAACTAATCATCCTGTTCCACAGTTGCCACGGGGCATCACAGATTCACAAGGGAAGGTTGAACATGTCATCTTGTACATAGCACACCACCAGTGGAGGTTGAGTCGCCCTGTGGTCGTATGTTGCTCCAATAAGTACCCCAAGCCCCCTAGAGCTCCCAAAACTCAATGCATGCAACATGCAGGACCCTTATGAGAAGGTCTCTCAACGACTCCAAATCGTTCGGGAAAGTCACAGATTTGACCTTTCCCTGGGGCTTTGACAAAATGTCTACAACCTATACATCAGTCTCAATGTGATGGAGCCTCCTCACTCATCGACTTACCATATCCCAAATAAGGCAGTATATGATGTCTATTTGTTGGAGCAATCATCGAATATGGGATTCCTCAATAATCGAATCCCCCCTCTGGTTGTCACTGAGAATCACAGTGGTATTCATGATGTGTACAAATAGCTCACTTAAGAGCTTCTGCAACCATGCAGCTTCACACGAGATCATACTCATAGCTATGTATTCGGTCTCGGCGGTGCTTATAGCAACCGACTTCTGCTTCCTTCTCATCCATGATATCGAAGCAGAATCCAAAGAGAACTAGCACTGAGAAGTGCTCTAGTGATCCTCCACACTGCCTGCCCAATCAGCGTTCGAATAATCATGCAGTTTCATATTTCCGGCAGTGTATCTCAATCCATGAGAGATTGTGCCCTGAAGATATCTCAAAAGATTCTTGGCACCAATCCAGTGAGGCTAAACCAAATATGAGCTCACCATGCTAACTGCAAAACATATATCTGGACAGAAGTTCACCAAGAACATCAATGCGAATGGGTTTATGAAACTAAGAGGCATTTCCCAAATCTGGTCCAACATTACTACCATATAACTTCTAAAAGTTAAGATCCTCAAGGTAGTCACAGGCTTGCAGTTTATCATTCCACATCCGGAATCCAACTCCCTCTTACTTCTGCAAATGAGAGGGTCTGCACCTGTCAGAAATAGGTCGTCCTCATAAGGTGCTAGTATGAGAGGTCTATCATCCACAACCTTCAAACAATGGTTTGGATCGGCTTCACTCTTAGTGAATCTCAGCTTCATCTGACAACTATCAATCCTCTCATACTATGCCCGGGGAGTTTTGCTTCAAGCCATAGAGGGCTTTCTTCCACCTGCATACGTGAGATTCTTGATCATCAATCTCAAACCCCTCAGGTTGTTCCAAACCTGTGGACCTGCTACATGAGGGGAATGGTCCCCTTGTAAGATTTTCCTTCGATACATCTCAGACATGTACTTTCATGCTCTTTTTGAATTCAGGCATCCCTGTCACCATCTGACTCACAGACCTCCGGTGCTATGTGTCAATGGACATGGTCCCCAGTGGACTTCCTGCAACTTGATACAACCCTAAACTCAAAAACATCTTTGAAAATTCTATTTTCAAACATGTACCTTTCCATCGATGAGTGCCACCCTGTAACCTTTGACTTCCATTGCTGAAATGGACACCAGGTTCTTCTTGCGATCAAGTACATAAAAGAGATTCTGTAAATGAATCGAGTTACCCTCATTCAATTGAGGGGTAACATTCCCTACACCCTTTCCGGGATAGGTGGCATCGGCTCCAAGTATAATCCCACGATTGTTTCCATCTCTACCAAATTAGAGAGTGCACCCTTCTATCCGATGAAGTGCCTTGAAGCACTACAATCAATAAGCCAGATTCCCAAATAATCTAAAGGAGAGGGCCAATACAAGATAACGCTTCTTTATCTTATCAAAAACAACATTTGATTCTTCATTCCTGGGGTTCCTTGCTTTCTTTGAAGAGTCGGCCATTTCCTTGATGACCTGCATTACCTGTCATTCCTTTGATCATTGAAGATGTCCCTGGAATGATTGTTATCTTCATCAAGAGATGTGTCTCTGCCATTCGGACACTCCTTCGCATGATGGCCGAACTTATTGCAACCAAGGCATCTGCCTTTCCTTCCACCCTTAGATCCGAACTTCCCAATGAAGTGATCTTTAGGTATGCCATCAAAAACTTCCACTGCGCTATTCTGATAATATTCTCTGCTTCGACTTCACTCTTAGTGAATTAGAAGAGGGATGAGGAATCCATTGATCCTTTTGTCCTTTCCCAACTGTATTCAGTGATTGCTCTTTCACTCTTGCTTGGGAATTTCCTTCACCTTAGCTTTGATACCATGTTAAATTTTAGGTATGTTCGATACTTAGAGCAATTTATTTCAATTTTCACAGTTAGCTCAATATTTTTTCCAGATTAGCAATCACATCAGCATTAAAGTAAACTGTAGATAGCACATAAACATAAATCGCAGAAGACAAGCCAAGACAAGAGGACACAAGATGTGGCGCTAGCCAGCGACAAACCCCAATGTGGGGAAACCCTTGATCAATTCTTCAATAGTTCAGCAAAGAGAGAGAGAGATAATACATTTACAATAGAAGTCAACACTTTGACTTATCTAGATAAGAGCATAGATCATCTCTAAGAAGATGATACATGAGATCAGTTGAAGACATGCTGCTTCAACTGATTCTCCAAGGCGACTCCTTCACCTATCGTTTTGCCGCATTTCGTCATCATGCTACACCATGTTGCACCCATCATCACTATGCTGCATCTCATCATGCTTCATTAATCATGATTGTACCCATCATTGTACTGCATTATGTGCCATTGCTGCACCATGTTGCCATACTGACCTATGTGTTGGCTGCATCTTGCTTGCTTGTTGTCCCTAGCATGCTTGTTGTCCTTTGCATGCTAGCTGTCCCTTGCATGCTAGCTGTAACATTGCATGCTTGGTGTATTTGCTGCTAAGTACCATACAACTGTCCCAACATTAGTTAGTTGTCCCTCGCATGCTACTCTCCTTCGGAGATAGATGCTCTGGTTGTTCCGGTAGTTCCGGCTGTTCTTGGTAGTTCCGGAAGTTCCAGCAATTCCGGCAGTTCTGACAGTTCCGGCAATTCCGGCTGTTCCCGACAGTTCCGGCAATTCCAGCTGTTCTCGGCAGTTCCGATTTCTGCCCTCTTCGTCATCTTTCCCGCTTGTTTCGGCAGTTCTAGCAGTTTCGGCAATTCCGGCTGTTCCCGACAGTTATGGCAGTTCCAGCTATTTCCGGCAGTTCTGGCTTTTCCCGGCAGTTCTCGGCAGTTCCGGCAGTTGCAATAACTGGAAGATCAAACCCCACAGATGACCCGGCTGTTCCCAGTGCTGGGTAGCGATGGCTGCTCCAAGCAATACATTGAAACTGCGTCACCTCCTCTAGGAGTTGCATCACCCCCACAGTGAGCCTCCCTTGCTCAGAAAGTCGATTTGCTGAACTACTCCCTCTCTGCCCCACAGAATCTCCCCAGCGCTGCCTCTAAGGGCCTGCGTCAACCCCTACGGCTTCTGCATCACCTGCATCAGCCCCTATGGCCTCTGCGTCACCCTCTCTGGGACTGCGCTGTCTCTCCCGGTGCTGCTCTGCCTCTCTACTATGTATTCTTCGGCCTCGGACTGAAGTTCCCTTGCCGAACTGCCCCTCACTGCAACTCAGATCACTAGCTCGATTTTCTCAGCAAACCTCGCCCTAGAAAAATCGAACTCTTTGATCAATTCGGTGTGTCTCCAACTGACCCTCAAGCCTCCTCTTATACTTTTCCTATTGATGAATCAACGGCCGAGATTAAGTCCCTAATCAACGGCTAAGATTAAAATAGGCTTGATCAGTGTTGCAGGAAGCGCCCCCCCCCCGGATCCTAGGCCGGAATCGCGTCCCGTACGGAAGCGTTCCGGAAGCGCGATTCCATTTTTTCCGAAGCGCGATTCCAAAATTTTAATGCGCTTCCTGGTTTTTGAGAATGCGGATTGCAATGGAGACAGTTCTGTTATGTATTACAGTGACTCAATGTTATTCCTATCACAGTTTCGATGCTACCTTGTTATTCCTATCACAGTTTCGATGCTATTACAGTGATCACACTTCGGTGATATTACAGTGATCACACTTCAGTGCAGTGATGCAGTCACAGAAACTCGAATTATCTCTGAAATAAAATTTGGGTACCACAGTAAGGTAATGCAGATTAAAGGTTTTGTGCTACCACAGTCTTGGTGCCTCAAGAGTCAACAGTAAGAACAGTCATCAATAGATTTTGGTATAACTACAGTGATACAAATTTGGTATCACAACAGTGAGAAAGTTTTCATCACAATAAGAAGATCTTGGTACCTAACACAGTCTCAATGATAAGGGTTCGGTGAGAAGGTTTCACTGTCAAAGTCTTGACGCATAACAATGATATTACAAGGATAAGGACTTTGCATCACATACATAGAAATTCGATCAAGGCACTTCAGAGTTTCGATGATATTATGTAATGCTTAAATCAAAATTTTCCCATTTAATTTTACAATTGAATTGCTAAATTCATGTAATGCCCAAAACAGAATATAATATCCAAATTAAATTTCGAATTTGTTCTAAAATTTACTAACTACAATTTAAGCAAGAAATTTATCAATTTTAATGCACAGACGCCTACAGTTGCTCACTTGCTAGATAAATCATAATATGCTCTATGTTTTATGTTTTATAATATGCTTAAATGTTTTATGTTTTATAATATGCTTAAAAATTTGATGTATGTTTGTAATAGCTAGAATATAGATGATTGTTGTACATACTAGTAACTACAATGGAATCATGGATGCCATATCTATCTTGATTTATGCAAAAATATGCATGTTTTCATGTCTTCTACAATTAATTTGGTATTTGGGATGTTTGTTTTGAGTATAAATGCAAAAAAATATAAAAAAATATATATATATATAGCAGACGCTTCCGCGGACGCTTCGCTTCCTAGATTTTTGGAAAATGACGCTTCCGCGCTCCGCGCTTCCGCTTCGCTCCCGCTTCGTGCAACATTGGGCTTGATCCTTGTCACTTAGAACCTTCTCACCCATATTCTTATTAATACACATTAATATTTGTATTTTCCTAAGTTTAGACTTAGGAACTCATTAAAAATATTAATTATTTTAATAACTCATCTGGGTGGAATTTATCCAAACGATTTCTGGGTTCTCGAG
This sequence comes from Pinus tabuliformis, assembly GCA_031772625.1. Lineage (NCBI taxonomy): Eukaryota > Viridiplantae > Streptophyta > Pinopsida > Pinales > Pinaceae > Pinus > Pinus tabuliformis. The sequence goes on along the minus strand of CM062811.1, from coordinate 380,108,777 downwards.
ATCTCATGTGTTCTAGCCCCTCCACCAAATTTCGGAGCTATAGCACATCCGATGCTACCCAAAATCAACACTCCCTCTTAGCGAGGAATGTGCTCTAGTAACACTTCTCAAAGAAGTATTACATTGACCCACTGCATCGGTCCTCTGTGTTGTTGATGCTTGGCCTGCTGCCCTTCATCCACTGCACCGCTCCTTCCTGTACTGCCGTTCATGACTCTGCCGCTGCCGCTGCCACATCTGTACTACAACTCCCTCTCAAAATGCCGCATCATGTTGCCCATAACACTTCCACTGCTAACTATTGAAATGCAACTCAGTTACTGAGACGTAAGTAACTGAAACTTCACCCAAAAACTGACACCCTAGTTAGTATGGATGCCTTGTGACCCTGAAGCTACCTCTACTGCTAATCTTTGCTGACCCTCTCCTGCTACTGCGTTGTTGCATACTGCTTTATGCCTCTCGCACTGCTACAACATGCACTGTGCTGCCTCAGACTTTGGCACTCTAGCTCTGCCACTGTTGCTCCATCACACCTCGCTCCTACTGACACTTGCCATTTTGCTACTGTCGTTAAGGGCTCAGTCGATTTTGCTGTCAACTTTATGCACTCTAGGCATGAGCAGCGGGGGACGAGGAGCTCACTCGAGATATATGGGTGACACTCGGCGCACTAGGGGAGAAACTTTTCAATAGTGGCATTGGATTGGTGCGTCAGCTGACAGCGACAGTTTAGGGAATGAGGTGATCATCTACAGGGGTGGCATATCATTCATCACCAAGCCTATGTCTAGGGAGCTAGTCCCGAGGGAGACGTGTCACTCTTTTCTCAGGACATGTCGAGATCAAGCATGAGCAGAGGACAGCATGTACGACTAAGGTAGTTTCCCAATATGTGTTTGGGCTCCAGAGCTTATATTGGCACATTATCGAGAGGGCGAATGGAAAACCCAGGGGAGATGGTTGGTAGGGATAGGAGGGATCCACATACCCTGAGTCGATTACGAGTATCGGATACCCATATTTGGTTGCATTCAGGAGGTAGCTGTTTGGCACATATGGCTTCCAGCGATCATCGGTTGGCAGGCACAGGGAAGATTAGCATGCATCAGATTAGCCCACAATATATGGAGCCTATATAGTGATCACATGCAGGGACTAGAGATGAGGGCTAGAGGGATTCCATCGGTTGACAAGGCTATGCCGTAGCAGGTCTGGCTATGGGATGCAGGGATTCAGTTGATCGATAAATCACTCGTGATGAGCAGAGTCGTGGTAGAGAGTGATATAGTTCGCCCTTGGGATGACACATGGGGGTTCACAGAGGGTTTCATCATATGGGAAGGCAAACATTCTCTGTTGCTACACAGGTTTGGAGTTAGATTTGGATGGGTAGGCCTTGGTGCCATGGAGATGCCCTGCCAGGATGTGTTTCGCCTCTTTCAGTATTCCACCATCGAGTTCCAGGAGAGGGGAATACTGACTGCACACGATGGGGAGTATGACATAGTCAGAGTAACGCAGCGTCAGCACGGTGGCACCACTTGTTGATTTGTGGTAGCAACGGATGTGCTCTAGCCATGAAAATTGGTGGAGAGGCTAAAGCACATGAGATCTCCAAGACCCAGAGATGGTTTGGGTAAATTCCACCTGGTTAGAGAGATATTAAAATAATTAATATTTTTAATGGGGTTCCTAAGTCTAAACTTAAGAAAATAAAAATATTAATGGGTATTAATATAAGAAGCGGTGAGAATGTTCTAAATGACATGGATCAAGCCAAATCTAATCTTAGCCATTGATTAGAGACTTAATCTCGATCGTTGAAGACTCAACAGAAAAAGTATAAGAGGAGGCTTGAGAATTAGTTGGAGATACACCAAGATTGATCAGTCATTTCGATTTTCTGGAGCAGGGTTTGCTGAGAAAATTCGAACAAGTGATCTGAGTTACAGTGAGGGGCAGTGAGTGCATAGCAGAGAGGCAGAGATAGTGCCGGAGGGCCAGCGCAGTGATTGAGGAGGCAATGCAGAGCCAGCAGAAGCCACGTAGAGGGCCAGAGAGACTGTGCAGAGGCTAGCAAGCCTGCATGGGTGACACAGAAGGCCAAAGAGCTAGCGCAAAGCAACAGAGGGCTGACGCAGAGGGTTCCAAAGCTACGCAAAGGCCAGGAGGGCTAACGCAGAGCCTCAAAGAAGCGTTGGAAGGATTTTCATGGAGCAAACTTGCTGAATATCTACTTCCGAAGAGGTGTTACTGCCAGATAGATATCTCTGTTGGGTGAGACAGTTTGGCACCCTAGTTGTACTCAAGAAAGTTGCTTAATAATACAACCCTCAGAACTATTGCAACGGTTTTCCCAAGTTGGGTTTTTCCGGAGACAATTGTCCAAAAACAACGGTGTCCCTTATGTGTTTGTCTGTTATTTCAGTTGATGATTTGTACATGAGTTGAGACTGCATTTGTGCTTATTTTCAGTATTTATATGGTTAAATAACTTGTTAAGGAATAAACAAGTAGGTGAAATAAACCAGGTAATGCAGGGATAATTTCGTGTTAGACTTAGAAATCTCAACATGGTATCAGAGCCTTGCAGATCACAGGAGAGTTGAAGGCACCAGCTAAATTAGAAAATTTGCAGCAGAAACAGCTATCTTGAGAGACAAAATTGTTCCTAAGCAGAAAGCAACAATGAAGGAGTGACGCAGAGGGCCTGCGTCATCATTTTGAGCTAGAGAGAGGGTCAGCGCAGAGGCAGAGAGAGGCAGAAGAGGCTCACGAAGAGCCACGTCATCCTACTCAGTCAGGTAGGCTTGATGCAGTTGGCCAGAGGAGCGATTCAACCTTGCTGGGATTGCGCAGAGCTAAGAGGCTTAGTTTCTTTAGTTGCTGGGGCCTAAGGAGCTGTGAGCAGATTGTGGATTGGGAAGGTGGTGGGGTGTTGTTGTTGTCGAAGCAGAACAGTACCTAATGGGATAGAACCAAGGTAGAGGGAGTCGCTGCCTTGAGGGATTTCTAGCCAAGAAATCCAGATCCATGTTGCAGGTGCATAGAGGATCGGAGAGGAGCAGTTCGACAGTTGGCAGGAGGATTTCCAGGAGGGAAATCAAGGCTCAGAGGGAGTATAAGAGAGAACTTCTAGGAGGGAAGTCGAGACTCAGAGGGAGTTGAGAAGAAGAGTGGAGATGGCAATGAACAGACCGAGGGATCAAGACAGGTTCGACGAGGCCTCCAACTTTGTCATCTAGAAGGCCAAGATCCTATCTGTTCTAGATAGACATCGCATCAAGGGCTTCGCCTTGAGAAGTGTGGCTATCCCAGTCAACCCAGCTGATAATGAAAGTTATGAGGGTGTAATGGCTAAGGCAAAGTGCATAATCCTTGATGGGGTCAAAGATCATGTAGTACAACATATTGCCGAGAAGAACACAACAAAGGAGATGTGAGATACCTTCACGACATTGTATCAGGGCACTTCCATGCAGAGGAAGATGCTACTGGAGAATCAGTTGTGGTTGTATCAGATGCAGAAGAGGGAGCAGATAGATCTATACCTCAGCAGGTTGCAGGAGATTTGGGACCGACTTACTTCCATGGGGGCCACGCCGAATCAGGAGTTCATGGTGAGGACCGCCTTGAATATAGTCACCGAGGATTGGAAGACATTTGTCCAAAGCAGTTTGGGTAAAGCGACTCTTCCAAGATGGGAAGAGATGTGGGCAGCTCTTCACCAACAAGAGATCAAATGGTTGACCAAGGCAGGGAGTAGTAGTAAAGGAGGTCGAATCAAGAAAGAGGAGGAGGAGGATGCAGCTCTGGCATCTGCGAGATAGCAGGGGAAGAGAAAGAAGAAGGACATCTCCAAGATAAAGTGCTTCCATTGTGGGGAACTGGATCATTATGCAACCCAGTGTCCCAGGAAGAAGAATAAAGGAGAGGATTTTGACTCCAAGGCAGCTCCGGCTAAGGCGAAGAAAGAAGTTGAGACGGATGACAACTGTGCCATGAGTGCTCATGCAACTCTAGAGAAGAGGTGGGGTGACATCAAGCTGTAGTTAGGAGGACTACAGAAGATGAAGGGCAAGATCCTTGAGGTACCCAAACTCTTGGATCATATCCGGCTACGGGAGCCCCGAGAGACAGTAGCAAGATGACGGATGTCGGTAGAAGCAAGATGCGGATGGAGCGACAAGGCAGTGCTACAGTGCAGTGGTCTCTGGCAGCGCAGTGAGGGTTGCAGCAGTGTGAGAAGCACAGAGGTGGTTGCAGCAGTGCAGAAAGGCACAGAGGTGGTTGCATCACGATGCATCATGATGAGAGAGGGCTGTAGTACAAATGCAGTGTTGGGAGGAAGGACCACCAGCAGCACGGAGGCAGAGAGAGCTGCAGTACAAATGTAGCAGTGGCAGTGGCAGAGCCATGGGCAGAAGTACAAGAGGCAACAGTGCAGTGGATGTTGGGCAACATGCAAACATCAACACGGGTACCGGTGCTGGAGGATCAATGTAATGTTCAGAGTTGGAGCATTACTAGAGCACATTTCTCGCTAAGAGGGAGTGTTGATTTGTGGTAGCATCGGATGTGCTCTAGCCATGAAAACTGGTGGAGAGGCTAAAGCACATGAGATCTCCAAGACCCAGAAATGGTTTGGGGAAATTCCACCCGGTTAGAGAGATATTAAAATAATTAATATTTTTAATGGGGTTTGTTGACCACTGGAGTGACACCTGATGATTATATGAAGACTCCATGCCCAAGGATGATCCAAAGGACACTTGTACCATCAAATATTGTCAGTCAACAGAGTTTTTTAACTCTACTTCTATCTTTTCATCATCTTTCTTGTACCCAGATTCCACACCCTACGGGGAATTGTAATAAGTTGTAATATTCCTAATTAGCCATGGCTAATTGGAATATTCGGTTTTTGTTCAATTTTTGCCTTCTATAGTTATTTGTAAATAAAAAAGTGAGGAAGGGGGACATAACTCACTTTTAGAATAAAAGTCACCTCCTAGTAGCACAACATTGTGACTTAAAGGGGAGCCAAGGGGGCCAAAGGGGGACGCAGAAATGGAGCCCACGCAGACACATGGAGGGACTGTGCAGGAGGGAAGAAACACGTGGCAAGAGGGAAATCACGCAGGAGGAGGTGAGCCTTGGCAATGAGAGAGGCAAAGGATATAAAAGAAAGGGGAGGTCGCTCATTTTGATCATTCCTGTTATGAGCATTTGTGATAGTCATTTCGACTTAGAGCACGCTGGCTGTTTAGCTAGTCTGCAACACTATTTAGTGCATTGAGTGTCTCCGTTTGGAGATCTCACCCTTAGCCCCGGGGGACTTCGAGTGCCTGCTCGGGCAAGGTATTTCCATTGGAATTCCAGTAGTAGTTTCATCAGCATTTCAGCAGCAGTTTCATCAGCGTTTTGGAGGACTGCGCAACACTGAGAGGAGGACGCAGTTCTTTCTGACAAGAGTCTGGGTTGAGGGTTTGCAGGAGGATTTGTGCTGAGAGGTAGAGCAGGGGATCAGCTCTTGCATACTGGAGAGTTTTGGCATGGGTTTCAGGCAATTTTCTGGAGGGTTTCATTCAGTGGTAGTGCAGGCCATTGAGGGACTACGCAGAACCCCAAGGAGGTGATTTTCGGGGGTCGGCCATTTCAAAAAAGCTTTCTGGGCTTTTCTGGGTTTCTTGAGTAGAGTCTGATTCCAGAGTTTCAGCCTTTTCTAAGGAGGGGAGCAGCCCCAAATCCTCATTTGATTTCTAGCAGTAGCAGTAGCACGGCAGTTCTCCAGCAGCTTGGACACAGTTCAGAGAGGGGCCATTCCTTTGCTATTCTGAGTGTATTTCTTCACTTGCCTGGTGCAAGTCGAGGTGCCATCTTCCTGATCACCTCCTGTACTCATTCTATTACTCAGTATAATAAAATGGCTCAGCATTCTCTCTGCATTTCTTGAGTATCTGCTTATGGTTATATTGTTATATGTTGCATCATTGTTATTTGTATCTCTTTGAGCATTCTCGGCTATTATACCACTTGTGTGTTTCTCATATACTCTTAGACAGAGTCTGGAAAGGGCCAGGTAGCCTCCAGATCTCGTCCTCTTTTCAGAGGCGACATATCTGGTAAATGCCCTCCCAGTCCATCTCTGGTTGGAGTTTTGCTTGTGTTTGAGGAATATTCCTGGTAAGGGATATTACAGTGGTATCAGAGCATAGATCTGGCTCAGCCTGTGGAGCTAGCAATCTATGACACCAGGGGAAAAACCCTATATCTGTTACAGAGGTCGGAGGTACAAAGACACTGGGCGTAGGTTGGAGAACACTTACGGAGAGGGAGACTGTGTTCCGGTGGTGGACGCAGAACAGGAGGAGCCTGTGGTAGACGCAGAACAGAGGGAGCCTGTGGTGGACGCAAAGCGGGAGGCTCCAATGGCAGATGATGACGGGAAGAGATTTGCGGATATGCTCCTCAAATCAGTACAGAATCTGTCGAGGCAGATTGAGGTGATGGGGCAGAGATTCACGGCAGCAGAGGCCAGACAGCGTGAGAACCCATGGGTTTTCCAGGTTGGTGAGGGATCAAGTGCATCCCACCATTTGCTAGAGCAGCGTGATACTGCGCAACAAGTGGCCTCACATGCCCCTACACACTCTTACCATGCCCACTTTTTTAGGAGCAGACATGGGGGCCGTAGCCCAGCAGGAGGTAGAGCCAGGACATATGGGCGATTATTTTGCAGAGTACCAGACCTATGGACAGGAGTTCAGGGAAGCCCTCTCATTTAGAGATTTTGTTCAGCTCCAGCGGGATAGTAGACCCCGCGACCATCATAGAGGGTATCGGCATTACCATGATGGTGACACCCACCGTGCAGCTAGTAGATTCCACTTGCCTACGTTTGATGATTCATCAAACACTTCAGCAAAGCCTTGGGTGGAGAAGCTGGACATTTATTTTCAGCTTAACCAGATGTCGGAGACAGAGGCCATCAAGGTGGCAACATTGCACTTGGATGGTGAGGCCCAGAATTGGTGGTTTCATGGGATGGTTACACTCGGGCACTCCATAGTGACAACATATGTTGAGTTTACCAGGAGATTGATGGAACGATTTGATCAGAGGGATCCAGAGCAGCATTTTGTTGAGTTGACGAGGCTCAAATAGACAGGGAGCAGACTTCTTGAGGGTCTTCGTGATGGTGCCAGACCTATCCACGGCATGGAGGGTCTATATGTATGTTGAGGAGTTAGCAGAGCCACTTCGAGGCCTAGTTCGATCCACTAGACCAGCCACACTTTAGGACGCTAGCAGCAGGACCCAGGACTTACAGGATGTCTTACCCAGGACCCAGACACCTTACCTCCAGAGACAGACTTTTCAGTCTAAGGGGAAGGATGTGAGGATTCCACCTCCAAAGGGGAATCCAAGACGAGTACAGATTGATGACGATGTCAGGAGGGAGTTGAAGAAGAAGCAGTTGTGCTTCACATGTCAGGAGCCGTGGGCACCGGGACATAGATGTGCTGCTGGCAAGGCACATTTTATTGAGATCTTCTCCGAGAGCAGTGCAGAAGAGGATGACGAGGATGATGTGGAGGCAGGAGATAGCCATGTCGTACAGGGACTTTTGCCACCTCCACCGCCAACAGCAGGTGGTGCATCTTTTCCACCAACCGGAGGGGCCCTTGCAGCATTGCGAGGAGTTCCCAAGTATCTGACTCTACGCGTACGAGGGACAGTACGTGGTTAGTGAGTATCAGTTTTGGTTGACAGTGGGGCTACCCTCAACTTCATCGATGCACAAATGGTTGAGCAGAGAGGTATACATACAGAGAGCTTCGATGGGTTTTCAGTCTTGGTCCCAGGAGATCAGACCATGACGTGTGCTCATTATGTTCCAGAGCTTTCAGTGACGATGGGCACCTACACATTGACTGACCACTTTTTCGTGGTCGATATTCCGGACACCAACATGATACTGGGTGTTCAGTGGCTTATCACTCTAGGGAAGGTCACGACGGATTGGAAGACCCTAGAGATGGAGTGGGATGATGAGAAGATACGGGTACAGCACACATATGTGCCTCAGACTGTTTCAGCTCATCGGATGGAGGCAGTCTTCTGGAAGGGAGACAAAGAGTGGGCAGTGGAGCTGCGTGCATCAGAGGCAGGGACTACAGGGCAGACAGTACATCCAGAGATACAATCTATCCTTGATCGGTATGCCATAGTATTTGGGGAGATTCCACCAGGACAGCCACCGAATCGGGGGTTTGAGCACACCATCGAGCTTGAACAGGGCATAGAGGCCGTGATTACCACCCCCTATGGGCACCCCAAGGCCTATCGGGATGAGATTGAGTGGGCTATCCAGGAGTTGCTGGCTCTTGGGCACATCCGACCAAGCACGAGTCCTTTTGCTTCTTCTGTGGTGTTGGTGAAGAAGAAGAACGGTACATTGAGGATGTGCATTGACTACAGGGCCCTAAACAAGAAAACCCTGAAGAACAGGTACCCCATACCCAAAATCAATGAGTTGATGGACGAGTTGAGAGGGGCACGTTTCTTCTCAAAGATTGATTTGAGATCTGGGTACCATCAGATTCGCATGAGGGAGCAGGACATTCCCAAGACCGCCTTCAGGTGTCACTATGGGCACTTTGAGTTCTTGGTGATGCCTTTTGGGCTAACCAACGCCCCAGCTACATTTTAGTCCTGCATGAACCACATCTTCTGTAGTCACTTGAGGAAGTTTGTGTTGGTATTCTTCGATGATATTCTCATTTACAGCAGGACTTGGGAGGAGCATCTCCAGCACATTGAGACAATATTGCGTATCTTACAGGAGCAGCAGTTCTATGCCAAACTCTCCAAGTGTGAGTTTGGGTTGACGGAGATGTTGTATCTGGGACACATCATAGGGGTGGACGGAGTGAGAGTCCACAAGGAAAAGATCAGGGCCATTCGAGAATGGCCGGAGCCAAGAAACGTGACGGAACTTTGAAGATTCATTGGCATTTGTACTTACTACGGGAAGTTCGTCAAAGGTTTCTCACAGCTTGTTGCACCCCTGACAGATTTAACGAGGAAGGGGGCATTTAGTTGGTCGGATACAGCGCAGCGAACCTTTGACAGGCTCAAGGAGGTCATGCGCAGCTGCCCAGTGCTTGCGTTGCTAGATTTTACGCAGCCATTTGTTTTGGAGTGTGATGCGTCGGGAGAGGGGATCGACACAGTATTGATGCAGGGAGGTCACCCTATAGCCTTTGAGAGCCGGAAGCTCCTTCCACATGAGAGGTTGTATTCTATATACGACAAGGAGATGTTGGCCATCATGCATGCATTGGCTAAGTACCAACAGTATTTGGTGGGTAACAGATTCACAGTGAGGACTGATCACAATAGCCTTAAGTTCTTTTTGGAGGAAAAGCAACTACAGGAGAGGCAGCAGAAGTGGATTAGTAAGATCCAAGCATATGACTTTAACATTGAGTATGTCAAAGGTAAGAACAACGTGGTAGCAGATGCCCTTTCATGTAGACCAGCCATGTTGTCTCTTATGAGCTTGGATACAAACTAGAGGGCTTGACTCTTAGTAGAGTACTCCAAGGACAGGTTTGCATGTGAGGTTCTGGATGGGCAGGTGGCAGATGACAGGTACAGGGTGGTCGATGAGATCATCTATTACAGGGACCGGATCTTCTTGACTGAGGGGTCTCAACTCAAGAAGAAGATACTCCAGGCATCACATGATTCACCTTTGGCAGGACATCAGGGGTTTACCAAAACCTACAGGGCCATTAGAGAGAGGTTCTCATGGAAGGGCCTCAAGGAGGACATACTCCAGCACATCCGGGAGTGCGATGTTTGCCAGAGGAACAAGGGAGAGATGAGCCATCCCGCGGGTTTATTGCAGCCTCTTCCCATTCCGGAGGGGAAATGGAAGAGTATTTTGATGGACTTCATCACAGGGTTCCCCATGGTACAGGGCAAGGATTGTATCTTTGTCGTCGTTGATCGACTGATGAAGTATGCACATTTTTTTGCCATATCCGCACACTATACAGCAACACAGGTGGCCGAGCTGTTCTTCAGGGAGATCTTCAGGCTACATGGTCTTCCTAAGACCATCGTCAGTGATAGGGACAGCCGTTTCATGGGTGGGTTTTGGCAGGAGCTTTTCCGGTTGGTGGGGACGGAGTTGACACCGAGTACCAGTTATCACCCACAGACAGATGGGCAGACAGAGATAGTTAACAAGTGGCTGGAGGGCTACTTGCGTAACTATGTCAGTGGGCAACAACAAGCATGGCTGAAGTGGCTGCATCTGGGGGAGTACTGCTACAATACTTCACATCACATGTCCATTAGTATGTCACCATTCTATGCCTTATATGGGTATCATCCTTTATCTTTTGTTGATGTGATGTTTGGTGATAGCAGGGCTCCTAGAGCCAAGATTTGGATCCAAGAGAGTCAGGATATCCTCCGAGCTCTCAAGGATAACATGGCTACAGCGCAGAACCAGCAGACGCTGTATGCCAACAGGGATTGAGTGGAGAGGCAATTCGAGGTAGGGGACATGGTCTACCTACGATTACAACCATACCAACAGTCGTCACTAAAGCAGAAGGGTGTTGAGAAGCTCAAGCCCCGTTTTATGGGCCATACAAGGTAATATGCAGGATTGGACAGGTTGCATATGAGTTGGAGTTGCCCCAAGGCAGCAAGATTCATAACATTTTTCATGTATCATGCCTGAAGAAGGCATTGGGGCAGCAGGTGACAGTGACAGTGAGCTACCACCCATGGATGATGAGGGGCATTTGGTATTGCAACCGGAGGCTATCATTGATACCAGGTAGAGGCAGTTGCGGAGCAGGACGGACCGAGAAATCTTGGTGAGGTGGAAGAATTTGTCGGATGAGGATGCCACTTGGGAGAGTGAGAAGATCTTACAGCATCCATCACTTCAGTTGCTTGAGGACAAGCAACATTTTGCCAGAAGAGACTGTAATATTCCTAATTAGCCATGGCTAATTGGAATATTCGATTTTTGTTCAATTTTTGCCTTCTATAGTTATTTGTAAATAAAAAAGTGAGGAAGGGACTCACTTTTAGAATAGAAGTCACCTCCTAGTAGCACAACATTGTGACTTAAAGGGGAGCCAAGGGGGCCAAAGGGGGACGCAGAAATGGAGCCCACGCAGACACATGAAGGGAATGCACAGGAGGGAAGAAACACGTGGCAAGAGGGGAATCACGCAGGAGGAGGTGAGCCTTGGGATTGAGAGAGACAAAGGCTATAAAAGAAAGGGGAGCCCCCTCATTTTGATCATTCCTGTTATGAGCATTTGTGATAGTCATTTCGACTAAGAGCACGCTGGCTATTTAGCTAGTCTGCAGCACTGTTTAGTGCATTGAGTGTCTCCGTTTGGAGATCTCACCCTTAGCCCCGGGGGACTTCGAGTGCCTGCTCGGGCAAGGTATTTCCATTGGCATTCCAGCAGTAGTTTCATCAGCATTTCAGCAGTAGTTTCATCAGCGTTTTGGAGGACTGCGCAACACTGAGAGGAGGACGCAGTTCTTTCTGGCAGGAGTCTGGGTTGAGGGTTTGCAGGAGGATTTGTGCTGAGAGGTAGAGCAGGGGATCAGCTCTTGCATATTGGAGAGTTTTGGCAGGGGTTTCAGGCAGATTTCTAGAGGGTTTCATTCAGTGGCAGCGCAGAGCATTGAGGGATTGCGCAGAACCCCAAGGGGGTGATTTTCGGGGGTCAGCCATTTCAGAAAAGCTTTCTGGGCTTTTTTGGGTTTCTTGAGTAGAGTCTGATTCCAAAGTTTCAACCTTTTCTGAGGAGGGGAGCAGCCCCAAATCCTCATTTGATTTCTAGCAGTAGCAGCAGCACGACAATTCTCCAGCAGCTTGGACGCAGTTCAGAGAGGGGCCATTCCTTTGCTATTCTGAGTGTATTTCTTCACTTGCCTGGTGCAAGTCGAGGTGCCATCTTCCTGATCACCTCTTGTACTCACTCTATTACTCAATATAATAAAATGGTTTAGCATTCTCTCTACATTTCTTGAGTATCTGCTTATGGTTATATTGTTATATGTTGCATCATTGTTATTTGTATCTCTTTGAGCATTCTCAGCTATTATACCACTTGAGTGTTTCTCGTATACTCTTAGACAGAGTGTGGAAAGGGTCAGGTAGCCTCCGGATCCCGTCCTCTTTTCAGAGGCGACATATCTGGTAAATGCCCTCCCAGTCCATCTCTGGTAGGAGTTTTGCTTGTGTTTGAGGAATATTCCTGATAAGGGATATTACATAAGTGATACTAGTAATGATGAGTTTTGAGTCTGTAACAGAGCTAGGATGTTGGGACTCGATCAGCAAATGAGTACACCTTGGAGTGTTTTTTTATCTAGTTAATTATCCCTTCTCTTTTAGAGGCGGATAATTTTTTAGGTTTTTTCACTCACGTTTTACCCCAAAGCCAGAGTGACGGTTTGAAGGTTGAGCCCCTCACACATCTTAGTGTCTAGAGTCGATGTATATTACCATACTATATCACACAAAAAATTTCTTGGAATTTGGTTAGGTCTAGGTAGTCAATTTTTAAGTTTTTAGATTTCCCACAGGTCAAAATTTGCAAATAAAATTGTATTTAAATTGTAATAAGTGTAGTCTAGAAAAGTTGTATGGGGTATGAGAAATCAAAATTACACCTCTCACCCTCAACTTTCTACTATAACACACTTTGAGGGGTTAATAATGTGTTTTGTACCCTCAAAACTCACTTTTCTTAAGTTTAGTGGGAAATCTGGCAATTAATTAAGCTAGAAATTAAATAAATAGAGAAAAATAAATATCCACACATGCCAAATGAGGTGGAAAATTATGGGGGAGTTAAAGTGAAGTCCCAAGGTGATGTAGACTCCTAAAATCAAGGAAATAATATGTGCTCAAATAAAATCGAATTTCTGGCATTAAATGAAAAAGCTGCTTGGAAATTCGAATTTGTGAAGTTAATGCACATTTGGGAGGATTTGGGAGAATATTTGGTGGAGATTTTTGTGAGAAATTGTCCCCACATGGGTTACCACCCATATACACTTGTCATTCCACCATAAAATTCGAATTTGGCACATAAGGGAAGAAGAAAATGATGTCCACTTGCCAGAATTCGATTTTTACACTTGGCATTGGAGCTCCATTCAACAAATTCGAATTTCTCTTTGGGATTGTCACCTCATGCCACTTGTTTAATCACTTCTACATTGGGATTGGCTCCAATGCCATTTGTCATTGTCATTCTTCATTGGGATTTGCTCCCAACTCTCTATATAATAGAGCCATGGGCTCTCACATTGATAATATTGTTACTAGCTATTGTGCTTGCGGAAGCGCTGCTGCCTTGTACACTTTTAGAAATATCAATAAAGACTTTGGGGTTTCATTTATGAGGTGTTGCTCCTTTTCGAGTGTGATGAATTGTTGAGCATTGGTATAATTCCTTTTACTCATGCTTTGATCTAATTTGCTTCCATATGCTCTTATAGATTTGTTAATGTAGAGCTATCTTGCATTGACATTTGATTTAGAAGTATGCTCTAGGTATAGAATGCTCTAGTTGGTTTTAAATAAATCTCTAGAGTTTCTTATCATTGTTTATTGCTAAATCTATATGCAACTAATTCTTGATTGAAGTTTTGTAGAAAGAATATCTTGTTGGGATTACAAAATCAAGCGTAAGGGGAGTTTTTAGAGAAACCAACCCACTCTTGATACATTCTTAAAGGAGCTCTCATTTGTTCTTTGAACCTTCATAATCTTACCTTACAAAGCGGTTTTGCAGGGATTTCGGCACATAGCTTGTACACAAGCCGAAAACTTCTAAATTTAAATCTCTTTTAAAAAAACATTGTACTTCATTTCTTTCATTTGCTATCTAAGAGCTTGAAGATGGCTAAGCAAAGACGAGAGTTTACTCTCACTCTTTAGCTTAGCCTTTTGTAAATTATAATTGTACATATACATTTTATCTTGTTGATTTTTCCATTAATACTTAACTTATTTTGCAGCCATTGTTTGGATTGTTTGCTAACTCTTGTGTGGCAGATTTTGAAGAGCAACTTCCCGCAACATCTAACAAGTGTTTGCAGGACCTTTGGCAAGTGTTGGGGGTTCGATTTCCAAGGATGTCATGAGCCCTTTTGAGGCTTATTTTGGCCAAGTCGAGTTCACTAGAGGGCTGCCCATTTTCCTCTTTAAGCCGTGGGCATTTGGAGGAAACTCACACCTTGTTTCCCTTGCATAAGTTTTGTGAGATCTTGTCACTACTTTCTCAAAAAAAGAGGTCTAGTGTCCAAGTTTCAAGCAATTATTGTAAGGACTCTCCTTGAAGTATAGTTGAGAACTTTGAAGGGCCCTCTTCTCATTTTAATATTAATAAAAAATCTAACTTGCTTGTGGGAGCTTGGGATTTCTCCCATGGTATCCTATCCCCCCATTTAGAGGGAGACTTCTCTTGGGTGGATTAACATTTGCATGGTTTAAGCTTTCATACTTCATTCATTTACATGCATGCTTTAATTGGGAATTAACACAACTTCACTATCACATTTCATTAAGTTAAAGTTTGTTACAATTTCATTTGAGCTTTGCATTTTATTTCTCATTGTTGCTTGGAGCTACAAGCTTACACTTTACTTTCGGCAATTCATCATTTACATGCAAGCATTTTATATTCTTAACAAACTTTGATTCATTTCCATTTACCTTGGTAAATTGTTTCATGAGCACTTGAATACATGCTTCAATTTTACACTACATTGTTATCTTTAATATTGGAGCAATTTATTGTCATTGTTTATTTGAAACAAATTTTACTTTCAAGCAAATTACTTGTATCATTTTAATTCATTGATGAAACACATGCAACACTTGTAAGCTAATTTTATTCCTCCAATTGAAGTTATAATTGCAACTTATGTTGAACACTATTTCATTTTCAAGCATTGCAAATCAATCTCTTTGAAGCATTTGCATGTATCATTATTTTAATTTGGGGAATTAACACAATTTGCATTTCATCTAGGCATTTTAGTGTAGGAAGGCCCCAAGCCTCATTAAAATTTTACCTCCAACATAAGTTGGTTGAAGTAGACATCTTAGGGATCCTCTACTCCTCTATTGACTCCTCACTGTGAGATCCATATCATTGGGCAAGGGTGAGGTCTGAGGATTGAAGAGTTAAATTGTAATCTTGTTGTAGAGCTAATTAATAAAATTAACCAAGAGCACTTTCCATTACATTTACTTTACTTGTCTCTTGATGGTTTGAGTTTTCATATGCAAAGTCTATTCCAAAAGCAAGTATTGTAATCATTTCAAACAAGTGTTTTCTTTTCATGTTTAAAGTCTAATGGCATATTGATGTCTTGGTTTAGCACTTCTTTTCTTTTACATTTCCAAGTTAATTACTAATTTTTGGGTTTTGGCAAGATATGTTTCACATGTTTTGATTTATAAAGTTGATTATCTCAAAAGCATTTTGTATCTTACATATCTTGTGCTAACAATTCTTATTTACATTTCAGAGTTACTTTGTTTTCTCTTTTGAGAGCATTGCATTTTACTTTAAGCAAATATATTTTTAAATTGTAGAACAAATTCCTTATAAGGCACTGGTTTTATGGTTTTTAATCATATTAGATTGGCATTGTTATTTCAGGTTGCTCACTTCATATTTGCCCATAAATCCTTAAAAGTAATCAATTTTCACTATAACACTCTCCTAGAAACTCACATCTTTTAATTTAACTTTTCATTAGGGACCACCCCCCTTAGCTAACCTAGGAGATAGCACAAACGGAGAGAGTCGAGATTAGTGTGACAGCCCCTTCTCTGAGTTCCCTGCCACCAACCACACCTTGTGGGGTTGAAGGCTTTTCTCACTGACTTGTAAGTAGGTGTAGGCGACAGGGTTCAACAGGGTTCCTAAGTCTAAACTTAGGAAAATTAAAATATTAATGGGTATTAATATAAAACTAGGTGAAAATGTTCTAAATGAGATGGATCAAGCCAAACCTAATCTTAGTCGTTGATTAGAGACTTAATCTCTATCATTGAAGACTCAACAGGAAAAGTATAAGAGGAGGTTGGGTCAGTTGGAGATACACCAAGATGGATCCGTGAATTTGATTTTTTGGAGCAGGGTTTGCTGAGAAAATTCGAACAAGTGATCTAAGTTGCAGCAAGGGGCAGTGAGTGCATAACAGAGAGGCAGAGATAGTGCCGGAGGGCCAACATAGTGATTAAGGAGGCAATGCAAAGCCAGCAGGAGCCACGCAGAGGGCCAGAGACACTGCACAGAGGCTAGCAGGGCCTGCATGGGTGACGCAGAAGGCTAGAGAGCCAGCGCAGAACAGTAGAGCGCTAACACAGGGGGTTCCAGAGCTATGCAGAGGCCAGGAGGGCTGACGCAGAGCCTTAGAGAAGCATTGGAAGGATTTTCGTGGAGCAGACTTGTTGAATATCTGCTTCCGAAGAGAGGTATTACTGCCAGATAGATATCTCTGTTGGGTGAGTCAGTTTGGCAACCTAGTTGTACTCAAGAACACTGGTTAATAATAAAACCCTCAGAACTGTTGCATCGGTTTTCCCAAGTTGGGTTTTTCCAGGGACGATTGTCCAAAAATAACGATGTCCCTTATGTGTTTGTCTATTATTTCAGTTGATCATCTATAGATGAGTTGAGACTGCATTTGTGTTTATTTTCAGTATTTATATGGTTAAATAACTTAAGGAATGAACAGGTGGGTGAAATAAACCAGATAATGCAGGAATAATTTCTAACGTGTTAGACTTAGAAATTTCAACACCACTCTGGGACTAGCAGGGCACTGGGGCATCACAACTCTTCACAGCTCAATAACCTTTAGGGATGCGCCGACTACTGCAGGGGGAGATCATACAGATCTTCCATTGGCCTTTAGCGAGTCACTGATGGAGCAAGGGACTTCTAGTACTTTCATCGGGCAAGATAGTGAGTGGAGCGAGGGGAGCTTCATGTTGGACAAGGTTGCCTGGGATCCTAGTATTGAAGAATTCTTTCATATCAGGACAGTGTAGAGGTTAGCCACGATCCAGAGGCACATCTAGGACCCTGGCACATTTTGCAGTGACAGTGGGGAGCAACAGTTAAAGAGGATGCTTGCTCCGGCATTGCTTGAGGGCAAGAGATTTTTGGTGCATTGGAGGAGCTTGCCGGATCAAGATGCTACTTGGGAGGGCGAGCGCATACTTGAGCATCCAGCATTGAACTTGCTTGGGACAAGCAACATTTGGGAGGGGAAGGACTGTAATGTCCCTTCCTAAATTATTTTGGAACAAGATTAATTTCTACATTTTAGGGCCGATATTGGAGGTGATGGGGCCCATTTGATTTTATTAGGAGGCTAGACTTAGTAGAAGTTATTTCGACATGGTTAATTTGTATGTGGGGGCCAATCACACTAGGAGAATACGCATTCCCTAGTTCGATTTGCATGGAGGGGAAATCAATGGTTAAGTGAGGGACCCACGATAGAGGGAAAATGGAGGGAAAAGTGCTCCACGAAATCTATATAAGGAAGGCAACTCTCCTCATTTCAGCGTGTTATCTTTTGACATATTGAGCTCAACCTTAATTGCTCGAGTTGCTTAGCCGGGTTACTCTGTTGTTTAGCACACGAGTGTCTCTGAGCGGAGCCTCAACCGTTGCTTTGGTGGACTTAGAGTGCCACCCTAGGAAGGCAATTCATACTACCTTGGAGGAGAGTCAATGGAGTTTCATAGTCATATCATTCAGCATTTGTCTCAGCCAATGTGTGTTTCTAGAGGACGCAAAAGGGGAACACGCAGGTGTTGCTTGTAGATTCATCCGGGCAGCCACTACCGGGGGACATTGAGCATTGAAGCTACAGTGGAGGATCAACCTTCCAGGGGAGTTTTGGAGCAGGAGGTTGCTGCATTGGAGCAGTTCGATTTACAGTCACCTGGGCCTGCACAAAAAGCCATCATTGGGCTCACGTGGGAGTCGGAGGAATGAATTGTAGAGTTGGAGCTGGCCGGGAGAAGTAGGAGATCACTTGGAGGGCCATTTGAGGAGGATTATTGGAGTTGGGAGAGCAGCGATTGACAAGATCAGCCACAGCAACATAATTCGAAATTGGAGGAGGGCCAAGCTGTGAAGGGTCAATTTTAGAAGGTTGGAACCAATGGAAACCCTTTCTAGGTTTTTCTGGGTTTTGGGCAAGGATCACACTCCTAATTTGATAGAATTTTCTGGGCAGATCTAAAGGGACAAACAGAGGTCCCAACTCAACCAACAGCTAAAGGAGCTAAGGGGAATTTTGGCCAAAATTTTGAGTTCAACATTTGGCCAATTCCTTCGTGGGTTATTCTAGGTATTTTGTGGAGAGGTTAGGGTTAATTTTTCGTAATTTTCTGAGCGCCAAAGGTGGGGTTTCCATCAGCGTCCTTGCAGCAAACAACAGAGTTTCACAGGGGCAGCACAAGGCATCATTGCAGCAGTTATTGTGCCATCTGGGCTTGACATATTACCACCTGGGTTTGATCACGCTTGCCATTGAGGCAAGCCCAAGTGCACCACTTCCACATTATTGTACTTTTCTCCTAGATTATAATAAAATGGCTCAGTTGTTGGATATTCCTGGACTTTTTATGGGTGTGCGTTGAATGTTTCAATTTTATGGTGTTGTTTTTATTATTTGCTTTGCATAGCACTATTTTCCTTAGTTTGGAACATTACATACCAGGTGACCATACCATGAATTGCACTCGATATGTGCCCACTTTGACAGTAGTTATGGGGAACTACTCTATGACGGACCATTT